>JAHTLZ010000015.1:16399540-16413948 GCA_023846285.1 Phrynocephalus versicolor
GTTGTTGTTGTTGTTGTTGTTGTTGTTGTTGTTGTTGTTGTTGTTGTGTCATTATAGTCATGACAGACTCTTTGTGACCCCATATCCATGGAGTTTGCTTGACAGGAATACAACACCCTAAATGGTTTGGAATCTGGATAACCATAAGAACAGTTACTCCCAAATAGAGCTTGGACCACTCATTCATCTCCAGAGAGGCATTTGAGGGTGCCAACACCAAGAAAGATCCCCCAAAACATGAGTGACTGTGCCTTCTTGGTAGTTGCCCCTTATCTATGGAACAAACAGCTTGGCACCCACACTCAGAATCTTTAAAAGCTGGTTAAAAACTTGGCTCTTTGGATAGCTCTCCTGTAACCTTAATTTTTATGCCTTCTTCTTTCGTCTTTCTTCTTTTTCTTAGTGTTTGTCCTACTTGGAGGTGGGTTCTGCTATTCTTGTTTTGGCCTTCCACTTGGTGCCGTCATTGCCTAGGTCCAGGTCAATCCATGACAACTTCATGTCATTCTCAAGGGTATTCATCCAGCACCATTTTGAACAACCCCCTCAGTTGGGATCTGCTGACCTGCATGGTGAGATCATTTTTGGCCAGAGTTTCTCCACTGGCATGCAGGACATGATGAAACCAATGCAGTTGGCATTCACACATCTTGTTGGCCATAGGTGCAATGCCTTCAATGCCTGGAAATCTGTTTTCTTTGCTTCTAGTTATATATGATTTGGTTTTTAATTTATTTTCAAAGTATAAAGTTATTTTGTTGATATGTCAATTGATTATAATTTATTTTTCTTACAGTTGTATCTTTAATTTAACATTGTTTAATTTGTTGTTTGTTTGTTATTTGTTGTTTATAATTTTTATTTTGTTTCCTTGTAAACTGCCCAGCATTGCCCTCAGATTAGATGAGCAGTATAAAAATCTAATAAATAAATGAATAAATGAATAAATAAATAAATAAATAAATAAAATTGCAACAACTATTTCTGATGGCACTTTTAAGGAGCAAATGTTCTATCATCCTGAGAAAAGCTACAGAGATGCTTAGGTGGTTACTTCACGTCCCTCTCATTGCTGTACGCCTTCCTGCTTGGGACCGGTACGAAGAAATGTTACCACACGTCCATTGCGTGATGATGGGAGTTCGTCCCAACCACGACCCTGAACTGGAATTTAAGCGTGATGAGCCATACCTCTCCCTGACCTCGGGAATCAGCTTGTCTCGGTTCTCATTTTGAGACGAGAGCCAGTGAAGTAAGGCTCATTGCAGAACGAACACATTCTCCATCTAGTGGCAGGAGTGCAAAGTGCCTTTCAGCATTACTTTCCCTATGGCATTAGCAATGCAGTGCTGAGAGATCAAAAGACATAAAACCTCAAACTTTGCTTTTTAACGCATGGAAGGCAAAGTTATGGAGATTCAAAATATCAAAAAATGGAAGGTTGGACAAAAAAAGGCAAACGAAGGCAGGGAAGTACAGATGTTATCACGAAACAAGGACGTGCAGTAACAGTCGTCACGATACCATCACTCATGCCCGTGGGTACATGGAAACAGGGACAGAACCGGGACAAGACCACGTGACTGCAAATGACGTTATCACACAACGAACGTCATCTTGGAATGAGGAAGGAAGTGAAGTAACCATCTTAGTTTGGTACACTGCAGGATAAAAGACTGTTGAGGAGGAGCCATCCAAGCTGATGGTACAGCATTCAGCAGTGTTCAGTTTCATTTCCTTGTTCTAACCTCTGGATAGTTGTTTCCATCGGATTGCCAACATTGAGTATGGCAGTGCAGGCGTGATGGTGGTGGTGTGTATGAAGACCTCCTGCTTGCCCTTCTTTACTGCTGCTTGTCCTTCCAGGAGTGTCATTTACATTCTTAAAGACACATAAGGGTAATATAGCCATTTAGTGGAGCTTCAAGGCATGAAAAGGAACAGGTTAGGTAGTATAGCTGCTCAGATGTAAGTCAACTAAACGAGGCTCATTAATCACAAAGTAGTACATTACTTTAGAGTAAGTCTGTTGCCACTTATTGTTCAAAGAGGCAAATTAATTTTGATCACATGCTTTATTGAGCACTCACATGTTCAGCTGGTCTCCTTTTTTCTTCTAAAAGGAACAGTACACTTCACTGCAACAGCAATAAATTCTGGTCCTTGTGACTGATCATGTGTCAGTGTATCGGAATTAGACTATGAGCTCCTTTTTCCCATTTTCATCAATAAGAACACTTTCAAACTGTCTGAGAAATTTTATGGTTTATATCTCTTTATTTTGAAAGATTTATCTTTCTTAATCATGTGTGGAACCCAGACAACTGAGATATTTTATGCAGCTGAACTAAAATATTTGCCTTCATTTTTTGTATGAGCACTCTGGAAATCTTAGTTATTTTTTGTTAAGGTGTTCAAAGACATTTCACGTACTGAGGTATTTGTTTTCTTTTGTTTATTTGTTTTTACTGTGGTCCCTAGAGCCTTTGTATCTCCGGGAAAATAAATAAGATTTTAGTTCTGTTTCCATTGTGTTCACAGGGACCTTAAGGGTTTTAAGAGTGTGTGCAATTTCACTAATGGAAACCTAGAATGAAAGGCTCTTTATGATATACTGAGGATAAGGTTCTTTTTTAAAAAAGTGTGGGGTTTTCCCCAAAATGTTTTAGAAATTATTATCTTATCAGTACAATGGCTGTGTTCCATTTTTCTCTATTTCCCAAACATTGTCTCTATTTTTTACCATTTTCCTTGGTAAAACCTCATCTCTCTTTTGTGGGTGGCTGCACTTTCTACCCTTCAGGGATCAGATCATTTCCTAGACTATATAGAAGTTCAAACTTCTAACAAGGAATGGGCTCATTACCTCTGTATAGTGAATACCGAGAAATAGATGTGCATTATTGTAGAAACACCATACAGTGCACAGGCATCCATTTCATCAGAGCTTGGTCACAAGCAGCAGGTATTTGTAAGGAGCAGCCATGTGTGATTATCAAAGGCTAACTAAATTACATTATAATCACAATGTAACAAGAATTTACAATTTGTTTTATTTACTTATGTAGTTACATGACTGTGCAAATTTCCTACTGTTTTGTACCACAAGCTACTAGCCTTCTTTTTAAACTAAAAAAAAATAACTACACTCATTTAATATGTAGGCAGCTTCTGCTGCTGCTGCTTGGTTCATGTTCAGCTACTGCTACCACCTACTGAAAAGACAGGCTACAGGGACCTGGGACCAAATTGGTAAGGATCGTAAGGACACTTCTACTAAAAACCTGGGGACACCGCAGCAAGTGGCACACATGAATACATTATCAAAACCAGCTTTTGTATAGCAAATTGATACACAGGTGAAGCCGCGACAGTGAATGTTAAATTGTTTTTCTCCACCACCATTTCCAGTAAAACTTTTTCTTTTATGAATTCAAATGAATGTAAAATGGATCCTTTCAGAAACAGTGTCAGATATTGTTTTGCTGATCCTAATTAGTCGATAATGTTGACTGTTTAAACCCTCTGTGCAGAACTTATTCAAATTTTCTGTATGCTTGCAGGAATATGGCTACAACCATAATAAATTATTGACAGCTTTAAATATCTCATTTTATTATAGCGGAATAATAGCCTGGCTACCATGGTTTCTGGTTTGGAACTACATTCACTTTCCCATTGTACTTTACAAATAAAATGGGATGGAAATTAACAAGGTGTTATTGAAATTTTTGGAATCTGATTATAAAATGATGTATTTTAAAATAAATCAGTAGGGTTTCATAATGGGCCATGTAGTGCAAAAGCGTTAGTTTATGCCAATGGACCATTTTCATTAAAATCTGCTTGTAGGTAATTAAAATAGTGTAATATATTACTTAGAGCACTTTATTAGAAGTCAAAATGCAGTACAATTAGAAATAGGAGAGAAGCAAACAGTTACAAAGGACATCACTTCAAATGGCCAGTGTTTCCTAGATGTGGCCAGAGCTACACTATTTTTTAATCAAATGAATTAATTAAATCATTAATTCCAGAGGATGATAAAGAAACATTAAAGTTTTATTTTTTTTTGGATGTCAAGGATATATTTGAGCATCTGCAGAGAGACCTCCCATCTATGCTCAGAAACCACAATCAGCTCCCACACAACTCATTTTGGAAGTCAAGTTTACCATGACAGAGATTATTCATAATAGAAATAAAATGGTCATTGAGCAGTGTGACCAGAAAAACAAATGCAAAACTAGGCTATGGACTATGGCTTTGAAAGAGCCAAATGGAAAGAAGGAAGGTGGGGGGTTGGGTGGGCATGGCCTATGTCCCTTTGTTTGGAGAGCTGGAGTTTGAAACCCAATCCTGGACTTTGATGCAGTTTTAACACCAGTCTTGCTTCCAACCCCATCAGAAGAGCGTCTGGCTGATATCATTTGGCCACAAATCTCAACGAAGACAGTACTTTGGCTCCAATGCTTTGATAAAGATGCCTTGCCATCAAAAGCTTGGCTTGCATTTTGTTGTTTTAAAGGTATCACCTAGTCTAGTTTTGCATTGATAATAGAAATGATGCTGCGTACTGATCCTAGGTGGGAACATGTAGCATTGTTTGGAAAACAAATACATACATTGGCATCCTTCAGTCTCGAAGGACTATGGTATCATGCCTGGAGTAGAGATCCTAAAGCAACACCTAGTGTGGCTAAATAGACCATTCCAGGAATGGCAATCTCTACCGCACTGGGGGCAGATGTATTCTGTTTCTTGCCCAGTCCTCAGGTTTCATTGTTTCCATGCCTGCCTCTTTTCCTCTGTCTGTTGGACAAATCCCTCTTCGAATTTATGTAGAATATGCTATACCTTTTGCCTCCAGACAGTGCGATCAGAGGTCAGGGTTTCCCATCTGTTGAGGTCCATTCCCAAGGCCTTCAGGTCCCTCTTACAGATATCCTTATACCGCAGCTCTGGTCTCCCTCTGGGGTGCTTTCCCTGCGCTAGTTCTCCATACAGAAGATCTTTTGGGATCTGGCCATCGTCCATTCTCACAACGTGTCCAAGCCAGCGTAGGTGTCACTGTTTCAATAAAGTATACATGCTAGAGATTCCAGCTTGTTTCAGGACTATGCTATTTGGAACTTTGTCATGCCAGGTAATGTTGAATATTCACCTAAGACAGCGCATATGGAAGGTATTCAGCTTTCTTTCATGTCGGGCATGGAGGGTCTAAGACTCACTGCAATACAAAAGTGTGCTCAGTACACAAACTTTATAGACCTGTATCTTTGTATGTTCTGTCAGCTTCTTATTGAGCCATACTCTCTTTCTTAGTCTGGAAAACATAGTAGCTGCTTTACCTATACGTTTATTCAGCTCAGACTCTAGTGAAAGTGTATCTGAGATAGTTGAGCCAAGATACACAAAGTCGTGGACAACCTCCAGTTCGTTTGCAGAAATTGTAATGCGAGGATGACAGTTTGCATTCTGGCCCATGATTTGTGTTTTTTTCAGGCTGATTTCCAGCCCATACTCTCTGCAAGCCTTACTAAAATGATCCATAAGTTGTTGGAGATCTTCAGCAGAGTGAGCAGTAATGGCAGCGTCGTCAATGGAAATCCCACAAATATTTCACCTGTACCTTAGACTTTGCTCTCAATCTAGAGAGATTGAACAGTTTCCCATCTGATCTGGTCCGGAGATAGATACCCTCTGTTGCATTTCGAAGGCATACTTCAGCATGGTAGCGAAGAAGATCCTAAACAAGGCTGGCGCAAGGATGCAGCCCTGCTTCACTCCACTTTGGATGTCAAAGGGATCTGACATTAGGTTATCAAAAACTACATTGCCCTTCATATCCTCATGAAAAGACCTAATGATGTTAAGGAGCATGGGTGGGCATCCAACCTGGAGGAGTATTTTAAAGAGACTGTCCCTACTAACCATATCAAATGCCTTCGTAAGATCTATGAAGGCTACAAAAAGTGGCTGTCCTTGTTCCCTGAATTTCTCCTGCAACTGCCTGAGGGAAAATACCATATCAGTAGTGGACCTGTTGGTTTGAAAGCCACACTGTGATTCTGGGTAGACTCTCTCTGCAAGTATCTGGAGCCTCTTCAGTAACACACGTGCAAACAGCTTCCCAACAACACTAAGAGAGATACCACGATTAGACATGGGCACGACTTAGCGAAATTCCCGTTTCCGTTTCCGTTCCTCGTTTCTGTTACATAACGGAAAAGGAAACGACAATTACTCCGCCAGAACTCGAACTCGAACCGACTAAAGAAAAATTGGGTCTGATTTGTCGTGGTCGTTCCTGGCATCTCGGCGATCGCATGATGCCAAGCGGCACAGAAAAAAAGTTTTTAAAAGTTAAAAAAAAACACCCGATTCCCGGCCAAAAAAGCAGGCGGAAATATGCCTGCCTGAGTGAGGGCACCTGCCAGAGGGATGGTTTCGGGGGGGGGGTCCCCAGCCTCCCCCCTCTCCTCCTGTCCTTCCTGGGCTGCTCTGGCAGAGTGGCGGCCGGCGGCTGGCATCCTCGTCGTCCCGCCAACATTGCCGCCTCGCCGGCTTGCCGCCGCCATTCAAGCGGCACAGAAAAAAAAAGTTTTAAAACCCCGATTCCTGGGCAAAAAAAGCAGGCGAAAATATGCCTGGCTCTGCCTGCCTGAGAGTGCACCTACCAGAGGGGTGGTTTGGGGGGGGTCCCCGGCCTCCCCCCTCTCCTCCTGTCCTTCCTGGGCTGCTCTGGCGGAGTGGCGGCTGGCGGCGGGCATCCTCGTCGTCCTGCCAACGTCGCCGCCTCGCCAGCTCGCCGCTGCCATTCAAGCACTCAATATTATTTAAGACTTCTTCAGTTATTGTGTTTTCTCTGGAATATAGTTCAGAGTAGTGCAGCACTAGGAAACAAAACTGTAATGCTTATATATGGCCCATAGCACTTGAAGCAATTTTGGGGAAATTTTACAATCAGAATTTAATTATGCAGGCTACACATTGCCCCCACCCTCCTTTTACCAACCTGAGAAGGAAATAAGGATGAGTCCACCATGAGCAAGCTACCTGGTTAGTGAACACAGTTTTGGCTGCACCATGAGGCTCCCTTTCTTTAGAAGGCAATCTAGAGGGCTATATAGAGATGTGTGCTGCTTATGTGCTACCCTATAGTACTTAAAGCAATCTCTGGATTGCTATGCAAGTTGCACAATGCCCAAACCACCTCTTTGAGCTGGGTACTCTATTTACCAGCCCCAAATTGAATGGAAGCCTGAGTCAATCTCGAGCTACTTACTGGAGTCTGTTGACTTCAGAGTTAGGTATTGAGCAGAGCCTTGGCTGCAGTACTGCAGTTTAACCACTGCTTGATGTGGCCGAGGTGACCATCTAGTGCACAAACCTTAGTTGCGTCTGGATCTGGAAACCTACCTAAGTACAGAATAAAGATCATTCAATTAATCAAGCGAGAGACTTGAGGCAGGATGTACTATGAAGTGAAGACCTTTTCAGGCACTGTGAATGTAACTGAAAACAAACATGCAAGGAAGGAAAGTTGTCAGTCCCTTGTGTTGCGAGCCTCCTCATATGAAGGACAACTGGCTGAAGGAGAGAACCTCTGTCTCAGTGTACTTGCTCCACATGTGAAGGGAACTGTAAGGAGAGCAGTGATGAAAGGGAACTGAGCTTTCCTTGTGGTTTTATCTTCAACTACATTCAGATCACTGAACATGGCTCTTGGGGAGGATGGATTTATGAAATTTGGTAAGTTCCTGTGAAAACAGAACTGAACAAAATTCCCGGCAGCCATACTAGTCACGTTCACAGGTATGGCTTGCCAAGATGACTCTGGATCCGAGAGGCCCAAATTAACCATGCAGGCAGAATTCCCAGACTTTCCTAGGACGGGAAGACACCAAGAGAGTCAACTTTGCTGATGGCTGGGGATCATTGTCCTGCCCTGTACGTCTCCTAGCAACCTGAGTCACTCACTCCTCGTGGGAGTTCTTCCAAATCCACAACGTTGACCGCTTTGGCTGACACACTAACCCTGCCAGTCAGGTGTTGTGTATTGATCTGTATTCCTATTATCTGTAACTGCTTGTTGAAGTAACTGCCTTCCTGTTCCAAAGGGAACAGGCCTTATTGGTTGATTCAAATTGCTGCATTTGTATCCTCAATCCTATTGGTTCCCGCCAAAAGGCAGCCTCGTGATTGGTTGTAATTGTTCCCTCCAAAATGTATATTTTCCTAGCCAGTCCTGGTGCCTATAAATGTAGCTCCCTTTCCATAGTCCCCAGACTTGTTCTCTCCCTGAATAAAGAGCTGTTACACTAGAAGCTGTCTCCGGCCTGCTATGTCAAGAACTGAAATCACTTGCTGAAATCACTAAACCCAAGTTACAACACTGGCGATGAAGGTGGGATCCAGAATGCTGAGAAGCAGAGGATCATCATGCTGACTCAGAGTCCGGATCGCAGTGGAGAACAAGACTCACCAGCCGGTTTAGAAGACGATTCTGCCGCCTGGAGAATGGAAAGTCCACGGGTATTGGAGCCCTTCCAGCCATTGGAGCCCCACACTTGGGAGGACTATGTTGAACGCTTCGAGTTCTTCATGGTGGCTCAAGGAATCACTGATGTCAGCAAAAGAAGGGCCACGTTCTTGAGTTGCTGTGTGCGTGAGACCTTCAAGTTGGCCAAGGCACTGCTCGCCCCAGCAAAGCTGAGTGAGACGTCGCTCACAGACATTTTCGCCCAGATGACAAGCCACTTGGCACCTACCAAAACCAAGATGGCCTGGCGGTTGGGGTTTCAGAAAAAGCAGCAGCAAGCCGGAGAATCTGTGGCTGCATTCCTGGCAGGACTCCGGGAGCTTGCTCAGCACTGTGGCTTCCCAAATCTTGAAGACACTCTCTTGGATCAATTTGTTGGGGGCCTCAGCAGCAAAAAAGTCCGAAGGCGCATTGTGGCAAAGGAAGATATCACCCTTGCCTCCGCCTTGAAAGAGGCCACCGCCACGGAGAATTATGAGCAGGAAGAGCTCAATGCCAGCTGCAAGGCCACGAAGCTGCGGATAGAGGCTGCCCATGCCATGGGTGAACCAGAGGCTAGTCTAAGCCAGAGCCCAGTCCGTGGTGTCGAATTGGTGCGTCAGGCTGATGCACGGCCCAAAGATCGCCGAGGCGCTTGCCCAGGCTGTGGCGGTAACCATGAGCGGAAAAGCTGCCATTTTCGTGATGCTACGTGCAGGGCATGCGGAAACTCAGGACACATTGCCAGGGCCTGTAGGTCGGTGGCAGACGGAGCAACGGGATCACCTAGATCAACGCATCGCAGATCATCCACCACGACTCATCTCCTGGACGACTGCAATTATCTCACAGAGATCAACGGAAAGACCATGCAGTTCCCGGCGCAAGGTAAAACATCCGTCAGAGTGAAAATTGAAGGTCAACCATGCGACATGGAGGTGGATTCCGGATCTGGATTCACCATTGTCTCAGACCAGACTGCAAGGGGGCTCTTCCCTGGCGGTAAGTTCCCCTCTCTGGAACCATTCCCAGCAACCTTGCAATCATACATGGCTGGCTGCATCCACATTCTAGGAATGTGTGTGGTGAGGGTACAATTCCAGGAGAAACAGGCCATGCTTAAATTGGTGATTGCATAGGGCAGTTGCCCCAGTCTCCTGGGTACTGACTGGTTTCCCGCCTTGGAACTGTGTATATCAGGGCTCAACTCAGTCCAAACTTCCCCAGAGTTGGGCAAGACATTAGGCCAGGAATTTGCCGAACTCTTCAGTGGAAAACTGGGTTGTTATAAAGGGCCTCCAATTGACTTTGAGCTGGACCCCAGGGTGGCCCCAATCCGACTCAAGCCAAGGCGAGTGCCATTTGCGCTGCAACCCAAGACTGAGGCAGAACTGAACAAATTGTTCAAACAGGGAGTTCTTTCACCTGTAGACTTTTCTAAGTGGGAGACTCCTATCATCACACTCCTTAAGGCAAATGGGGAAGTGAGAATTTGTGCAGATTACAAATGTACTATCAACAAGGCACTCAGGGGAAATTCATACCCCATTCCAGTCATCTCACAGCTGTTGACAAAACTAGCTGGGGGAATTTTTTTTTGCCAAACTTGACCTGGCACAAGCTTACCAGCAGCTGCCAGTGACTCCACAATCTTCGGAAGCACAGACTATTGTAACACACAAAGGGGCTTTCAGAGTAAACAGATTACAGTTTGGAGTTCGTGTGGCCCCAGGGATTTTTCAAGGACTAATGGAGTGCCTGTTAAGGGGTCTGCCAGGGGTCTTGCCATTTTTTGATGATGTTCTGATTGCTGGGAAAGACCCCCAGGAACTTGTTGGGCGTATCCGTGCTGTGTTACTCAAATTTAAAGAGGTGGGGCTGCAGCTAAAAAAGGGAAAATGCAGTTTTGGGGTGCCATCTGTGGATTTCTTGGGGTTTAAAATTGATGCAATGGGCATCAACCCCACTGACTCTAAAATTAAAGCCATTACTGAGGCACCACGTCCACGTCATTCCTGGGACTTATTAACTTTTATCATTCATTCCTACCTCAGAAAGCTTCAATAGCGGAACCGTTGCATAAACTATTGAAGAAAAAGTGTGTGTGGCGTTGGGCTCAGGCACAGCAGAAGGCTTTTGACACCTTGCGGGCCATGCTCACTAGCAGGAGTGTCCTTGCTCATTATGACAAGTCGAAACCTCTTGTCCTGGCATGTGATGCCTCTCCGCATGGGCTGGAAGCTGTGCTGAGCCATAGGGAAGCAGATGGGTCAGAAAAGCCCATCTCATTCTATTCTCGTACGTTGTCGCCAACTACGCACAAATTGACAAGGAAGCCCTGGCAATAGTGGCAGGGATTAAAAAGTTTCATGACTATTTATACGGTTGCCACTTCTTCCTTGAAACGGACCACATGCCTCTGTTAGGACTGTTCAACCCGAACAAACAGACGCCGCAGATTCTCTCCCCAAGAATGTTGTGATGGTCTATATTCCTGAATGGGTTCCAGTACACCATGTTCCAGGGAAAAGGTTGTGCCACACTGATGCACTAAGTTGCTTGCCCCTTCCTGGTGTGAGCGATGCGGATCCTGCCCCAGCAAAATGAGTGATGATGCTGGAAACACTTCCAGGGGGCTCTGTAACTGCCACTGAAATAGCTGAGAGAACGAGGAAAGATACCGCTCTCTCCCGTGTGCTCACTTGGGTGGGGAGGGGATGGCCAGGTGGCCCGCATGAAGAAAAATTTAGACCATACGCAGCAAGGCAACATGAGCTATCCCTGCATAAGGGCTCTCTCCTATGGGGAGACAGGGTGTTCATCCCAGCGCCACTGAGAAACAGGGTTCTGGATACACTGCACATGGGGCATCCGGGAATGGTCAGGATGAAGTCGCTGGCCCGGTGCTATGTATGGTGGCCTGGGATGGACCAAGATGTTGAACAATGGGTACAGATGTGCAAGGCATGTCAGGAAGTGCGCCCAGAAGTGGACAGAGCACCAGTCCACTAGTGGGAGCAGACCCGGACTCCCTGGAGCCGGCTCCCACTTAGATTTTGCTGGGCCATTCCAAGGAAAGGTTTTTTTGGTTATCGTTGATGCGTATTCTAAATGGTTAGAGGTGGCTACAGTTCCCAGCATGTCGTCAGCTGCAGTCATCAAAGTGTTGAGACAGCTGTTTGCAACCCACGGGTTGCCCGAGACCATTGTGTCAGACAATGGAGCAGCCTTTGTATCCCAAGAATTCAGGGCATTCCTGGCTGATAATTTCATAAGAGGGGTCACATCAGCTCCCTTTCATCCGTCATCCAATGGGCAGGCTGAGCACATGGTGCAGACAGCCAAAGGATCTATTCCACACTTGATGGAGGGTGACTGGTCAACACGCATTGCCCAAATGTTGTTCTTGCAGCATGCGCCACTGTGTACTACTACGGGCAAGTCGCCAGCAGAGCTGCTTCTAGGTAGAACGCTGGTGACGGTGCTGGACTATGTCCACCCAGACAAAATGCCAAAGCGCAATGCTAGAGCACCTCCACAGGCAGAGAGCGACCCTACAAGGTATTTTGCTCCTGAAGATTTGGTCTGGGTGAGAAATTATGCCAGAGGTCCCCTGTGGGTGCCAGGGGTGATCACCAGAGTGTCTGGGCCAGTCTCTTATTACGTGACCATTGAAGATGGCAGGGTCTGGCATAAGCACGTGAACCAACTGAGGTGCAGAGCACCTAGTAGAGTTGGTACAGGTGTGGGAGAATTGCAGCCTGAGAGTGACACTACCCCCATTAATGAGTCACAGCTGCAAGACCAGAGCGGAGATGCCCCAGGAGTGCAGGTACCAGTGGCGGCAGCAAATGAATCGGCTCCAAGTCCTCATGGTGCCGAGGAACAGATCAGGGACACTGAATTGTCTGAAACCCCCTCCGTGTCAGATGAAGCTGTTACAGTAGACTCTCCACCACAGACACTGCCTGCTTAAGCCCCTGCAACACCCGTAGTCAGGAGATCAATTAGAAGTCGCAGGGCCCCACAATATCTAAAGGATTACGTGTGCTGTGCCCACTGGGGGGGGAGGGGTGTTGTGTATTGATCTGTATCCCTATTATCCGTAACTGCTTGTTGAAGTAACTGCCTTCCTGTTCCAAAGGGAACAGGCCTATTGGTTGATTCAAGTTGCTGCATTTGGATCCTCAATCCTATTGATTCCCGCCAAAAGGCAGCCTTTTGATTGCTTGTAATTGTTCCCTCCAAAATATATCTTTTCCTAGCCAGTCCTGGGACCTATAAAGGTAGCTCCCTCTCCCCAGTCCCCAGTCTTGTTCTCTCCCTGAATAAAGAGCTGTTATACTAGAAGCTGTCTCTGGCCTGCTATGTCAAGAGCTGAAATCGCTTGCTGAAATCACTAAACTCACGTTACAACAGGAATAGCAAACTACCCACAAAAGGTAAAGTAGGTGATTGAGGCAAGGCCATTCTTGAATACCAACAACCTTCTTTTCCAAAAATAACCAAACAATTATAAACATGTGTTTTTAACAGACCTTTAAAATGCTGCTGAAGACCTGGCTAGAGACTTGCTTTCCCTAACTGGAAGTTGAGTCATGGCTACTGGACTTCTTTTTTGAGAGATAGAAACGTTTCGCTGTTCATCCAGACAGCTTCATCGGTCTGAATACAGCTAGTGCAAATCCTCCATCTTATAGGCAGCTTTGACCTCTTGTCACCCTGGCCTGAATTAGGCTCATAAGATGAACAATGGCCTAAATAGGCTCGTTAGGGAGACAATAGTATCCTTAGCCTTAAGGTGAACAATGGCCTAAGGTGCTGAAACCTATCAAGAATGGGTTGTTAGCTATGGCCTTGAAGGCTTTTTGATTTGTCTTGGTACTTTGGAAAGCACAGCCTGATAAGTAGCAGATAGACTATGCCGGAGCCCACCACCTCTGTTGAGGGAGGGGTTTTCAATGCTCACATGAATGGCCTCCCTTACTCCTCTTTCAAACCACCTCTCTTCAAACCTCTTTCAAACCACCTCTCTCGCTGTTCATCGCTGTTTGGATGAACAGCGGAACATTTCTATCTCTCAAAAAAGAAGTCTAGTACCCATGACTCCACTTCCAGATAAAGTCACCTGGATGACTGAGAATCTTCACAGACATATTGCTTTCCCTAACTACTGCTACTCCAGAAACTTTTAAGTTTGCCATGGTTCTTCTCTTCCTTTTTATGTTTTTTTTTTCTGAATTGTTACTGTTTTGTTTATTGTTTATTAATTGTGGCTTTATTATGTTTACTATCATTGCATATCGTAGACTGTATTATTTACATTTAAACTTTGTAAACTGTCCAGAGTGACCAGATGGCAGCATCATAGAAGTCAAATAAATAAATATTGGTACAAAGTAAAAAGTAAAAAACCATCAAGTTTCAAATCAGTTTCCATAAAGGTTACAGAAAAAAAACATGGCACAAATAAGCTTTCAAAAGGGTTTGAAGCATGAATATTTCCAGAACAGTTTCCACAAGCAAATAAGAAAGCTATCTATCCTATTGATCCTCAAGCAACTGGTGAGCCATTGTGTGAAACAGAATGCTGGACTGGATGGGCTATGGCCTGTTCCAACAAGGCTTTCTTGTGTTCTTATGTTCTTAGATGTTATGGCCTCTCAGTTAATAGGCATTTTCTCTACCTTCTTCTGACCTGCTCATCCCAGGCATGAACTATCCAATCTGTTTCGAAAAGGCAACCCAAATAGTGATCCTGTGTTTTCCAACTTCTTGATGTAGCAATTCTCTGCTTATAAGGGATGACATTGTACCACCCCTTCAATTGAACTGAGATAATAATAATAATAATAATAATAATAATAATAATAATAATAATAAT
>JAHTLZ010000015.1:16432669-16453379 GCA_023846285.1 Phrynocephalus versicolor
ATTTGAACAGCGTTCGTACGTACAGCACCACCAAGACTTAGTCAAAAAGTGACATGTGGTGGTGCATCGCAGGCAGTGTGGTGCCAGACCAAACCCAAGGTGATTGGCCTCCTCCTCCAGTCTTTCCTTAGGGCTGCAAGATGCCGTGTTTCACACAGAAGGGGGTCGGGGGGTACTGATTTGAACAGCATTCGTACTACGTACAGCACCACCCAAGAGTTTGTCAGAAAGTGCCATGTGGTGCATCGCAGGCAGTGTGGTTCCAGACCAGACTCAAGGTGATTGGCCTCCTCCGCAACTCTTTCCTCTGGGCTGCAAGACACTGTGACCCAAGGCCAGTGGCATTTAAATTCCTGTCATGCCATTCAGCTCCATCCTTTTTATACTGGAGCTGGCAATGAGCCTGCCGCACTCTGGCTCTGTGCTGTGGTGCTCTCATACTCTGCCTTGTGGCCTGGCCGGAGTGGCCGCCCTTACTCTGGCCTTATGGACGCGTCGACCATAGAGATAGTCCTCCTCCTTGTATAGCCTAGTGGGCTGGGCTGTGGGCTGTAAAACTTAAGTCAGAGCAACCCAGAGCCCTATCCCATTTCCATCCCTACCAAAACTATTCCTGGCTGTAGCTACTAGTAGGTACGTACGTACAACGTAGCTTTAACCACCTCAGGCTCTAACTGTAGTGCTAATGCTGACCCCAATCCATGACCAAAAGCAGGGTTGCATTGGCTTTGGCTTTATTGCTGCTTGTCCTTTAAGTGTGTGTGACTTTGACTGTGAATGCGAACTGAAGCCAGAAGGACCTTGGAGATGGGGGGCCAATTTGAGAGGAGTAGAGTAGTAGACCCCTCATCCAGATTTGGGAAGGAACGGAATGTCTTTCTCCTGCTGCCTCTGAGAGAGGTGGAGGGGAGATGGGATGGATTCAAAACCAAACAACAAAAAAGTACAACAAACAGGCACGTCAGCCAGACCAAGTAGGGTGGCTGCTGGCTGGTTCAGCATCAGCAGATTCAGCACAGCAGACCAAGAGAAAAAAAAAGAAATGCAAATTTGTTTCTACCCCACTTTGCTTAGGATGCACTAGCCTTGTTGTGCAGCAGCAAGTCCATCACCCAGGCAACTGTATTTCGCCTGCTCGTTTGCGGGACCCGCGCCCGCCCGCCCGCCCGCACGCACGCTAGCCACTCCCCCTGCCGCTGCCGCTGCCGCCGCCCACGCATGTACCCCCGCGCCCCCGCCGCCCGCGCTGCGCCCGCAAGCCGCAAGTCTCGGTCGGACGTCAAAATGCGCGAAATCGCGGCAGAAACGGAAACGAAAAACGAAAAAACGAACCGAATTTTTTGCGATTTTTCGCAAAAAACGGAAACGAGCCGAAACGGAACCGGCCCGACTAACGACAACTTGAAAAAAATTTTTTTCAAGTCGTGCCCATCTCTAATACAAATTTTAAAAATGAAATAAGTATTCAATTAAAAATGGTAAATAAAATAAAAAAATAATTAAAATGGGGAACAAGAACCAATTAAAAACCTCATCTCAGTCCATCAGTTATTAAGGCAGTGATGGCAAATATTTTAGAGGCCAAGTGCCCAAATTGCAATTCAAAACCCACTGATTTTTTGCAAAGTGCTAATATAGCAATTTAACCTGAATACTGGTGGCTGTGAAGGGGTGATGTCAGGTGCCCACAGAAAGGGCTCCGAGTGCCAACTTTGGCACCCATGCCATAGGTGCACCAACACTGTATTAAGGGAAAGCCTGCCCAAAGAGAAAGATATTTGCCCGATTGTGGATGGGCAACAAAGATGGGGCAGCCTAGCTTCCCATGGGATGGAATTCCTGAACTGGGGGCAGGGGGGCAGCCACTGAAAAATCCACCTCCTCTGGGCCACCAAACACACATGTGGGGGTGAGGTCGTCCTGAGAGAAAAGCCTCCCCTGGTGATCTCAAAGCCCAGGCAGGCTCATAGAGGGGGATGTGGGCTTTTAGGAAGCTTGAGACCCAAGCCATTTAGGGATTTATAGGTTAAAACTGTTGCAGAGCTATATTGCTCAGCAGAAGGGCTGTGATAGGGTGTGGGCTATAGAAAGCCAGATAGCAATGCTAAAGAAAAACTTAGACACAGCGGTGACTCCCTTCACCCCAAAAACTGTATTTACAAAATATACATATGTCCAGCAAAACATACACCTCATTTTCAAAAACCAGTCCAATGATCCACTCTTCTGGAAAATAGTTTGCTATGACCACATCTCAGGAGCACTGTGATGGGAGTTTCTGCATGGAAGGGAGTTGGACTGGATAGCCCTTGAGGTCTCTTCCAGCTCTATTATTATTCTATGACTCCAACTGGCAAAATAATGAGCTGCTCTCTTCCAACACCACCCAACAATGTACAGAGTAACGGTCCTGCTTATATTCCTGTGTGTGATGCAACAGTTACTCAGCTGATTGAACATTAAGCATGTGCAGAGTTGTCACCCAACTTGACTAGCTGGCAAAACATGATCGCTCAGGTGTGTGTCCTTTCTGCCTAGTCATTCCCATAATGCAGTGAGACAATTCCAAGTTTTCCAACCAAACCTTGACAAAAACACAGCAGGTTCCCAGGGTGCTTTCCTCTTCTAATAGCCTGGCTTTAATTACTTTTGAAGTATGTCAAAAGGTATCTTCCCTCACATCTCACTGAAAAGAGTAAAAAGTGCCAGAGGAGTATCTCTCCTCTACTTATCTGACTGGTGAGAGTTGCTGAGGAGAAAGAAGGGCCCAGTTTTCATACCATTTGGCATTTAATGCTGGGGGTGGATAGGTGTGAAGATTGGGCCTTCTCTTGTATGAGGTTGCACAGTCTAAGTTAATGCCCTTCATTATGGACAGTGGGAGGTGGATGCAAAGAGTAAATCATACTTATTTCTGGCTCTGTAATAAGTTTTAATGTGAAGCAAGAAATCTGATATTCCAAGATGTACTGACCCAATTCCTTTTTTATTTCTTATTTTATACTATTGAAATGGTGTTATGTTGTTACCATTGTGACCATCCTTGCAATGTGTGGTGGCATATTATTTTATTCTAAAATAAAATAAATATGTTTTATTAAATATGTGCCATTAGAAGAGTTGAGGAATCCAGTGGCTGTGACACCATATTCCACAGGAGGGAATGCCTATTTATACCTCATGCCTTTCTATTCCTAAGTGCTTTTCTGTAGCACACATTAATTCTCTAAAAAATAATGAGGGGATAATTGTGCTCAGTCCTTTCTTTTCCTGCAACATTAATTGCCAAGCAAGCTCTGCAGAGTTGCTAGCTATCTCATGCTCCCACACGGGTAAGTCAAACTGGGGTTGCCATTAGACCTAAGTCAAGCTGACACCTGCTAGGAATAGCTGTTTTAAAACAAGCCAGTAGTTCACCTGCCATTAAAAAGTTACTGCCATCCAATATTGTTTTCCAGCAGGTTACACCAGCCTCCTTCTTCCTCCTATAATTTCAGCTGCATTTAGAGCTTTTCAATCAATTCATCAGTCACATTTATAGAGCATTCCTTATGGGTGCAATTCATTACTAAATTATAGTACAGAGTTACAAAATAACAAACTAGACAAATAGATTTTCCAGATAGATGTAATTTGCTGGCAGGAGTCAGAGGGAGTAATTGCACATGAATGTAGCGGAACAAGTAGAGCCTTAAGACAGTCTTAACTAACCTTCGTAGGTTCACCTGGCAACATCTCTGCAGAACTTTCAGGAACAGCTGCAAGTAGAGATGGGCACGAAATGATTTTTTTCCATTTTTTCGTTTTGTTTTTTGTTTCATTTCCTAGCGAAACGAAAAATGACCTGGCTTTTTTTAAAAAATGAAACCAAACAAACCAATTTTTGTGTCTTTGTTCCATTTCATTTTTCATTCACCCCCAGTCGGGTATGTTGAGGGGGAAGCGAGGGCTTTTAAAACTATTCTTAGCCACCAAAGCAAGTGGCGATGGCCACCGCTGCTTGCTCTGTGGCCTAAAAAAAGTTTTAAAAGACTGCACTCCCCCCCCCCAATCAGGCACTTTGGGGGGGGCAGGCTTTTAAAACATTTTTTTAGCCCCTGAAGCAATTGGCGATGGCTGCAGCCACCGCTTGCTTCAGTGGCTAAAAAAAAAGTTTTAAAAGCCCACACTTTCCCTCACCCCCAGAAACACAAAGTTAAAATCATAATAAGAACATTAAACACACAGTTAGATACATAAAACATGACACAACACATAAAACACAAAAAATGAAATGGAACAAAAATGAAATGACTTTTTTTAAAAAAACCATTTCAAATGAAATGAAATGAAACAAGGATAAACAAAACAAAAAACCCAAAATGAAACACTATTTTAGCATTTTGTGCCCACCTCTAGCTGCAAGTGTCGATCATTGGCCTTTTAAACAGTTCATGTCATCTTGCTCTCTCAGTTTTAAACAATCTGTATTTGAAGGGCTCTGGGTTTTGCTTTTTGTCTGTTTCTTTGTTTCCTCTGGTGTTTTTTTTTTCTAAACCAAATGACTTTATATTCTAGGCTGTGATGACAGTGGGAAGCCAAACTGGCGGAATATGGTTTTGCTGTTTCTTGATTCACAGCCAGTTTTACGCACATTAGGTGATCACATGAAGATAGCAAAACTGGTTCGGCACCAATGGCCATGCTGGCCCATCATTCCGGTGGGATTTGATTTGTGCCACAGCCACAGCTCCTCGTTGTTTGTTTGTTTGTTTGTTTGTTTGTTTGTTTGTTTGTTTGTTTGTGTGTCTGTCTGTCTGTCTGTCTGTCTGTCTGTTTGTTTGTCTGTTTGTTTGTTTGTCTGTTTGTTTGTTATGCTGTTCATTTCACAGATGGTCACTGGGTGGTCCTCAGCAGTGACGATGGCATAAAAAACATAACATAATCAAAGTGTAAATAAATGTATGCTAAATAAAACTAAACTGATAAACATTTGTCAGCAAGTTAAATATAAAAGGGTCACGTTCTCATCGGCTCTTCTGCTGGCAAATTTTAAAAAGCCTGCTGAAAGAGAATTGTTATGAGAAGTTTCTTGAAAGACCCCAGGGAGAGGGCCAGGCAAATTTCGGGGGGTAATTCATTCAAGACGCAGGGTGCAATGGCTGAGAAGACCCAGCTCTCTCCCGCTGAGTCCCATCAAGGTTAGCACCCTTAGCCATCCAGCCTGAGACGTATGAATAGGGAAGGCAGTGCCTGTTGGGAGTAGGAGTTCTGCCATTTACTGAGGTCCCATTTTGAGCTTTGTAGGTCAAAGCCATCACCTTGATGCTGGTATGGAAATGGACACATAGCCAGTGCAAGGCAGCCAGAATTGGGGAGATGCTATGGCACATATTAACTCCCCTCACTGACTAGCTGCCATATTCATTGCCTGCCTGTTCACTGATTCTGCCCTCTGGCAACACCTGACTATCCTTTTATGGTTTATTGCAGTGGTGGAGAACCTTTGGCACTCCAGATGTTTTGGACCGCAACTCCCAGAATTCTGAGCCTGGATTGCCAATGACAAAGGATTGTGAGAGTTGTGGTCCAAAACATTTGGCATGCCGAAGGTTCGCCACCACTGGGTATTAATGCAGTGATAAGGTAATCTAGTGCCAAACTTGGTAGTTTGTATATAAAAAAGATAAGAAAACATGGAATGACTAGGGAGAAAGATTGGTGTTTCTGATTTTGAAAACATGTCAATCAAAAACATCACCCAAAGAACAGCCACAGATACCCCCCTCGATCCTTAGAGAAAATAAGAAATTCACCTCACAGGGTAAACACTGTTCTAACTGCTTCAGCTTTAAAAAAAGTAGAAGCCGCAAGAACTAGGGAGAAGAAACTCCACATTTGAAGTAAAAAGGGCAAGGCCATATTCTCATTGGTCTTTGAACCACATTATCAGTAAAATGAAAGACTGAATTCTACTTCTGGAGAAAATCGCATACTGTCTGCCAATTGCACCCTTAGTTTAAATTTGATTTATATTTATATTCATTGAACAGTACCCTAGATGTAAAGTTTTTGTAACTGCAGCTAATTGATGGGTTGCCACATGCATCTTGGTTGTGTGCTAAGACACACACCTGACTGCATGAGCGAAATGCACTCCAACACATTAACAATTAGTTCCAGTAAGCTGTAGCGAATGACACAAGCAAGATATGAACATCAGTAGGATCCTTGCTTATTATGTACTGTGCAGAGTACTGTTGTACTAAAAAAAACACAGAAGCCATCACTGTTAGCCGTGCTAGCAAACATTTCTGGGGGTTCTTGTAGTCCAAGAACATCTGAGGAGTAAGTTTGAGAACCACTGGTCTACAGGATACCATTTGTGACTCAGCAATAATAACTTCACACTCATAGTTCTCCACTTTCTGCCCTTAAGGTGTTGACAACTGTTGCATACTCATTGTCTCCAACTTTATTTATTGTCCTCCATTGGTGCAAGACACCTTGAGTCCTATCCAACGAGAAAGGCGGGGCAGAAAAATTATAAATAAATACTTATCAATGAATGGATCCTGAGCAAGCAACTTGCCTTAGAGCCTTACCAGATTGTTTTTTGTGAAATGGGTGTTTTGGCCACCCTGACTCTGGTAGTGAATTTGCAAAGTCTTCCCATGGCAATTTCTTCAAATTCCATATGTGTCCCTTGCCCTGAAAGATTAGAAACTCATTGTTTAGGTAATCTTTTGTAATCTTACTAATTGGATTATCTATCTTGGTAGGTCTTCCGAAGAAATATTCCACCACCACCCAGTCTGAAGGAACTTCACAAATCTAGCAAACTTCTTACGAAATATTTTCAGTTGGAATTAATTAAAATGGACAAACGGCTTTTGATTCAGCAGACAAATGGCTGTTCTAAGGCACTGGAAGAAGGAGGAAGGTGCCTGCAATTTCAAGTCATCTAGCTGACTTCTATGTAACCCTAATTTGCAACCAACGGCTTTGTGAATTTCTAATCACATCAGAATCTTGCTGTGCAGGAACTGTCAGTTCAATTGCAGACTTATAAATGGGCAGCACACCACTTTCCAGATGTTCAGCATGCAAGGAAGTAGACATCTCATTTCCTCACTCACTGGAATAAAATGTGCTGTGAAATGTGTATTGTTTTACACATCCATAGGAGAAAAAAATTAGGAACTTTTAAACCTGATAATAAAGCCTGGCTGTACACATCTAGTTTTGGCTTTGAAAGTTTTAAAGAATAAAATTATAGTCCAGAATTATTGTTAGGTCATTTATTAGTACACTAGACCTACCTAGGATTTGTGCCTTAGATGGCTCGCAAAGACAATTGAGTCTCCACAGCCCACTTCTGTGCAATCAGCTGGGGGATCACTTAGGATTTTGAATTTACATTTATGTTGTCAGCAAGGCAACCTTAAGGCCACAGTAGACAGGATGCTGGTCCTGTTTCTGAAAACAGTGACCCTTCATTCAGCAAAAGATGCCTGCTTGTAAAAGCATGTTAAAACAAGGGTAGTTGATCCACTGCAGTGTACTGTATAGAATCACTTGTGGGCCCAGGCAGCAGCTAAGTCATGACTATGTTTTTGAGGATAATACATACCACATAGCATTTGGTGGGAACTAAATGGCCATGATTTTTTCCCTTTTATAGCTGGATAAACTTGGCACTGAACAATGTATAGCTGAATGAAGTTTTGGCACAGCCACATGTACAATTAGAGATGGGCACGACTTAGCGGTATTTTCGTTTTCATTTTCGTTTTTCATTTCCGTTACGTAACGAAACGAAAAATGAAAAACGGCTCAGAACTGGAATGAAAACGGAAACAAAACGACTAATTTTGAGCCAATTTTCGTTTTTCGTTACTGGGAAAGCACTCAATGGAGCTAAATGGGAAGAAACGAAAAATTTTGAAATTAGCTCATGAAAACGGAAATGAGCCGAAACGGACCCCTAGACGAAAACGAAAACGAAAACGAACAATTTTTCTGAGTCGTGCCCATCTCTATGTACAATGGATCCAGGCATAAACATGTAAAGCTTCTCCCCGCACATACATGCTAGTTGTGTCTGACTCTAGGGGCAGTGCTCATCTCCGTATTCAAGCTGAAGAGAAAGTGTTGCGTAAGTCCATGGCCATGTGGCCAGCATGGCTGCAAGTTAAAAACTGTTTTTACCTTCCTGCTTTTTATGGCGATACCTATTTATCTACTTGCATGTACATGGTTTCGAACTGCTACGTTGGCAGGAGTTGGGGTTAACATCAGGAGTTTACTCTGCTGTGTGGCACCCAGGATTCGAACCTCCGACTTTGCAGCTGACAGTTTTCAGCTAAATGGCCATGATTGTTTCCCTTTTATAGCTGGATAAACTTGGCACTGAACAATGTATAGCTGAATGAAGTTTGGCACAGCCACATGTACAATGTATCCAGGCATAAGCTGACCTAAATGCCAATCAAATGCCATTGCAGCCTAGCTGCAAAGCAGGAAGGGATTGATAGGGGCCACTCTGGCATTTGAACACTAAAATAGGCAGACCACAATTGCCCTAAGCTCCAAATCCCTGAAGAAGATAATTAAAGACACAAAGATGCAACTGTCAGCTCCATTTGACCAAATTGGATTTGGCCCAATTCCACAATTAGAACAAAACTCTAATAAAATTGTAACTGTTGATATTTTTTGCAGCTCACAACATATGCTTATACAGTGATACCTCTGACAATGAATTTAATTGGGTCTCAGAGGCAATTCATTATAAGGAAAAAATCATTATCCGAAATGTGGTTTCACATTGAAATGAATGGGAAATCAATTAATCCATTCCGGAGGTCCAAAAAAGGCAAAAAAGTTGGGGGTTTTCCAGACCTCTTTATAAAGTGCACTTTAAAGACATGCAGTGCTGGAACACCCCCCCCCCAACACCCCCCTGCAGTTCAATGCAAACATGAACAAAAGAAACCAGCAAGACTATCCCAGCCTTTTCCTACCAAAATGCAATGGAAATTAGTTCAAAGATAAATAAAACCAAGCTCCAATAAAACACCCAGTCGTTATCACCAAATGCACAGGGGGGGGGCAGCACCCTCATCTGGAAACGCCAGTTCATCTCAGCACTCATTTTAAACTTGAAATGAATGCAAACAGAAAAAGCCAGCCCGCTCCTCTGCTCAGCACTCCATTATAAAATGGAAAGGAATGGAAATGGACAGAAAAAAGCAAGGAAACCTCAGATTCCTACCTGTTCAAGATGTCCAAATCCCTCCACAAAACATGTCCCAAATGGCTCCTAAACACCATAAAATACACTCTAACTCCTCCCACTCCTCCACAAACTATGGGGACTGCAATGCATCCTGGGTAAACTTTTCTTAAAGGCATGATAAAATATTCATTATCCAAGGTAGTCCATAGGGAACATTCATTATCAGAGGCAGTCCTATACCTGGGAATCTGCAAAGACAGCAGATTGGTGGTTCAAATTCCAGGTGCCACACAGTGGAGCAAGCTCCTGCTGATCATCCCAGCTTCTGCCAACCTATCAGTTCAAAACCATGTAAATGCAAGTAGATAAATGGGTACTGCTGTATAAATCGGGAAGGTAAAACAGTGTTTCCTTGCAGCCATGCCGGCCTCGTGGCCATGGGCTTGCACAACACTGTCTCTTCGGTTTGAATACAGAGATGAGCACCACCCCTAGTGTCGGACATGACTAGCATGCATGTGTGTGGGGAACCTTTACCCTTTTTTATGAATGTCTGTGAAGATTCTCAGTCATCCAGGTGAGTTTATCTGGAAGTTGAGTCATGGCTACTGGACTTCTTTTTGAGAGATAGAAACGTTTCGCTGCTCATCCAAACAGCTTCATCAGTCTGAATACAGCTAGTGCAAGTCCTCCATCTTATAGTCAGCTTTGACCTCTTGTCACCCTGGTCTGAATTAGGCTCATAAGATGAACAATGGCCTGAATAGGCTCGTTAGGGAGACAATAGTATCCTTAGCCTTAAAGTGAACAATGGCCTAAGGTGCTGAAACCTATCAAGAATGGGTCATTAGCTATGGCCTTAGTGGTGAAGGCTTTTTGATTTGTCTGGGTACTTTGGAAAGCACAGCATGATAAGTAGCCTGAGGCTGCCACCTCTGTTGAGGGAGGGGGTTTTGATGCTAACATGAATGGCTTCCTTTACTCCTCTCTCAAACCACCTCTCTTCTTTGTCTAATATGTGTACATCCTCATCTTTGAAAGAGTGCCCCTTGTCCTTCAAATGGAGATGTATTGCTGATTCTGGTCCTGAGCTGTTACCCCTCCTATTTTTTATGAATATTTATTCTGTGTCAGCTGTAAGGGAATTATGGATGATTGGCCATGGAGTTATTTCTCAAGCTGCAATATTAAAAGCACCTTTACCCTTGCAGTAGAAATGTTATTTAAGGTAGGCAGAAATAAGACATAACAATCCTTCCGGAGGCGAGCAAGAGAGCTATCATTGGACGATCCATATCTGTCACAGCAAAACCTCTGAGAAAGAAGGGAAAAGCAATTGCCATTATTATTATATGCTTGAGACTGCTTTTATTGATGATGCCTGAGTCAGTTAGTTAGAGTTAGGACTAATTAGCTTAGGCAGAATGGACCAATGTAACCAGACAGAGAGGATAACCTAGTATTTTGTTATTTTGATAGGTAAATAAGTTCATGTCTTGGTTCTGATAGGCTTTTTGATATTTTTTGAATCTTTTTTTCAGTATTAGTTTGCTTTGTAACCTAGTGTAGAAATAAAGCTCCATTTTAATATAACCTCTGGCCTTACAAGGACCATTCTTAAAGCACCCAATATAAATCTATTATTT
The DNA here is from genome assembly GCA_023846285.1 of Phrynocephalus versicolor. Lineage (NCBI taxonomy): Eukaryota > Metazoa > Chordata > Lepidosauria > Squamata > Agamidae > Phrynocephalus > Phrynocephalus versicolor. Next base: position 16,443,536 of record JAHTLZ010000015.1, read on the forward strand.
AATTTTGTTTGCCATCAAAATGCATTTCCTCAGAGAGAGAGAGAGAGAGAGCATTCTCCTTATTTAATGACCTCGGCTCGTATGCTAAACAATAGATTTACTGTGTATGGCAGATGTGTTGGAACATCTCATGAGTAAGGCTTTTGCTTCAGGAGAAGAAGAAGCCGAACCTGTTCTGAGAATTGTTTTGAAAGCGTCTCAAGCTGAGCACCGAGACAGCCTAATTAATTCTGCCCTTGAAGGGGAGAGGGCAGTGAGGCTAACTGGAGGTCGTAAATCTTCTTGGTTTTTGCATCCAACAGCTGGAAGCTCTGAACTGCTACAGCTGTGGACAGATACCAGAGAGTTTTTCTCTTTGCATTCCAAAGCTTCTCTCATAAAGAGAAAGCAGTAAACAGAAGTGATTTGACTGATACAAACTGACAGTTTTTTCCCCCCTTTCAGAACTGGGACTAGAATACCTCAGTCTCTGTATCAAGGCTGTGGAGCATTACATTTTTAGAGACCAATGATATGGATTTATTTAATTATTTTTTGTTTTAATAGCCATGTCAGATTTAGAGGACAGGTCAGGACAGGTCCCTCAGCAGCTGGTCCTTCCAGCCATGTCACTGGCAGGGTAAGGGTTAGACAGTATGCAGGCCAACCATAGTTCGGCACTGCATAACTCACCCGTATATCAGTCTTTGCTTGAACTTCCAACAAATTCTAGCTGGTGAGTTATTGGCTGTCCCATCAAGGCCCACTAAGAAGGCCATATATCAAGTGTCAGTGAGACAAAAAGTCCCTATTGTGTCTTATCTGAACTGGGCCTTTGTGCCATAATTGCTGGAGGAATTTAGAAGAGCCACATTCCACACTCTTGGGCTGCCTTTTTGGGTGAGATACAGGGGGATCTGGGGCAGGAAGATCTCTATACTGATCTGCCAAGCTCAGATCGAGGCCTGACACTGTTGCACTTGGCCTTCAAACAAACCAGGATGAGTTCCCAAGGACTAGAGGAGTGGGTGGATTTCATATAGACAGGGGGCTGCCCCAGTCATCAGCACAGGGTAGCTGAATCAGTCAGAGTTACCCAGCACCCAAGGCAAACTTTCCAGTAATTTGTAGACTGGGCGGAGTGCATAGCTCAACAAAGGAGGCAGAATGTTCCAGATGCTCTGATTGAAGGAGGAAGGGCAGGAGCGGCTGCTGCAGCAGCAGCTGGAGCCACAGGCAGAGCTGGAGCAGTAGGTGGTGCTGGAGAGCCAGATTTGCAACCTATAGATGATGATGCTCTGGGCCTCAGCAGCCCCCCCCAATAGCAAAATGCCATTGAGCAATGCTTGCAAGTAGAGATGGGCACGACTCAAAAAAAATGGTGTTTCGTTTGTCGTTTGGTCGTTAAGGGGTCCATTTCGGTTTGTTTCCATTTTCGTTGGGTTTTTTTTTTTGCAATTTTTTCGTTTTCGTTTTCATATGTAACGAACCGAAAAAATGAAAACGGAAACAAAAAATTGCTGTTTCGTTAGCATTCTTTTCAGTTCAATGTATTTGCCGCAACGAAAGCGAAAAACACGGCAAAAATTTTCGTTTCCGTTTCCGTTTCCGTTTTGTTTTGAAAAATTTTCATTTTCGATTTCGTTGCTTAACAAAATGAAAAAATGAAAACGAAAACGAAAAATTGCTCGTTTCATGCCCATCTCTACTTGCAAGCCTTACCAGATTTGCAAAGGTTCACCCTACAGCAGCAGTAGGACATGCTTGCTTATCAGAGAAGAAGAGATTTTGATGAAAGGGCACCGAAGAAGCATTTTAGACTGGAAAAGGAGAGAGAAGAAGCTAGGCACCTGGTGACAGCCAGATTTGATCCAAAGTCTTATGACCGAAAGTCCCTACCGTTTTTCAGAGCTGGAGATGATATTTTGACATCTTTGGGCAATTTTCAGAAGTCTTGTGAAGACCTAAGTGCTGCACACAAGCTTTTACATTCCCAGGTGTCAGGTGTCACAGTCGCTGGCAGAAGTTAGAGATGAATATGGGATCAATTTTTGGTTCTGGTTTGGCAGAGGTTTGCTTACACCCCAGAAGTTTTGCATCTTAAAGTTAGGGGTATGAAGTGGAATTTCCAGAACAGTGTATGTTCCCTGCAGGCAGACATTCAAAGCATTATTTTACAGTGTTTCAGGGTTGCCAATATTACTACCTTTATTCTAGCTGCAGAACTGTTGACAATGGAACAACTTCAGCATTATGTTCCTCATAATTTTAGACACTTTGCTTAGAAATCTGGGAACATCATTGGAGTTTGTCTTGGTCCTAGATGAATTGCATGCTTATAAAAAGTCCTCAGCCAGGCCCAACAGGCCCAGCTTCGCTCAGACAAAAACTCAACCCCCTAAAAAGACTGAGCAAAGGGAAGATAAATATAAAGGGGGACAGCAGCCAGCAGAAAGGGACAGAGCCAAGGCTGCTGTACAAAAGAGGATTTCAGAAATAGTATGTTTTGCTTGCAAAAATACTCTGGGCATTACGCCAAGCAATGCTCTGAGAGCCAAAGGGTACTAACAGCTAAACCAGCTGCCACAACAGGCAAGACACCCCAAAAGCCCAGGAAGAGTGTAGCTGCTTCATCCCATGCTACACCCAAAATGAAAACCATTTCTGGTGCTTTGGACTTTGTGCCAATTGATGAGGAAAATGTTGATTTCTCTGATGATTCAGTGGAACTTGATGATTGCAGTGGGACACATATAAGTACCACCCAGATACCGAGAATTCCCACAAGCTTTCCAGAAGGGGGGCGGAGTCAGCTTGTCTCAAGTAATGTGTCTTCAGGACAAATTCCCAACCAGCAGCTATACGCTCAATCTGTTTCTTTGTTTGTAGTATCCTATGCTGGCAATCAGCAGGAGTTGCAACTAGAGTACACAATTTTGGAACCAGAAGCACTCATTCCAATCCAACAACCGAAATGGGTACAGGACACTTCCCTAACCATGTGATCCTTCAAAAGGACTCTTGTGAAACATTTATACCAGTATTTTTAAACATGAATGCTGATATTTCATCCATTTCTGCTGAGTTCTTTCAGGACAGTGACTTTTTGCATAGGTACAGATTTCCCGTGCAGCCATATGTGACCCAGAAAGAGGAAGTCAAAGTTTGACTAGCCACACTTTCTAAGATTAGAGTGAGATACAAAGCCTTTGAAGGAGGTGTAGTGGTTCTTGTTCACTCTATTGAACAGAAGATCAATTTTTTTTGTTGGATCTGACTTAATTTACTTGGAACATCTAGCTGAACTCCAACTGAAATAAAGAGAGGTCAACATCAATCCTCTCAAGACCAGAAGCCAATCCAGAGGTCAACAGACTGAACTGTTGTCACCCATTGATCTGATGTTAATATCTCTGTTTTTCCTTCACAGGAACCAAGTGGATCTGATGGGGGGGGGGACACAGCACCTAATCGTGTTCCTTTTCTTTCAAATGCTGATGCCAGTGACACTAATGTTAGTCCAGATTGTAATGTTGTGCCTGATGGTTCACCTGTTACTAATGATGTTGATTCTCTTAATGCAAATGATGCTGTTGTTTCTCCTAATGCAAAAGCCAATGTGCCTGATGATGTTAATGTTCCTTTTTGAAGCCTGATGTTATGTTTAGAAAACAACAGTTAATTGATTCTACCTTAAGAGAAGCTAGATAGGAAGCAGACAGAGATGTGGTTTTATCAGCAGCAAAAACAAACCAGATTTTGCTGGAGAGATCCAAGTGATGCCAAGTTGTTGTACAGAGAAAAGTTAATTGACAACAATCCTAACTTAGAGCCACAACACCAGCTAGTGGTTCCTCAATATTATAGACTTTCACATGATTCTTTGTCAGGTCACACTAGTTATTGGAAAGCACTGATAAGAATCACCAATCGTTTGCTTTGGACCAACATAAGCAAAGATGTAAAGGCTTATACTTCCAGTTGTGATGTGTCAGTGCATAGGCTACCCAAGTGACACCGATAAAGCTAAAATGGAATCTTTTCCTTTATGATCTGTTTTCAGCACACTACAAATGCATATTTTTGGTCTACTTCCTACTAGCAGCACTGGAAAGAAATACCTAGTCTGCTTTGTTCATTGTTTCGGCAAGTGGGTAGAAGCAGTTCCTACTTCAAGTATCACTGCAAAACAAGTTGCTAAGTCTTTTCTGGAAGTTACCAGTCATATAGGGATACCCAATGTATTGTTATCTTACCAAGGATCAAGTTTCACTAGTGAATTGATGACCAAACTCTGTGAATTAACGGGTGTCCAGCAAAAGTTCAGTGTATCTTACCATGCTGAGAGTCATGGCATAATAGAAAAAGCAGTCTCAAGCATATAATAATCATAGCAATTGCTTCTTGCTTCTTCCTCAAAAGTATTGCAGCAACAGATCAAATGTGATATGGATTGTCCAATGGTAGCTCTCTTGCTCGCCTCTGTAAGGATTGTCATGTCTTATTTTTGCATACCTTATATAACATTTCTACTGCAAGCAGAAGAGTGCTTTTAATATCACAGCTTGAGAAATTACTCCATGACCTATCATCCCTAATTTCCATATACCAACTATGCATTCAAAAGTATTTAACTAGTCAGATCATATCTATGGTCAGCAAGGATGCTCTAAAAGGCAGTGTCAGCTAGGAGTCTTTTAGTTAGAGTTAGGTTTAGGTCTGGGAACCACAGGATATTTAGATTGACCTACTTTCTGTCTGGCCCTGCTGTTCTCCTGCCTGCCTCCTTTCATCTGATATCCAGGCTTCACTCCCAGAACTTGCAGGGAGCTGTCAAGGTCCTTACCACAAGTCTGCCACTGCCACCACTTCCTCCTTACCTCACTGCTGGTTGTAGACTGGACCTTGAGTTATATTTAGCAGTCTGCACTTCCTTCACAGTTCTAACTGTGGAGAAAAGCATAACAAAGAAGTCTCATTGTTGGAGGGAAAATGTGAGAGCTGGAATGTGCACTTCTCTGAATCTTTGTTGTAGCTCTTACCCAGGAGAAGTCTAATTTCTCGTTGGACACTCCAGTGCTGGCTCTACAAAGCTAACCAGCACTCCCACCACTGGGCAATGCCCTTAAATGCATTCAGTGTGGTGCCAAAGGTGTCCCCCTCAATGAATGTTGATGCCACTTTTACTTCTGTGAAAGGAAATGACTTGAGAGAGGAATGCCATAAAAGTGAGGAAAATAAATACAACTTCCAGCAACCAATTAGAAAAAAAGATATTGTCAGTATATAAATATTGGTGAATTAATTAAAAATAAGAAAGAAAGAAAGAAAGAAAGAAAGAAAGAAAGAAAGAAAGAAAGAAAGAAAGAAAGAAATTGTTTTCAGCCCCACTGGCATGAGAGATTATCAAAGTAAGGTGGGCAGTCAGCTGGGTGAACATATTGTTCCTTTAATTATGTTTTGGGCTTTCTTTAATGAAGCAATATTCTATCACACCCAAAGGAAAGAAAACACTCCAGTGATGCACTCTGCAGATGGATCTGCATGGGCTTTTAAACAGCCCCTTAGCTATTCTGCAGGTGTTCAGCTTTGTTCTTGGTAGAAAGCCAACACCAGGCAGATATAGGAAGATCAACCACATTTTCTACACAGAAAGAGGTGATGGGGGAAAGGGAAAGCATTTCTGAGGCGCTTCCTAAATCCGTTTCCTCCATATGCTTAATATCTGAATTCATGTTGCTAAAAGTAAGTGCTTTAGTCTGGGCTAGAATTAAAGAACAAGGTTGTGGGGACATGTTTCCCTTCAGGTGAAAAGGAAAACCAGACAATGGTCTCTGTTTACAAATCTATACACAAAGATTTTATTGATACATTCACAAAACATCTTTTATTCTACATACCATATTGCTTGTATCCAGCTTTAATTACTCTTCTTTTGTTTTTCAACCTTTTCATTCTCTCTCTCTGTTGTCGCCTTCCCTCATTGGCACATTGCTGGTCATGCACCATTTTGGATAAGGATCTTTCTGTGTGCCTGACCATCTGTTTATCAGTCTCTCTCTCTCCCCCCCCCCTTGCCCTCTCTCCATCTTTCTTGTTTTCTTTGCTTCTGTTGCTTCATAAAATATCATGTACATAGGTGGCACTGTAATCAAATGGATAAATATACTGAGGTTTATTTCTTCAAAAGTTGCCCTGCAGAAACCTTCACATCCTCAGACAGACTCCAGTTCATCTGTAGCAATGTGTAAACAGATGCACACAACCACCCCATAGCCTTGATAAAGAAACAGAATCCCATCGGGGGTGGAGAGGAGACGCAAGAAGGAAATTAAAGGAGGAGGAGAGAACAGCAGAAACCTTCAAGAATCTTTTTTTTTTTTTTGGAATTAGCTGTTCATATGTTTCAAGTTAAGGCTAGATGCACTTTCTAGCATTAACACAATCACATGCAGCTGGTGGATTGCATGAAATCCTGCCTGCCATCCCACCCACATCCAATTCTAGGGTTTATAATTGTACTCTTTGGAAAACAACATGTGTCTGTAAAGCTGTTGAATATGCTTTTAAGTTCTTTTCATCTTTCTGGTACAGACCACCCACTCCTTTTCGGAAGGATTTCTTCTTGTTTAGTCATTCATATAAATCCTTATATAAGAAATGTTTCAACAATGTAATTTTGTTTATAGGCGACATCTTACAAGTGTTGCACTACTCCCCCAATGAACAGTCCAACATTGAAACATTCAGGATACCGAATTCACTAATGAAAACCTCACAAGGTTTGAGGGGATTATGTAGTCAATATGGACCAAGTGGGGAGTGAGGAGGCCCTTAGGAAGCAGCAGTTTAGAAAGAGAAAGAGATTGACAAGAATGGGGCTTCTGTTCCTTTGGAACAAGAGTCAGCAGGCCCTTATCCTGAGGCAAGTGGCTGTGGCTGAAATCCAATATTAATTTGTAACAGCCATAGGCCCATTGAATTAGTGGGGATTTGGTAAGTCAACACATACCAATAAAACTGCTGATTCAATGGGTTACTTTAGTTGTGTTTTGCTACTAGATTTCAGCTACTGGCACAATGGTTGCTGGATCAGGAATACCTGCAGCAATCTGCCATCAATATTAAGGCACCCCTCCATTTGTGCACCTAATGACTGTGCAGGTGGGGGATCTTTGTCTGACCCCAACTCCCCCCAAAGAATGGGGAGACAGGTTACTTGGGCACCCATAGGCTTCCAGGAGTTTACCTGAAGATGCTGGGCTGGACTGCCCGCCAGCAGCCCTCTTTGTGAGGCTCAGTGACCCTCTTGCCCACCCTATGAGTCCAGTCAGAGTGTAACTAATCACTTCAGGGCCAGAAAGGAATTTAAGGCCCATATCACTGGACCGCCATATTAAACAAAATGTGTGCAGGTAATTTTTGCCAGTCCCACACACTTAATAATCTGAGATGCTGATACTGGCAGACCAAGGATGGCATTGTGTTTAAATAGGTCACATTAGCAAATATTGAGGATGGGGAGATTAGTAGTGTTGAGTTCCCAAGGATCACTCAGGAGTGATAATAAAGCCAACATCTTGGCACCACAGATCCAGAGATTCATTTTCCAGGATGGGGATCCACTGGTGTGTTGGGGCAGCCAGGATCCAGCTTCCCAGACACAGCAGGGGGCTGAGAGGACAAGCACTAACTTCACTGCTCACCTTCTCAGCCCCCTGCTGTTTCAGGGAATCCTAGATCCCCCTGCTGAGTGGATAAAGCTGGGATCCCAGCTGCCCCAACACAGCAGGGGGCTGAGAGGGTGAACACTGACTTCATCATCCTTTCACTCCCTGCTGTGCTGGGGAAGCTGAGATCCCAGCTGCCCCGACACAGCAGGGGGATCCTGGTTCTGACAGAAAGAATGTGATTTTAAAAGAGCTGTGTACAGATTGCAAAAAGTAGGGGTGTTTGAAAAGCATATTCTTGCTCCTCCGACCACAGGGGGAGCAGGTGAGGAGAGAATCACTCCTCATGTGCCCCCTTTTGCTCCCCACCAAACCTTAAGGGCAGCCAATTTGGCAGAGAGCAAAGTCAGGTGGCTGGCTATGCTTCATAGCCAGCCACCTGACTTTGCCCCCTGCCAAACTGCCTGCCCCTATGTTTTAGAGTGCAGCCCGTAGCCTGAAGCAAGATTCATGGGCTGGAGTGAAGACCCCCATCACCACCACCACTCAGCTGTTTTTGACAGCTCAGGTGGTGGGGAGGGGGCTCAGCTTTACTTCAGCTGACGGATCTTGCTTCAGGCAATGGGCTGCAGCGAGATCTGTGGCTGGAATAAAACCACACACCCCTCCCCACAGCCCAAGCTGTCAAAAACAGCTGGGTGACAGTGGGAATCTCATTGCTGCCCGCTACCTTTCCTGTTACCATCCAAAACACTGAAACAACAAATCACTCCAAAGGCTCCAGGGAAGATTCCAAGAAAGCTCCCCCAGTTTGGTTTCCAAAACAAAAAAAGTGATTCAGTTCATTTTGGGCTGACACGGTTACTTTTGTTTCATTTCATAATGAAACAATTTGTTATTAAAATGACAAAACAGCAGGTCTTTTTTCGTTTTGTGCCCATCTCTAGTCTGCACTACAGTAGGCCCTTCTACAGGAGACAGAAAGTTATTGTTAACCTGTTGATAATGTGTTAACCCATCATTTTTTACTGTCTCCTTATTTAGGTTGGGCAGGCAAAGTCTCTCCCTTCTATGTGTAGGAAGCCAATGGAATATCAAGGCAATAACAGACTACATTTATACCTGTCCCTGTCAAGATTATGTCTACAAATTACGTGCTTTGAACTTTCAGTCATTGCACAAGGATTCGCTTGAACACTGTTCCCCAACATCCCATCATATTGGTTTGTATTATTACTGTTGTTGGTGTGATTCTGATATAAAATTTTGTATGGAGCCTGCAATTAGAAAATAGTCCTATAGCACCAGGAATATAACACATGTTTGTGTTCCTTTGAAAAGAAGCAATTTAAGTAGAGTTTTGCTTAACAAAACAATAGAAATCCACAGCTGCTAAATCTCTGCTGGCTGAATCAGTTAAATTCTAATTCTGCAGATAGATTTCCCTTGTTAATTTGGTGTAATAATGTGTAGCTATAGATTTCTTTCCTCATATTATACAGACCATAATTACATATCACCTGCACACTTTTTCACTCAAAGGAAAACTGATGGAATCATTCGAGTCCGTTAACTAAAATTAAAACTAGCATGAAGTTTATATCTTTGGAGATGATAAATCATCTGGAAATTTATTTTCTACATAGGCAGCAAGAATCATATGTTACATTGAGTGCTTGCAATAAAGATTTTGAAAATCTAAAGTTATAGAGGTTTCCAGAAAATAAACCCAGTCATAAAAGGTTAACAGGAGCAGATCTGTATCACGTGTATGTACTGTGGGATATTGTTAAATAAATGTACAATAGTACCTTGTTTTATAAGCATAATTCATTCTGGAAACTTGCTAAATAAATCAAAACAAATAGGAACTTTAAAAAAAGAGACATACCTTACCACCACCACCCAGTGCTTCAGGGCGTTGGGGCTCATTTTGCAAGACTGAGCTTTTAACCAGAACAAAGATGTTCCAAAACTTTTGATTGTCTTGCAAAATGTTCATTGAATGGGGCATTCCTCAGCCTAGGTATTACTATACTTTCCATATTCAGGTATGTTTAATTAAACCTGTTCGAATGAATTAATGAATGAGTGAGTGAAAGAATGAATGGATGTTTTTCATTTGTGTTAATATCTTTGTTCTTAGCTAACAACAACAACAACAACAACAACAACAACAACAACAACAACAACAA
>JAHTLZ010000015.1:16458262-16513201 GCA_023846285.1 Phrynocephalus versicolor
ATCATCATCATCATCATCATCATCATCATCATCATCATCATCATCATCATCATCTCAGTTCCATTGAAGGGGAGGTATAATGTCATCCCTTAGAAACAGAGAATTGCTACATCAGGAAGTTGGAAAACACGGGATCACTATTTGGGTTGCCTTATTATGTCTCAGAGTGAGTTACAGATGACTGTGACAGTTGATGAGAAAAAGGAGTGGTCTACTCTAGAGAACCTGAAGCTGTTCTATTCTGTGAATCCCTACACTTCTGCGGCAAAGCTAGAGGCATTTAATCAAAACTCAAAACTGCCACATTTTAAGTCTCTCAGTGCTACTTTTCAGCCTTAAATATGTCCCTGCAAGGCCCTTTACAAAATAATGTAGTGCAAGGCTAAATAACAATAGAATTGAAGCTTATACACAGTTTTTATTAAAAAAGAAAAGAAAAGAAAAAGAAAAATGGACACATACATTCGAACCCACAAACATTTGCTAGAACACATAAATTAAAATAAGACAAAACAACAACATAGATTTCCATTGTGTTTGCAAATGCTGGTTATAGGTGGAATGCAAAATAAAATAATTGCTCCATTGCAGATAGAAATGAAGTGGGTTATTGGGGTAGCAGGAGTGGTGCAATGTGGCCTGGTGCTTGATTTACTGTCCAAGTGCTACCTGTTGACTGGCATTAACAAGGCATCTATTCTTCCTCCTTAAAATTCTGTATCTTTTAACCAGAATTCGATTAAGGTAGACAACTGCAGCTCGACCATGGGAACTCTCTGGGAGGTAGAAAAGGGAAACCATTTGTTACAGGTAGAGATGGGCACGACTTGACGAAATTCTCGTTTCCGTTTCCGTTACTCGTTTCCGTTACGGAACGGAAAAGGAAACGACAATTACTCCGCCAGAACTCGAACTTGAACCGACTAAAGAATAATTGGGTCTGATTTGTCGTTGTCATTCCTGGCATTGCGGCGATCCCGCGATGCCAAGCGGCACAGAAAAAAAGATTTTAAAAGTTAAAAAAAACCCCGATTCCTGGCCAAAAAGCAGGCGAAAATATGCCTGCCTGAGTGAGGGCTCAGGGCAGGGCACCTACGGGGTGGTTTCTGGGGGGGGTCCCCGGCCTCCCCCCCTGTCCTGTCCTGGGCTGCTCTGGTGGGGGACATCCTTGTCGTCTCGCAGTTGCTCGCAAGTCTCGCAACAAACACCAGACTCGACGCCGGCCGCCGCAATTCAAGCGGCACAGAAAAAATGTTTTAAAACCCCCGCCGCCCTGATTCCCGGCCCAAAAAGCAGGCGGAAATATGCCTGCCTGAGTGAGGGCACCTACCAGAGGAGGGGTGGTTTCGGGGGGGGTCCCCGGCCTCCCCCCCTCTCCTGTCCTCCTGGGCTGCTCTTGTCTCGCCATGCCATGCGGTGTGGGGCGGGCCGGGGACTGAAAATGGTGCGGCAACCGCAATATTTTTTTTGAAATCGTGGTCCAAAAAACAAAAACACATAAGCCAACAAGCACCACAGAAACATGCGGAAATTGCTATTTTAAAACTGCCAGAATTTTTACAGTAGCAGTGGGTTTTTTCTTGCAACAAAATGTCTCCTCTGTCCTCTCTCCATTGATTTTATTTTATTTTATTTTATTTACACCTGCGCAATGATGGGCTGGCCATGGGAGTGACCATGCAAATTTTTGGAGCCATTCCACCAATTGCATGGCCACTTGGCCAGGCTGACCACAGAGACTTCTGGGATGTGCCAATCGGGCATAAAAAGCCCACTAACCGTAGCCCGAACCCGAAGCCTAACCCATATGCCAGTACACTGTCCTTCTAAGTGGGTCAGAGAGGCACCCAGAGGTGCACCCCAATACTCACCCTAACCTCACCCGTAACTAGCCTAACCCTAGCCCTTGCGCTAACCCGTCTTAACCCTAAGCCAGATCTACTTGCATTGCACTACACGCAAGTACCTTTCCCTTCTTAGTGAGACGCAGCGGGTGCAGAGAGTCCACCAGTCTGGCTCTGGGTGACTCCTGCAGGCTCGGCTCGGCAGCATGTGTGACATGCAGCAAACCATGCCCCCGAGGCCTGACTGATGCAGGGAAGGCACCCCAAAAAGAGGGGTGCCTTTGCCAGTCTGCTGCGTCTGCAACTTGGTATGCATATCCATATGGCTATGCATGCCCTTTTGCAGCGGGTGAGGATAGGAGGCACCCATGGGTGCCTCCAGGAGCCCGCTTTCCCTTTATAGCGGGCCAGAGGAGGCACCCACCCCACAGAGGTGCCTCCAGGAGCCCGCTACCCCCCCAAACCAGTATAATGACAGACGAAAAAAACGACACCACGAAATGACAAATTTTTGCGAAATTTCATGAAAAACGGAAACGAGCCGAAACGGACCTGTCCCGAAAAACGATAACTCAGAAAAAAATTCTTGGTCGTGCCCATCTCTAGTTACAGGTCTCACATAGGCTGAAAACACTGTCAAGAATAACTTGGAAGTTCATAACAACAAAGACCAGGAGGAATGAAAGTGTTTTTGCAGCCCACAAAGTCACCATAAACGGTTCTAGGATTGCTTCCCTTCACCAAGAAATCCATAACTGGAGTGCTGCCACAGAAAAGGTTCCCACTCGATACCCCAGGCCTCCCTTTCTGGAGGTCACCCTGCCACAAGGCCTCAGAAAATGATGAATAAGGTCCTCATGCCCCCTGTTAGTATTACTGCCACAGCCAACTGTCTTGGGGGAGGTTTTGCCATAGATTTCACTCTTACAGCAGTAGATATTAGAATACCCAACCCCCCTTAAGTCTCCCAGGTCCACGTCCTGGTATTGACCTTACCATAAAACAGCTAAAACTGTCTAATATTATGTCTTTGTTGGACCAGGTTTTTGCAAAAGTATAATATCATATTTATGGTGAAAGAAAGGGATGCCATAGAAATACATCTGGTCCAACCTGCCACATTCTATAATAGAAGTTCAATTTGAGACACAGATTTTTGGTTGCTCTTTAACACACCCCATCCTGCTTGTATGACTGATGCCCCATTTTGCTTGAGATCTTTCGTTTCATATGCCTTTGGGGTCATTTTCACTCCAGTGGCAAAGAGTGATTTGGTGGGGGTCTCTTCCTTAGATGTTATTTGCTTCTCCAGAGCAGACTGACATGCATCTCTGGAGGTAGGAGAAGCAGCTGGTGTGGTTGGAGGATAATCTTTATAAGCCCAATCTTTGGCACTTTGGTTTCCTTGTATCTCTATAGTATAGGGCAGGCATGTCCAAACTTCGGCCCTCCTGATGTTTTGGACCACAGCTCCCAGAATTCTAAGCTTAGATTGCCAATGTCAAAGGACTGTGGGAGCTGTGGTCCAAAACATCTGGAGGGCCGAAGTTTGGACATGCCTGGTATAGGGAAAGTTTTTGGCTTTGTTTGAGAGGACATTTGTCATGTTTCCCTCCCCCAGGCAATGTTCCAGGACAGAGAATTCATAACCCGGCTTTGTCTCTTGCCTATCAATAGTCAATTCTGGGAGTGTGCTGCCAAAGAGGTGTATCTATTGTCCATGTGCCACTCAGAGATGGGATCAAGTGTAGTTTCAGTTGTACAAGATGGGTGAGTCTTCTCTTTATATAGTTGATTTATTCTGGGGTTTCTAGGAGACATAATACCATTTGGGAGAAGCTGTGGTCTTAGGAGTGTTCCTCCCTGGATACTCTGGGTTTTGGTTTTATTTATAGCATCACAGGGCTTATTAATTTTGATGCTATTTGGGAAGGTTACAAAAGGAGTATGTGCTTCCTTACCTTTACCGTCTAAATTTGACTTTAGGGATAAACAGTTTTGAGGGGTAGAAGCTTCAGTTCTGGACCCAAGGGGCTCATGATTGAGGTTTTCATTTATTGTCTTCCTTGTGTGAATTGCTGACGGCTCATTTCTTTCCTTAATTCCTCTGGTTTTATTTGTTGATTTGTAATTGTCCAGTTCTGAGGTTGGTTTAAAGTTGAACTCTGAATAGTTTTTATGTATTCCCCATTTAAAGGATACTGCTATTTCTTTAAATTTGTATAGCAGACTCCAAAAATAATGGGCCTGTTTGTTGTCTGCAAAGAACAGGTGCACCCTGCCTCTTAACATCCCAGGCTTACTGGGATATATGCAGTAATATTCCATATTCATTTGATGGTCCCAGTCTCACCCAGTGCATCTGATATCTGTTGTAATACTTCTGGTTTGGAGACCCAAATACCATTTGATTTCTTTAATAGCTAGTTGTAGATAATGATATGGTGCACGGAATTGGCTGCTAAGGTTTCCACCAGGGCGAACTCATTATCTGAGGTTGCTGTCCTTTGGGAGCTTTCTATATGTGTGTTTTTCCAGCAGGCTGTCATTGCAGGTGAATGCTGAGGATAGGATTCTTCTAAAGTATTTTCCAGCCATTAATCTACAGTGAGTAGCTCTATATTGGAGGGTGTTGAGCCAGGTTCTTTGCTAGCATTACGTAGGTCATCTGGGTTTGCCCATGTCCTTAGGATCTCCCCCAAATTGGGTACTTGTTCCTGAGTTGTTTTCTCCAGAGGCTGTAAAGAACTCTGACCCTTTGAAGCTGGGAAGATATCTTTTTGTGTTGAGTCCTTTTTTTACCCATCTCCTTTTCTGCCTGAGGACCATCCCGTTCAGTGTCCTGAGGATTTAAGGGAGGTGCTGCTTTAAGGATTCCCAGTTTTATCAGGTCAGCAATGCATTGCAATTGCTGCTTTAATGTCAGCAAGTTCTTGCTTTAAAAATGCAGCTTGCTAAATGTCTTTTGATTGGCTTGATCTGAGAGAAAGCACTGGTCAAGTAGTTGGGTATAGATAATCCTGGTTTGTTCACTTTCAAGCCCTTGCGTCCTGGGGCTGGTGTGTTTAACTGTGATAAAGTGAGTCCATAGGTGCTGTGAAAGCCTTTTCCAGGAGTCCTGGGTCCAGGGACCAGTTTCCATTCACCTCTCCAGATTGAGGATTTCCTCCAACATTATCCTGGGATCTCTCTCTGTTCCTTGTGCCTATATTTTCCAATATAAATGGTGTGCTTGATGTAAATTTCACCAATGGCCTCTGACTAGGAGAGGTTGGCATCTCCATGTTGGCTAATGGAATCCGAAACTATACAAAAATCTACTATTGATTTCTGGGAACTTTTTTTTTTTTTTTTGGCCCTAGCGGTTACCATGATTGCACTCTGCAAACTTTGTTTGTTTGATGTCCTTCCTTAGGATGATATAGGTGTTTTAACTCAATGGGAGAGAAATATAAATCTTGCACAGCCCCCCCCCCCCCAGTACTCTTCCTTGGTGATCGTTTCCTGCCAATGCTTGAGAATTTCATTTGGGCCTGCAATCAGCGGCAGCTATGTAAAAAACAACCTTAGTCCCAGAAAGCTGCTTAGCCTTAGACATTTACAAGTAAATTTACAGGTAAGTTATTCCACCTGCTCATTAAAAGCCTTTAACTCACCGTAGCCAGTTGTGAGCTGGAAGTAAGGTCTTCGATGCCCTTAGGACAAGCAAAAGGATTCTCCCTACTAAACAAACACCTTAATAACTTTATGATATAGCAAAAAAGATGTGGCAGTAGTTTGGTAGATGAATGGCTTTTCTGCTGAATACAAATGTAGAACCAGCTGAAAATCAGGGCCCAGCCTCTCCCACCATCTTCTCTGCTTTCAGCTATTTTGGCAGCCATAAATCACTTTGGCACCTGCAAGGAGCAGAAGGAAGGAGGGGCCAGAAAGGAAAAGGCAGGAGATAAAAAAAAATTCCCCATTGGAACCAGCTGAAGCATCAGGGCCCAGCCTCTCTCACCATCTCATCAGGTATTTTGGCAGCCATAAAACACTTTGGGGCTGCCAGAGGCAGTGTCACCATGCTTAGACCACAGGAAGTCCTACAGGGAGCCCTGCAGATTGTTGTGCAACTACCTGGGAAGATGTCATTTTATGGAAAAGAGACTTTGCAAGGCACTGAAAGAAAACCTATTACTAGAGATGGGCACGACTCAAAAAATGGTGTTTCGTTTGTCGTTTGTCATTTAGGGCGTCTGTTTCAGTTTGTTTTTGGAATTTTTGCAAAAAAATCATTTTCGTTTCATTACATAACAAAACGAAAAAATGAAAATGAAAACGAAAAATTGCTGTTTCGTTACCATTTATTACAGTTCAATGTATTTGCCGTAACGAAAATGAAACGGACAACAAAATTTCTGGTGTTTCGGTTCGTTTCATTTCATTTTGGAGACAAAATTCATTTTTCGTTTTGTTACGTAACAAAACGAAAAAACAAAAACAAAAAATTGCTCATTTCGTGCCCATCTCTACCTATTACCACTGTTCTTGATGGAGGAAGACATGGGAATCGTAAGGTTCACCAACCTTTTATAAGAGAAAAGGACTACAGAGTTCTGGTAACTCCCAAGGTATCTACAAATTTAGAATGTTCTGTAAACCTTGATGACAAGATCCCTGGACTAAAAATATTGCTGTTGAATAGTACATCAGTAAATGGGAAATCCACAATCATCCAGGACCTGATCCTGGAAGAATGTGCTGATCTCACTTGCATCACAGAGACTTGGCTGGATGAGCCTGGGGGAGTCAATCTCACTCAGCTCTGTCCTCCAAGTTTCTCTGTAGAACAACAGGCAAGACAAGGGGGTGGAGGAGTGGCAATAGTCTATTGCAATTCCATCCCTCTTAGTAGATGTCACATTTCCCAGACTTGGGGGCATTGTCTTATAGTGGCTTCAGTCCTTCCTGCAGGAGTGAATGCAGAAAGTGGTGTTACGGTTATGTTCAAGACCACAGCCACTGACATAAGGGGTACCTCAGGGTTCTGTTCTGTTTCCTATGTTATTTAACATTTATATGAAACCACTGGTGGAAATTATTCAGAGTTTTGGGGTGAAGTGCCACCAGTTTGCTGATGACACTCAATTCTACTTCTCATCACCTCCGGATGCCAAGGAAGCTATTTCAACTCTAGGTTAATGCTTTGCTTCAGTAATGAACTGGATGAGGAAGAACAAACCGAAACTAAACCCAGAAAAGACGAAGCTGCTTCTGGTCAGTCAAAAAGGAGATCAAGGCATAGGGATACAGCCTGTACTGGATGGGATCCCCCCCCCCAGCTGAAAAAAGAGGTGTGTAGCTTGGGGGTGCTTCTGGACTCATCCTTGAGCCTAGATGCCCAGATCACAGCTGTGGCCAGGAGTGCATTTGCAAAATTAAGGCTAGTACGCCAGTTATGGCTATTTCTTGAGAAACCAGCTCTGGCCACTGTGACACATGCCCTAGTGACCTCCTGGCTGGACTACTGTAATGCACTCTATGTGGGACGAACCAATGGGAAGTCTCAGGAAACTTCAACAGGTCCCGAATGCCGTGGCCAGATTGCTGACTGGGGTGGATCACAGAGATCACATTACACCCCTACTAAAGCAGCTCCACTGGCTGCCAGTCAGCTATCGGGCACAATTCAAAGTGCTGACCTTAACCTACAAAGCACAAAACGGCCTGGATCCAAGCTACCTCAGTGATTGAATATCTCAGTATGAACTGGCTCAGTTGATAACGTCATCAGTAGAGGCCTTTCTTTCAACCCCACCACCTTCACAGTTGCTCGTCAAAATAACACATGAAAGGGCCTTCTCTGTTGCTGTTCCCAGACTTTGGAACTCCCTCCCGCTGGAGGTCAGGACTGCCCCATCTCTGCTATCTTTCTGGAAGCAGGCAAAGACTTTCCTCTTCAGGCAAGCTTTCCCTGAATGGGAGACTATTTACCATGTGACTTTTATATTGATTACCATACATGATTGTATTGACTAATTTCATAAGAACACTAGTGTTTTCCATGTTACTTTTCACCCATCATAACGGATTTTCTTTTCTTCTTGAGTGCTCTTTATAGTTCTAATGTTACCTTGGTTTCTCTTCAGATCGTATAAATCTTTCGCCTTTTACCTTTTAATGTTCTAAGATGCCTCTTCTAATTCCCTGTTCTTAACTTGAAAATATCTTAAATGTTCTGAACTATATATTGTCCCTCATTATTGTAAGCCACTTTGGGTCCTTTTCCAAGGAGAAACAAACAAAAAAACTTAAGCATGGCAGGAACAAACCCAATGCAAAAACAAAAACAACAATCACACATAATTCCTGGGAGAATTACACAAACATATTTGAAAAGATGCCGCACTACAAAAGCGCACAATCCATTTTTAGAAAGAGCAAAGAAACATTTTTTTAAAATGCCATCAAACTGCAAAAATGCAGGGCAGCAAAGGCTATGGCTCATTTCAAGGATGCTGGTGCTTGCCTTTTAAGTCCCATTTTACCTCAAATCGCTGAGGAGGGCCGGGGGAGCCATTGTATCCTCTGCGAGGTAAGGGTTATGCTGTGTGTTAAACTTGCACTTGGAGTGAGGTTCTCAACTTGTGCTTTAACTTCTTTTTTTATGAGTTATGATGACATTTATGAATAATGCATCCATGGCACTGTGAAGATGAACTCCTCCGAGTGATTCCCAAGGGTTATGTGTGCAAACTATTGACACCAGAAAACCAGATGTTAACAAAAGGACAGCTGTCGCGGAAGGACTGAGAGATGGAAATTGACATCCTCTCTCTCGGGGAATTTTGTCAGCACAATGAGTTTTTCTTGTTTTTATAGAAGGAAATGTGTAATTCAGTTATGTAATTTATCCAGTTTTTAAATGGACAGAGAGTGAAGAATATAGTGTATTTCATGCCACATTTTATAACATGGAGACACACTGAGGCAATAACAGTTTCACTTAAAGGGCTACTTTTAAAATAAAGCTTTGCTGTACTTCAGAAAAACAACTTACGCAAAGAGACGGTCCTGCACAGGATCACACACACACACACAAACACACAAACACACACACACACACACACACACACACACACACACACACACACACACACACACACACAGAGAGAGAGAGAGAGAGAGAGAGAGAGAGAGAGAGAGAGAGAGAGATGGAAACAATATCGAACAGCTCTGTGCATCTATCCAAAAGGAAGCCATTACATAGGAGAAGCACATCACAATAAATTCCCCAAGGCTACCTTTTTACATGTCTCTTGTACTCAGAGGAAGCTGTCAAGTAGAAAAATCTAGTTTGTGCATACCTACTTAAAAGTTTAGAGAACAACAACAACCTGGGGACAATGGGTCATTCCGTATAGCATAAATAGCCATGGATAGAGTTACACAGACTTTTGGCTGAATTGCACCATTCACATGACCGGTTGTGCAACCAATCATACAGTGGAAGTCTCAGGCCTAAAAAAATGACATCGGGCAAAGTGTGTGATGGTGTTGGTAGTTCTCTGAAAGTTTTCAGTATTGTGTGCATACAGTCTGCTAGTGCAGTATGTCCTGCATGGTGCTTTTCCAGTGAAGATGAACCAGAGCTCCTGGAAACTGACACATGGGTGAGGAACCATCAGATCTCACAAATCCTGGAGCTTCAGTGAAACACCATTTTTTACTGTTGAAATGAAACACTTTGTGAATTTCTCTCCTTTGCTCTCTTGTTCTGGCCACTTCCACCAAGCTGGTTTTGACAGCTCAACCTGGCCAGAATGGGAGAGCAGAGTGGGGTTCTGAATTTCCCACTGCCTGCTCTGTTCTCCCATTGTTGCTTCCACACAGCCTGTAAAAAATACCCACTTTGGGGTGGGGGTGACAATGGGTTAATGGAGCAAGCAGTGGGAAATTCAAAACCCTGCTCCACTGTCCCATCCATCCATCTGTGTGTCCAGCAATCCATCTGTCCATCCATCCATCCATCTGTCCGTCCGTCTGTCCATCTGTCCGTCCATCCATCCATCTGTCCATCCATCCATCCATCCATCCATCCAGTTTCAGCTTTGGTCTATGATATATTGTGATGCTTGTTGCTGTCTCCCTGGACATGTATGGTTCGCTGGCTATGTTTCTTGGATTTCCCCTGACCTGGTTGTTAGACTTCCAAGGTCCCAGCTTGCAAAGATTTGGCCCCTGTGCTGAGCCTATCTTTGAATAGAAGATTTTTGGTTCCAGTGCTTCTCTGCTTACATACGAGTGTAAATCCCCAGCAGTATTGTGGCCTGGATTATTTACTCAGAAGAAAATAAATAAGCACAGACAGCAAGTTTGCTCATTATATGTAGCCACCATGATGGTGATGGATATGATGTTGTTGATGATAGTTCATACAACAACTATCCTTTGCAGGCATGTGCCCCTCTTCCAGCTCCACATTTGCAGGATGACAGTGGATGAGACACAGTGTGCCAAGTCAGTGGGGTGGGGATCCACATAAAAAAGAAGATTAGTTAAAATATGCATCATCCTGTTTCAACAGCAATCTCCACAAGACGTAAAAGAAAGCTAAAACAAGCAGTTAAGAGAATGAATGTGTACCTTATTTACACCATCACAGCAACAAATTCTTGTGACACCATAAACTTGGCAGGATGTTTGGCAAAAGCTTTTGTAGACCACAAGTACCTTCATCTGATGCAAGCTCTTTGCGATTTTTACCGCACTACACTAACATGTGCCTTCCTACTCCCCAACCCTCAAGTGTTTCAGGAGAATTACATTTTATTTTCTCACATTATAGTCATAATGGCCAGAATCTTCTTTGATTTGCCCAGTACATCCAGGCAACCAGAATGGCATGCCTACCCATACTGCTGTGCATCTATCATCTCTGTTTCCTTGGGTTGAAGAAAGAGCTGTGGGTCAAAGTGTTTGCTGGGTGGCAAACCAAAAGAGAAAAACTCTTTGTCCTTGTGAACACAGTTTTTCCTAATAGAATTTTGGCCAGTGTAACCCAATGATACTTTAGTTCTTTTGAAAACAAAAAGAACCAATTACAGCTGGGTCACTACTTTTCATTAGTTACATTTGAGCTCTGTCCAAATGTGAGCATTTTCTCCAGTAGGCTGCCCAGTAGGTTTCACTGATCCTCCAAAGAGCTTGTTCATGTTCTATGACAAGTGGGTCAACCTTTTCTGTGTTCTGCACAGAGGAGTTGACCTTGTAAGTATATTGTGACAGTTTTGTTACGGCCTTTACATTGTTACTGTTATCTACCTTATGCTTCCTTTTTTTCCCCGTTTGTCTTTTTTTCACAGGTTTTTCTTCCATACTCCATGCTATTTTTATGGGGATGGCCAAGAGATTGTCCTTTAGGATTTGCTAAAAATGTTCCAGTGCTTTCATCTCAAGTCCAGACTTGTGTTCTCAGAGAAACGATATCTTATATCCAGATATATGTGGGAGTTCAAAAAGTATGGAGAAGGTAATTTAGCAGCACAGTCTTTTGAATGTCTACTCAGAATGAAGGGCTACTGAGTTGGCAGAGGTAGAAAATTAAAACTGTGCACTACCAAGCTGATTCTGACGCAGCAACACCCCTAGAAGTGGCTTAGCTGGCTCCCTTCCTGCTTGGGACCTTGCAGCTTGGCAAGACCCCACATGTGGCAGGGCACTTAATCCCATTGGACACACTATCTTTAACCAATCTAGTCTGACTTTTCTCTTGCAAGGAATAATGGGATAATTAATTATTCTCAGTCCATGCCACTTCACTCACACATTGCAGCCCACAAAGGTTCACCAGTACTATTCCTTATTCCCAAGTAAATATATATCTGATTGCATTGAGAAGATTTGGATACTAAAAAATGTTTTTGCATGACATCTGGAAAGAACCACAGAGACAAATGTTGCTGTTGTTTATTTTCTTTATAAGAGCTGGTCTTAATGTCTAATTCTGAATTACATCTTGTGTGCAAATACTGTGCAAAAATGGCATGTCAGCTGCCTTTGGACACGTATCCAAAGACTGATTAAATCAGGGATATTTGTGAGATTCTCTAGCCTGAGAAATAAGGCATTGTTCACCACCAAACAACACCACAATAGAGCCTTTATATCCCATCTGTCATTCTGAGGCACTACGAAGATGTCTGGCTAAATAGAAGAAAGGATGAAATTAAAAGACAGTGGTACTTTGTATAAAGGAATTAATTCATTCCAAATGAAATTCTGTTAAGCAAGGTTTTCTTTGTACAAATTTCCCATAGGAATGTATTGAAAACGAATTAATTACTAATTGCGACTGTTTTTCTGTTGTACGGATTCACCCCATAAGCGATTCTGTTAAGCGATTTTCCTCTATCTCTGGAATTTTTTCCTTTAAGTGGATTTTCTGTTAAACAAACCTCTTGTTATACGAGGGTCCACTGTAATCCATTTCTTGGAGCAGTTGGCATCATAGAGGAAGATAAGAGGGGGAGAACACAGGCTCTTTCCTGGACACTCCCAACATTGTGGTGGTAGGGAGGGCTCAGGTAAAGTTCAGTGTGTCACATGCATCCCTTAGAGCTGCTCCATTAGCAATTTCATGGAGCTGTGAGATGAAAAGTATGATTTGTGTTGCTCATGAGATGGCCAGTCTGCATTCTGGAATCAACTTTGTTCTTCTTGTACTCACAGATCTCAGGTTATATCATGGAATATTCCCATCCACAAAGATTTTTCTGGGAATGAGATTAATGGGAATGCCATTGGTTGAATGTTAATGAAGACGGCAGGCGGGTAGGATCAGCGTCCTGCCAGTCCCTTCCCTTTCTTTTTATTTACTTTACTTTTGTGTTATTTTATGTTTTTCTTTTGTTTTGATTAGGGAGTTAAGTTAATATATTTTGTCTTATTCCATAGCTATTGTTTTATCTCGTTCGTGTTTTGTTTGCACTCTTTTTGAACTGTGTTTTCGAACTGTGTTTACCCTCCTCCGAATCTAGCACTTTTTCGACCTTAGTGCTTGTTGTGGGGTGTTTTTGTTTGCTTTTTATATTTTTTGAAATTAGCACTTCTTCAACTTAGTGCTTGGCACAGGATGTTTTGTTAGCATTTTATTTTTTGCTTCCCCCCCCCCCCAAAAAAAATTTTTAGTGCTTTTTCGATCTTTGCATTAGGCACAGGGTGCACGGTGTGGTGTGTTTTCAATCTTAGTGCTTGGTGCAGGGCATTTGTTTTCTACTTATTTTAAAACTGTTTTAAAACTGTTTCTTTATTATCTCTTTTACATAGGTTGCTACTTTTAATATGGACCTCCTTTTGCTGGAGGGTGGTGATTCCATGAGAAAGTGGGACTTTGTAAGAGCTGTGACCAGCTGTTGCCTGGTTTGAAGTACAACTTTTGGCTTATCTACAACTTCTGGCTCAGCTGTGTTGTACCACTATTCTGTCTTGCTTTGGGTTTGGCTCCAGAATACCACTGCTTATGCTGCCCATTCCATTCCATTACTAGGAAATATGATGTAATTTCAATCTTCCCTAGTACTCACTGCTTGGATGTCTAGAATGTTTCCTCTGCCATGGCATTCCATTTTGCAGGAAATAGTAGCCAGGGTGGGTGGAAAACCCAGGTTGGATATCCTGTTCTGAAGATCATGGAAGACCCTGGGCTGTGATTCCCCCACCTAACTCAGCCACATGGACTGTCAGACTCCAGTGAATTCCACCTGTGGTGGGTAGTAGGAGACTCTGGCAGGGTTATATTCCATTTATATGCAAGGTAGTGGGGATACTGGTGGCTGACCAGCTCCAGGGGCTTCTGGATGAGTGATGCGCTTCATACATTCTAGTTGGGGTTAAGGCCACACCATAATACAGAATCGGCATTGGTCGCCCTGCATGACGACCTTTTGAGGGTGACTGCCAAGGGTAAATCATCTTTGTTGGTCCTCCTCAATCTTTCAGTGGCCTTTGATACTGTCAACCACAGTACCCTCCTAGGAAGGCTCTCTGAGTTGGGGATTGGAGGCACTGCTTTGTGGTGGTTCTGCTACTTCTTGGAGGACTGACCCCAGAGAGTCCAGCTGAAGGAGATGGCCTGAGGCTGAACAGAAGTCCTTTGGGTGGGAGCTCTCACTGTCGGGTGATTGGGAAGCTCCCTCACTTTTGGTGGGGCAACTCTCTCTGCACAGGAGGTGGTGTGCACTTTGGGCATCCTCCTGGACTTGGCCCTTACCATGGAGACCCAGGTGGCATCAGTGGTCTGGTCCACTCATTTCCGGCTGCAGCAGATAGGACAGCTGTGTGCTTTCCTTAATCCAGGGACTCTCACTACATTTGTTCATGCACTCTTAGACTCAAGATTGGACTACTGTAGCACACTTTACATGGGGCTGCCTTTGAAGTTAATGTGGAGACTCCAGCTAGTGCAAAATACAGCAGCCAGATTAATAACTAGTATAAAAAAAATCAGCATATCACCCCAACCCTGGCCACACTGCACTGGCTGATGATTCAATGCTGCATTGACTTCAAGAGTTAGGTAACACTCATTCCTCTCAGGTGAAGGTGTTAACCCTGAGGGAAGCTCGGAAGACCATCACCAGGAACCGGGCTTTCTTGGTGGTTCCACGGAACCAGGTGCTCCCTGAGATTGGATTGGCCACTATGCTACAAGTTTTTTAAAAAAACAACTTAAAACCTGGCTGTATAGATGTGCTTTCACTGACTAGTGTTTATCGCCTTTCAATTGGCTGATCCAGTTTTTATATCCGAATCCGCTCTGTTGGTTTGTGTTGTATTTGATTTATTATTCTTGGCTTGTTTTAGATTTAATTATGTGTGATTGGTTAAATTCTTATATATGTTTACATTGTATATTGTTTAATTATATTGTTTTGTATTGCTTATGTTCTATCTTTTTTGTAAACTGCCCAGAATGACCCTTGGTCAGATGGTGCAGTATAAAAATTGAATAAATAAATAAATAATAAAAAAGTATTCTTCTGGATGCCTTGGTGAACATTGTATTTTAAAACATTTGTTATGGGAGCCTGAGATAACCTGTCTGTAGTTACTCTGAATGTATTCTTAGCAAAAGAGTGGATATAATCTTGTGTCTCAGAATAGTTCTGTCCTTTTCATTGATTTATTTTCCATTCACCATTTGTCTTATTGTCCTTCTATTTTGGCTTTTATTTAGAAATAACATCAATGAAGTTTGTGACAGTTTTGTTATAGCATTCTTGTTACCGTCATTTATCGTATCCCTCCCAACTTCATTTGTCTTATTGACAGGATTTGTTCTTCATATGGTTTGAATTTTTATTCAACAAGGTGTTATATGTCCTCTTTTATTACTGTTTATGGAAACATAGCTTACAAATATGCTTTCTTTCTTTATTCATATCAGAGTATGCATAACTCTAAACCACAGGTGCATATGAAATACAGGCAAAATCAAAAACCAATTAAAATGTCAAGTCAACCAGACTATTTTTGACTGGAAGCTTCCAGAGATTAATATGTGTTTAGAAATCTTTCCCAAACTTGGAAAGTTGGTTGGTTGTTGGCTGTTGGTTGATGTCCAGGAAGTGGGTGGGTTTGGTGTTGTTCCAGTGCAACACTTCTGGAAGTGAAAGATTTGCTGGCTCAGTGCTGTTGCCCAGGGGACACAATGCTTTTCCACTCTTTGGGGAGGCTCCTGCTATGCCCCGCTATGAATATGCTATTCATTGGACATCTTTATTTTCCTCAACTACAGCTGCCATTCAGGGGGTCAGCCTGCATGGAGTGGCTGGGTGTGGTGCTGTTCCAGCTCTGTAAACCAGGTCAAGGCTTTCATCACAGCAAAAGAAAATGGCTTCTCTTTCACCACCTCATGGATCTACTTTATAATGGAAATTGGTTCTCCAACTCATATAAAACCACTGCCACAAAAATCAGTATTATTTCCCCCACCTTCAGGCAATCAGTAGATTTATCTATTTTCTCCTTCCCCCCCAAACCATTTGATCATTCTGGATGAAGATACACAAACTCCCAAGAATGAAATGTGTATTATTATTTTTTACATGAAATCTCAGAGTTAGGGTGGCCAAGTAAAAACCAAGAGGAATATCAGACCTCCAGTGATTGCATGGACTGCCTTGCTCATCTAGCCATCCTTCTCTAAGTATGTCTCTCTATGTCAGCAATCAAGAAGATTCTGGAATCAAATAGAGATGGGCACAAAATGGAAAAAAAAGTTTGTTCTGTTAATTGTTATTCGTTCTGTTATGTAACGGAATGAATAACAAAGCCCAGAGCAAATTAGGAATGAACTCAACAGAACCAGAACAAATTAGTTCGGTTAGGTTCAGTTCATTCTTCCCCGCTGGCGATGACAGCCCGGCTGTCATTGCTGGCAGGGAGTACTGTCAGAGAGAGCCCCGTTCTTGCCTCGCAAGCGGAGGCGGGACCGGGGCTCCCTCTCCAGTGATCTCTGCCGCGGGGATGATGGCTGGGCAGCTGTCTTCCCAGGCGGATGAGATTGGCTGAGCCTGGGCCGTGGTCTCAATCTCCTCCACCTGGGGTGATGGCTGGGAAGTTGTCGTCCCGGGCGGAGGAGGTTGGCTGAGCCTCAGCCATGGTCTTGCCTCCACGTGTGGAGGTGGGATCACAGCACACTGTCCAGCGATCTCTGCTGCAGGTGCTTGACAGCTGCCCGGCTGTCATGCACCTCTGGTGGAGACCACTGGACATGGGCAGAGGGGTGAAGGGGGGTGTCAAAGGGATCTTCCTGTGCGAGTCCCCCCTTTGCCCCTCTGCACACAGAGGGGGAACGGTATGTGAAAATGATCTTCCTTGTGCGGGTCATGACAGAGCCTGGCGCTGTCATGACCTGCGTGGATAGCAGAGACCCCCATTGGCCCCTCTGCACGCATAGGGGCAAAGGGGGGTGTCAAAGGGATCTTCCCTGCACAGGTCAGGACAGCACCCGGTGCTGCCATGACCCACGCGGGGAAGTGGAGTCCCCCTTTGCCCCTCTGCATGCATGCAGAGAGGCAAAGGGGGGTGTCAAAGACATCTTCCCCGCGTTAGTCCCCCCTTCACCCCTCTGCATGCAGAGGGGAGAAGGGCGGTCTGAAAGGGTTCTTCCCTGTATGGGTCATGACAGTATCCAGAGCTGCCATGACCTGCACGGGGAAGCTGAGTCCCCCCTTCGCCCCTCTGCATGCAGAGGTTCGAACAGGGGTCTCTTTAAAGGGATCTTCCCCGCACCCGATGACAGCGCCCCGGTGCTGTCATCCACTGTGGGGAAGCCACAACCCCCTTCCGAAACAACGAAAAATGGAACAATTTAAAAAAAATCAGTTCAAAAAATGGTAACGAACAGAGATGGGCCACGAAACGGAACAGAAACTAAACACATTTGTCCCGTTTCATGCCCATCTCTAGTATCAACATGTTCCACATAAAGTTGTGTATCCCAAAGGATGCTCTCAGTCTTATACTTCCCTTCGTGTCGTCTAAGTGCAGCCCTACTTTGCCTAATCAAAACAATTTGTTGTGAGCTGGCGTCCTTGTAAATCTCTGTCCTTTTAAATTCAAAGGTCAATGATACTTTCTATATGCAAATTCAGTTGTTAGATGTATTCTACATTACTAGCTGTGGCAGATGGGAAAAACTGCAAATTTATCATGGTGATGGCTTCTGGAACAAAGTAAGTAATTATAGACACAGTATGACAGCTAATGACAGGTGCTCTTTTCTCGGGTATTTCCATGAGTATTCCCTATACAAAATGAAAATATTAGTGGTGATGGGAGATTATCTTAAGCATATGTCAAATTCTAAGTTAGCATTACCAGGGAAACAAAAGTAATGTAGCATGCATCTCAGTATCAAAGATTATGCAATTTTATGTCAGCAGAGGATTTCTTGAGATGCTTTCCTATAGGCAATTGGCAGCCCAAGAGTCAGATCTGGCCTCCAGAACAATATAATAGCTGCAGCTGTGAAACACCTTAATCAGGATCTGGGTCAAGATTTACCTACAATATTACTGATGTGTTAAAAATAATATTTTTCAAAGGTTCTAGGACAGATTCTATAGTATTCATTTATTTATTTATTTATTAGTCTTATGTCCCGCCCATCTTCCCCAAAGGGAACTCTGGGTGGCTTACAGCAATAAAAGCAAATAATAAAAACACACAACATAGTGAAGGAGGAGGCGATAAGGCAAGATGGCAGCAGAACCCAGGGCAGGAGTAAAAAAAAACCACTAACAGAGGAGGTCGCCAAAAGCCTCTCTAAAGAGGTGGGTCTTCAAGGCCTTCTTAAAGGCGGGCAGGGACTCCAACAGGCGCAGCTCACTGGGGAGATGATTCCAGAGCGCGGGGCCCACCACAGAGAAGGCGCGGTCTCGCGTACATGATTTCCGCGCCTCTCTGGGTGTGGCCAACCTCAGTGAGCGCGCCTGTGCCAGCCTAGTAGGTCTGGACCCAGTTGTAGTTAGTAGCATAACTAAGGGTTGACTCTACCATTAAGCCAATTGTAAAATAACAGAAGGTAAGACTGTGGCTAATATTTATGACAAACATTTCTTCCATCAACAATATTCCAGGTATAAGCCTCAAGGTTAAAAAAAAAAAACTACCAATGTTTCTAAACCTATTTTGGAGTAAGTTTTGACACTCTGGATATTTCTTGTAATATTCAGACAAAGCCCTAGACATGATTTATCTCCTACTCTAGGATAGAAATGTTATTTATTTATTTATTTATTTATTTATTTTAAGGCTTGTATACCGCCCGTCTTCCCGAAGGAACTCTGGGCGGTTCACAGCATAATAATGTATAACAGAGAATCAATCAACAGTCTAAATATAAAGCAATTTAAAACAGTTAAGCAGACAATAAAACACAAAAAGCAGAAGGCAGATTCACCATTCTCCTCTGGCAACAAAGTGTTGGAGGGAGCAGCTGTCTATCGGGTGCCTGCTCTATGGGTTTCCTATATGGCCTGCTCTATGGGTTTCTTCTATGTCTATTACTAGACATAGGACAGGATGCTGTCTTGTGGCCAGAGCAGAATGAAAATTCAATGGACAGTCCATATGGCTTCTGCTCATTGGGGGCAGTGGTTCCATCCTGTTTTCCATCTCGGGTGGCAAAATATCTTGGACACTTCTTTTAATTTTTCTAATGCCTTCTTGATGACTGGAGAACTGGCATCATTACCTTAACTTGCTATGAGCCTAAATTACTATCTGAATATTTAAGCATCTTCATATGCAGTGTTATGTTATTGGAAGACACATGGGTATTTATCATAACTAAGCAGAAGCAGGATGTGCACTCTGAGGACAAGCTGTAAATAGAGATGGGCATAAAATGAACAATTTTTCGTTTTCATTTTTGTTTTTTTGTTTCATTACGCAATGAAACGACAAACGAATTTTATCTCTAAAATGAAACGAAACAAACAGAAACACCAGAAATTTTGTCGTCCGTTTCGTTTTTGTTATGGCAATATATTGAACTGCTTTAAAAGCTTTAAAAAAATCACAAAAAATTGAAATAAATGGTAATGAAATGGTAACAAAATGAAGGAAAACAAAAATGAATTTTTGCAAAAATTCTCAAAAAACGGAAAGAACCAAAACGGACCCCCAAAATGACAAACGGCAAACGAAACACCATTTTTTTTATTCGTGCCCAACTCTATAAAGACTGGGGTCAATGCAGTATGTCACCATGGTATTATGCAAAGGATCAAAACCAGGTACAGTCATCTCAATGTGTTTCAGTGCATTGTGCAGTGAAGGAAAATGTTTTGACATTTGCTCCTGCATTTCTTCACCCAGATTGCTTTTCTGAGTATGCCCTTTACAATGACAATGATGACAACTACAATGATGTGGTATCCAGGGTTTCTCAGTTGGAGTTGATTTACCATTCCCCTTTTTTGGGGTGCATTGGGACAAATGCACGCTGCACACAGACTAACTAAAGGCAGAGTGGGGAGTGGAATTCCCAGCCCCTGTCTCTGTGGCCAACTGCTCCAACTCACTCAGCTATCTAATTGTTTGTACTGGAAGGATATCTTACAATTAGAGATGGGCACAAAATGTAAAACGAAATGCTGTTTTGTCATTTTGTTTTGCAATGAATGATTTCAATGAAATTGTATCATTTCAGCACTCACCTCAACCCCCCTCCTTCACATTCCACAGCACAGAGAAGAATGAGGCTTGAATTTAAAAGGCCACATTTGTCCTCTTCTGCTTTTCCCATGGGGAACCATATTGGAGTTTAATAACTCAGCCCCCTGGGCCCCAGACCTCTCTAAATTTGGAGAGATTACATGGAAGTGTCAAAGGAAGCTACCCACCAAATTTGGTGCTTCTAGGACCGGGGGAGCCATTTTGTATATAACAAATCATTTTGTTTTGTTTTGTTGTGTTCCAAAATGTTTTTTTTAACAGTCATTGATAATGAAATGAAAGGGAAGGGAAGGGAAAAACTAAACAAAGTGAAACAAAAGGCTATATTTTCATTTTGTGTCCATATTGTGACAAATTCACATTTCAAATGTGCCTATCAAAACATTTTGTCTGTATCAAAGTCCTCAATTCCCTGCTATACAGTAGAACCACAAATACTTAGGACCTTTCAAAGCACATTCTAAAAGTTGTGTTTTAATTGTTCTCGCATTTTGCTTTTTAATGCTTCTGCTTACATTCACAATTTGTTGCATTCTACCTGTTACATTTTCTTGTATTCTATAGCAGCTTTGTGTGTTATATGCGCTCAAGTCACATCTGATGTATAATAGGGTTTTTTAAGGTAATTGGGATAGTTAAGGAGTGGTTGTACTAGTGCGGGCATGTCCAAACTTCGGCCCTCCTGATGTTTTGGACCACAACTCCCAGAATTCTAAGCTTAGATTGCCAATGACAAAGGACTGTGGAAGTTATGGTCCAAAACATCTGGAGGGCCAAAGTTTAGATATGCCTGTACTAGTGGCAACCCTTGCCATACATTTTGCTTTGCTTCTTTTTTTTACAGAAGAATCATACTTTTCAAGTCATTTACTATTTAAAATGTATATATCCATATATGTGAAACATTTCTAACTACTGTATATGGGACTGACTCGGTGTGCATGGGCACACTCATACAATTAGCATTCTAACCAGAAATGTTGGAAGACTGCTCAGAACTCCTTATGCTGTGATAAAAGGCTATAAACAATTACATGTTGGTAAGTATCAAACTGCTGCTACATAAAAGATTAAGGGAGGTCAGAAGTTCAGTGGAAGAATATAGCTTATCAGCCAGAGGGAAGGAGATGTGTTCTGACTACCATGAGAAAAATATGCATACCTGAAACGCTGCTTGACTGTTTCGGGGTGAGAATCAAACTAGTTTTATTAGCAGGAGAATAGATAAAGCCAGAGTCATGTCAACTCCCACCGGCCCTTCAGGTGAAAATGCTTCATTTTCAGAGGAGGCAATGTTACGCAAAGGAGTACTGTAAAATTAGTGTTGCTGTGACATATGCTAACTATTATTTTGAAGGGCATGTAATACCCTTTTTTTAAACCAACGATACAAGTTTTGTAAATTAATTTGCTTCCTCAACCCTTGCTGTATTCCTAATCAAGATACAATATCTGTATGACCTCTTTAAAACTCAGGATTGCCAAATGCTTTATTCATCTTAGGTAATTGCATCCATGCTGAAATTGATGTACTTCTCACTTAGGGAAGCCACACAACCAGCCCCCCACCAAACACAAAGGGATAAAGCTTTTTAGTTCTATAGAATGTGCTTCCAAATCTTTCCTTAGCCCCTTAAAACTTCACATTGGAAACAATGAGTAAAACATATGATACAGTCAGAGCATCATTAGAATCAAATGTACTAGAAATGGGCACAAAATGATTTTTTATTTCTTTTTTTTTGTTTTTTTTGTTTTATTTCAGAACTAAACAAAAAAACAAACTGATTTTTAAAGAAAACTAAATGAAACAAACTGGAAATGTTCCATTTGCTTCATTTCGTTTTTTGTTAATGGCAAGGTTTCCCATGGTAAAGCAATGCATTCCTGTGGGAAACCACATTAAACAACCTGTGCCTTCCCCACCCCCCAAATCTGGCCATTGAGGGGGAAAGACACGGGTTGTTTAAAATGTCTTTGAGTCACTGAGGCTGCCTCAGTGGCTCAAAGACATTTTAAAAACCCACACCTTCCCTCCAATCAGGCGCGTTGAGGGAGAAGCGTGAGTCCTTTAAAATGTCTTTAGACACCAAGGCAAGTGCTTGCTCCTGTGCTAAAAAAAAAGTTTTAAAACCCCATGCCATTCCCCCCAATGCACCCAATTGGGGGGGGGGAAAGAAGCACAAGGTTTTTAAACTTTGTTTTAGATACTGAAGCAAGTGGAGGCAGCTGACATGGCCACTTGCTTCTGTGCCTAAAAATGTTTTAAAACCCCACACTCTCCCCCCCCCCCCCAATCTGACACACTGGTGGAAAATGGCGTAGGGTTTTTTAAAACAACAGCAGTAAACGAAAAATGAAACTAAACAAAAATGATTTTTTTTCACAAAAATCATTTCCAATAAAACAAAACAAGAGGAAGACAATGAAATGAAAAATGAAACGAAACACAATTTTAGAATTTTGTGCCCATCTCTAAAATCTACCATAAGCAAGAGTGTTCATTCTATTTCAGGTTTTCCTCACTTCTTCAGGTTATGAATTAATGTACTGTATTGTGATTGACCACCAGAAGAAAATGGTCTGATCACTCAGACCATTGGCAAGTCTGATCACTCAAGCATGGAGCTTTGAAGAAGCAGTGACCCTAGAGGGAAAATGTTTCATTAGCTTTAACTCTTGTCCATTTTGACTCTTTTAAAAAATAGTTGATGTGTGGCATTAGCAGATTATTCACAAGTGAGAAAAGTTCTGTGTCTACATCATCTGAATTCAATAGCCACAACTACACACAACCTGAAGTTCAAGTGGTATCTCTGTGTTGTGCAGATGACAAAAACTGGATTTGCTACTGCAAGACATGATATCTCAGGAAACAATAATAAGGAATTCACAACTATCAGTGGCTATTAAACATGTTAAGTGGGACACCACATGCTGGAACAAATAATGTCAGTAAGCTATTATCTTAGGCAAAATGTTTCAGGACTTTGTCATTGGCAGTCTAGGCTCGGCATTCTGGGAATTGTGGTGCAAATCATCTGGAGTGCCGAAGGTAAACTCCCAGTTATCTTTTGCTGTCCCAAACTGTAAAAGAAATGTGAATGTATAGGGAAGCAGGCAACATAAGATAGGGGACAGGTGAAAAGAGACCCATTATCATCCATTAGGTTCTGTATTGACAACATCCTCAAATGTGGAGCCAGATCAGGTATTTTAAAAATTGGCATATTCTGGAAATTCTAGGGTTCCACTACCCTGAGGTTTAATCCATATTTTAAAAGTGGCACTCATTTCATTTCCGTTTTCATTTTTTCGTTTTGTTACGCAACGAAATGACAAATGAATTTTATCTCTAAAATAAATGAAATGAACAGAAACACCAGAAATTTTGTCGTCCGTTTCGTTTTCGTTACGGCAATACATTGAACTGCTTTAAAAGCTAAAAAAAATCACAAAAAATTGAAATAAATGGTTAACGAAACGGTAACGAAACGAACGAAAATGAAAACAATTTTTTGCAAAAATTCGCAAAAAAGGATACGAACCGAAACGAACCCCTAAACGACAAACGACAAACGAAACACCATTTTTTTTATTCGTGCCCGTCTCTACTCATATGCTGAATCTGTTTTGGTGACAGGATTCTGTACCACTTCCAGAGCTCCTATAAAGTTCATATGAATACCCACAGTGGATTAAGTTGTGGAGATACCCTGTGGAGAGAGGCACTAGAGACAAGGTCACCAATAAAGTTACAAAGTTAGACACCAATTTATTGTTAGGAAGTCAGAAATCCAGGAAGACCACCATTTAATGCAAAAAGGAAGGAGGCCTTTTGCATATTGATCTGTAGAGATGGGCACGACTTAGCGGTATTTTCGTTTTCGTTTTCGTTTTTCATTTCCGTTACGTAACGAAACGAAAAACGAAAAACGGCTCAGAACTGGAACGAAAACGGAAACGAAACGACTAATTTTGAGCCAATTTTTGTTTTTCATTACTGGAAAAACACATACTGGAGCTAAATGGGAAGAAACGAAAAATTTTTCGTTTTCGTTTTCGTTTTTTCGTTTTCGTTACATAATGAAACGAAAACGAAAAATTTTGAAATTAGCTCACGAAAACGGAAACGAGCCGAAACGGACCCCTAGCCGAAAACGAAAACGAAAATGAACAATTTTTCTGAGTCGTGCCCATCTCTATTGATCTGTTCCCTGACATGCTAAGTATAGACTGGGGCAGCTGGTTTCTTCCTGCAGGGTAGATAAGCTCAAACACCCAGTTTAAAAGATACTCTGAAAATCTCTTTTAGCTATCCGTGACAGATTTCCATGAAATACACAAACCATGCAGGGAGCTTAAGTATAGCTCTCAGCCTCAAACAAGGGCCTTTCCAGGAGATGGGGAAGCAGAAATATAACTGAGAAAGGATATAGAACTTTAAGTATGCATAGAGCCATAACATTAAAGTCGATAGGAATCTTAGTTAAATTAAAATGGCTGCATTCTTTCTTTTTTTGCCTGCTACTACTTTCATGCCTTGCTTAGGAACTCATGAAACATAATCTAGGCAACCCAAATCCTTATCACTCTCCATGGTAGTGTTTACCTTTTCCTTTAAATAACGTCCTTTCCTTTAGAAATAGAACATTTCTTGCAGAACAATCTTTTGGTTACCATTAAACTGACCCGGTATGCCAAGCTCTCGATTCAAATTACCTGAATGAAATGACTACGGCGGAGCACATGCAGAGTGCAAGGGAATCAGGAGGCAGATGCCAGAAAATTTGATAAAAGGGCAAAATTCATTCTGGGAATGGATAAGGAAAGCTGACCAGGGATTGTTTCCTACCTGATTGAAAAAGGCTCAGTCCCAGAGAAATGTCCTGGCATAACTGTCCCTGAATTCTAAATGTTCTAGGCTAAAATGCCTCCACTCCCACCCTTCAGCAAGCATTGCCAAAGAAATAAGGTATGCTGCAGAGAAAAGAGGAAGATGTGTTGTGTTTTCAAAAGTGCTTTTGCTTAACATAAATGAAAGGTGTTCATTTAGTGCTGGGAATGCATGAGGCCACCTCTCAGATCCTGGGTTTTAATACAGCAGTGAAACATCTTAGGAGTGACATGACTCAGGGAGTTAGTAATGCCTCCCAAATCCCAGGAGCTCTAGCCAACCCAGCCACCCAGAGATAAAGCCCGTGTAAATGAGCGGCAGATCTGATCCTTCTATCTTGGTGGAATGAGTTCTCAGGAAGTCCAGCTCCCCCAGGTAGGCGAACACTCAGACTCTGCCCCCCAGCAGAGTGGAATCTTTGAAGAGAGCAGTCTTTGAAGAATTCCTTCCTCCTGCCTTGATAGTGGTGTATTTATAACTTATACACGAAAACCCCTTCTGATGTGATCAAAAGGGTGTCTTATGCTAAACATTAGCTAGATCTCCCTCGGATGTACTTTAATTGACTGGAATCTTTTTCTGATGTTTTGTACAGATTGTTTGAGTCACCACAGAATGGAAAGGGAAATGCCCACTGAGAAACCAGATATTTAGTCCAGCCTAAAGGCACTGCTCCATTTCCTGTTTTTTAAAATGCTTGTATCCTGGATATATTGTAGAAATGAAGATGCTTGAGCAACACGTATACATTCTGCAAGATCTGCTTGAGATGGGCAGCACTGCTGGCCTTCAGATTACCTGGGGACTCATTAAAACTCAAGCTTGAGTGCTAATTGCAATATTATGTGCTTGAAAATAGTGATCCCAGGCAGCCAGCAGCGTAGAAATTACAGAGAGCTTCCACAAGATCTCCCCTTGAAGCAACCCCAATTTGGAGAGGTTTGTGGTACAGGGGACCACGTTATTCAAATCCAAAGGGCTGCCCCCGGGAAAAATGTTTTTAATTTAAAAGTATTTGAAAATACTGAGGCCAGGCATCTAGCAGCATGGAAATTTCAGGGGAACTTCCTCAAGCGCTGCCTTTTAAGCACCCCTGTCTTGGAGAGATTTGGGGTACAGGGGGCCAAGTTATTCAACTACAAAGGGGGTGCCCATCAGAAAAAAAAAACTTTTGTAATTTTGACTCAGCCTGTCATCCTTCTGAGGTTGGTAAATTGAGTAACCAGCTAATGGGAGTGGGGTGAGGATGAGGGGATATGTAGCCTACATAATTTACCTGTAACCACTCAGAAGTTGCTATGGGATATATAAGAACATAAGAAGAGCCATGCTGGATCAGACCAAGGGCTCATTTAGTCCAGTTTCTTGTATCTCACAGTGGCCCCACCAAATACCTCTGGGAGCACATGAGACTAGATATCTGTGTCCTGATACTGCTCCCCTACATCTGGCCTTTGCAATACCCTGTTTTTAAATCCTAGAGATTACGCATCCCGATCATGGCTTGTAACCTATGATGGATTTTCCTCCAGGAATGTGTCCAGGAATCCAGGCCAGATGCCATCAGCACATCCTGTGGCAGGGAGTTCTGCAGACTAAAAATATGCTGGGTAAAGTATTTTCTTTTGTCTGTTCTCACTCTCTCAACAATGTCCTCTAGTTATGTGAGAGGGAGAAGAACATCCCTCTATCCACTTTACTCATGCCCTGCATTATTTTGTGCATCTCAATCATATCCCCCCTCAGGCGCCTTTTTTCCGGACTAAAGAGCCCCAAATGTTTTAGCCTTTCCTAATAAGGGAGATCCCCCAGCCCAGTAATCATTTTTGTTGCTCTCTTCTGCACCTTTTCCAGTTCCACTATGTCTTTTTTGAGATGTTGTGACCAGAACAGTACGTAATATTCCAGGTGAGGCCTTGCTATCATTTTGTACAATGTTGGCTGTTTTATTTTCAATCCCCTTTTTGATGATCCTTAGCATGGAATTAGCTTTCCTTACTGCTGCCACAGACTGGGTAGACACCTTCAATGAGCTGTCCACAAGAAGTTCTCTTTCCTGATTTGTCAAGGGTAGCTCAAAACCCATGAGTTGATCAAGTTTTGATTTTTTTGTCCCAGTATGTATTACTTTACATTTTCCTACATTGCAACACATTGCCATTTTACAGCCCATTCTCTCAGTTTGGAGAAATCCTTCTGGAGCTCTTCACAATCTTCCCTGGTCTTCACCACCCAGAAAAGTTTCATATCATCTGCAAACTTGGCCACCTCACTGCTTATCCCTGTCTCCCGGTCATTTATGAACAGCTTGAAAAGCACCGGTCCCAGGACAGATCCCTGGGGCATACTGCTTTTCACCTCTCTCCATTGTGAAAATAGCCCATTGACACCTACTCTTTGTTTCCTGGATCTCAACCAATTTTCAGTCCATAGGAGGACCTGCCCTCTTATTCCCTGACTGTGCAGTTTTCTCAGCAGCCTTTGGTGAGGGACTGTGTCAAAAGCCTTCTGAAAATCCAGATAGACAATATCCGCCAGTTCACCCAAATCCAAATGCCTGTTGAGCTTTTCAAAGAATTCTAAAAGGTTTGTCAGGCAAGACTTACCCTTACAGAAGCCATGCTGATTTTCCCTCAGCAAAGGTTGTTCTTTTATGTGTTTCAAGATTTTCCTCTTGGATGAGGCTTTCCACCAACTTCCCTGGGAGAGACGTAAGGCTAACCAGCCTATAGTTTCCCACCTCTTCCTCCTTTCTTTAAAAAAAAAAATGGCATGACATCTACTATCTTCCAGTCCCCTGGCACTGTGACTGTTTTAAAAGACAAGTTGCATATTTCTAAGAGATCTGAACTTTCATTTCTCAGTTCCTTAATAACCCTTGGGTGGATGCCATCTTGGCCCAGTGACTAGTTAATCTTAAAATTATCTTCTCTTTTAACCTGTATTTGATTCAATTCTTTAGTCAAGAGGGGCCATTTAGGCAGCGGAATCTGCCCAAGGTCTTCTATCGTGAAGATAGCTGCAAAGAACTCATTTAATTTCTCTGAAATTTCCTAGTCCCCCTTCACTTCCCTTTACCTCTTTGACCATCCAGAGGGCTAACTGGTCCTCTGGCAGGTTTTCTACTTCTAAAATATTTAAATAAGCTTTTATTATTATTTTTCCTTTATATTGCTAGCCATACGTTCCTCAAAGTCTTTCTTTGCCCTTTTATCATCTTCTTACATTTCTTTTGCCAGAGTTTACGTTTTTTTCTTATTTTCTTCATTTGGGGAACATTTCCATTTACGGGAAATGGAAATGCCCTTTAGAGCCTCTCTAACTCTGCTCATTCACCATGCCAGTGCCCTTTTAGACTTAGAGGAGCTCTTCTTTCTTTGTGGTATGCACTTCAACTGGGCCTCTACTACTGTTGCTTTAAACAGGCTCCATGCACTCTGGAGAGATTGAATTCTTTTTACCTTCCCTTTCATTTTCATTCTAACTAGTTTCCTCATCTGAGGGAAGTCCGCCTTTCAGAATTTAAGGGGTTTTGCATCTGATTTGCTTGACACTCTTCTTCTGACATGCATGGCAAAGGAGATTGCATCATGGTCACTGTTCCCCAGAGGCTCAGTGACATTCACATCCCTGATCACACAGTCTTAGATCCAGAGTTGCCTGTTCTTGGGTGGGCTCCATGACAAGTTGCTCTAAGGCACTGTCATTCAGCATGTCAAGAAACCTGGTTTCTCTTTCTTGCCCTGAGCTCGCATTGGCCCAGTTAATGTGGGGATAATTGAAGTCCCCATGATTACTATCCTATCCCTCTTAGACATCTCCATGATTTGTCTCCTTATTTCAAGGTACCCTTCATGTTTTTGATCTGGTGAACGATAGCATACCCCAAGTATCACTTTGCTCCTTGGACCTGGTAGTTAACCCACAGTGATTCTATGGTGAAGTGAGACCCACCATTAATCTCCATTCTGCTGGATCTTACCCTTCTTTGACATAGATGGTCACTCCCCCTCCAACCTGCCCCTCTCTATCCCTTTTATTGAATTTATAGAAATAGGACACTTTGCCTTGCTTGTCTGACTAAAACTAAAGTCAAGAGGGGGAAGTATTGAGAAAGGCGAAATATTGTGCCACTTTAAAGATTAGCAGATGAACATCAGGATGAACTTTTGTGTATAAAAATCTACTTCTTCATTCCAAATGAGTCGGATTTGATTATCCAAAAGCACCTATCATCCTAAATTTGTTTAAAAGTATGTTACCTTGGTTGGAATATAAAAATATAAAAATATAAAAATAAGTTCACATATTAGTGAAATTCAGAGTGTGTATAAAATCATATAGCAGATTCACACTTCCTAAACATGTGGCACAACTATAGTGTAATTTTATTGCTAAGGGGTCTCATAACTGATCTGGTGTAGGGCAAAGCTTGTGATCCCTTTTCTGAGTAGTTCACGACTATATGTGTGAAATTATCAACTGTTTTGTCATCCTCATTTGACAGGAGTAATTGCATCACTTCCATTAGTATCTGTCCATTCCTGGAGATGTACTAGGATGGATCAAAGATATTTTTGCCATTGGAATTTTTACATTGGACAAGTCATGAAAACCTGATTGGTTGTCTCTGTGTGGTTTAAATCACAGAGGCATAGCCTTGATCATAGTTGTATTCTCCACTGCACTTTCCTATGTCTGTCCAGAGCAGCAAAATTCCAGTATACCTTTCTCATGTCTACAATCCACAGCTAAGAAGAGCCTTTATGCTAGCAAGATGCAATACCCTGCACCCAGCCATCATATATACTCAATTTAAGGGAATGCCCAAATTTGTTAGCCTTTAAAGTTGCCATAATATTTTGCTTCCCAAGCCCTCCTTTAAATTTGCTGTTGCTGGTCCCTGACTGCATTTGTATATTACAGATGCACATATCTGTAGAGGTTGAGAGACAGAGTGAGAAATGAAAATTCCTGTTTCCTGAAAAATGAAGAGAGAGGAAACCTGAGTGAGCAGTACGGGGTAGAGAGAAAGAACAAGCACCAATTAGGAAGAGCACAGAAGGAATGGACTGGGCTTGTCCTGAATTCTTGTCATGTCACCTGGTGTCTGCTTAAGCTGGTCTCCTTGGGTTTCATTAGTGAAGAAGATGAAGATCTGCACTACACAACCATACCAGTTTTATAGCCCATTCATCACTATGACTCTCTTGCAAGAGTCCTAGCATTTTTTGGTTTGGTGAGGCACCAAAGTATTCTGATTTGGCATCAAATCAGTTGACATTTGCATTGACTCAGGGTAATTTTATTTCAGGCATAATTGAGTAGGAAACTCAATCAACACTGCTAAGGGTCATCAAGTTGCTTCTAGCTTATGGCAACCATAAAACAAATGTCATCCACACAAGATCCTTTAACAAAGGCTGATACTTCACGTCCATCTCATTGCTGTTCACGGTCCCGCTTGGGACCGGTATGAAGTAATCTAACCGCACGTCCATTGTGGGACGAGGGGAGTTCGTCCCGACAACGCCCCCTGAACTGCGATTTAAGTGGGATGAGAGATTCACCTCCCTGGCCTCGGGAATCTGCTCATCACGCTTCTCCTTGCAAGATGAGAGCCCGTGAGGTAAGGCTCATCGTGCAACATGCCATTCTCCATCTAGTGGCAGGAGTGTGAAGTGCCATTCGCCAGTACATTCCCTATGGAGTCAGCAATGCAATGCAGAGAGATTAAAAGACAAATGCCTCAAACTCAGCTCCATAACGCATTGAAGGCAAGGCTTTGGAGAATCGAAACATCGAAAAACGGAAGGTCGGGCCGAAAAAAAAATAACAAAGGCATGGAATTTCACATCCCATCATGGAATGACGACATGTGGAAACAGTCATGCTGGTATCATCCATCACACCCGTGTGTACACGGGAACAGGGTCAGAACCGGAAGAAGACCACGTGACCGCGACTGATATCAGCACGCAATGAACGTCCTCCCAGGACAAGAATGGACATGAAGTAACCGTCAAAGCCCTGCTCAGCTCTCACTAACTCAAGGTCGTGGTTTCATTTATGCAGTCAATCCATCTCATAATTTGCCTTCTTTTCCTGCTGCCTTCAATTTTAGTGAGCATTATTTTTTTCCAGTGATGAACATAAACATAGCTAGAATTAACAGGCAGGATATCACACGTTGGTGTACTCACTTACTCTGAAAAGCTACATGTGTTTTCATCTTCAGCAGATCTCAAAAGGCACAAGAGCTCTACAAGGTGAGGGCAGAATCTATCCTCTCTCTCTTTTTTTAAACAGAAAGTATTTTTGCGGCAGGGTACACAAAAGTCTTTGAACTGCAGGTTTTGCACCCCTGTTTACAGGCAAGGAAACCAACCTGTTTGTTTCCTGGTCTTCCAAGCAACTGTAAAATAAGTGCATCTCAGTAGAATGTCAGGTTCTTTTGTGTGTCTCTGTGTTCAGTGGCCTCAGCATGGGGTTTGCATTGTGAGCTAATAATTTGCAAAACTTGTAAAAGCAGCCAGCTCACTTCAAAAACCAGCATATGGCAACTGAGAAATAGAAAAACCCATGGTGCCTGGTGGAGAAGCAAATTAAAAGAGGGGGAAAGAGAATGAGACGTGAGTTGGAGAGAGATGGAGACGAAGATATGGTAGGAGAGAAGAGAAACATAACTGGTATGTGGGTTTCTAATACAAAGCTAGAATAGGCTGAATGAATACCAAGGTGGAAGACTGATAGAATGGAACAGAAGAGAGAAATGGGAGAGAATA
Source organism: Phrynocephalus versicolor (assembly GCA_023846285.1). NCBI lineage: Eukaryota > Metazoa > Chordata > Lepidosauria > Squamata > Agamidae > Phrynocephalus > Phrynocephalus versicolor. Next base: position 16,490,020 of record JAHTLZ010000015.1, read on the forward strand.
AGGCACTGGGATGTGGATAGGACTTGTGGTTTTTTTTAAAACTGGGAAAAACCATCCACGCTCACTATTTATTACTACACTCCTCCAGAACCATAGATTTGTGTGTGTGTAGAATTTCAAGGGATACAATGTTGTTAGAGAAATCAAAAGAATGGCTACCTCTGGGTCATGTGTTATCCCTGCTTCTTCTCAACATATACACAAATGGTGAACCCTGAAAATGAAGAGTTTTGGGTATGGGATGACTAACTTGATCAGCTTACAGGCAGCAACCCTGAAGATGTGGAGTGCCAACATATGACTGCATTAGAAACTCCAAATGCATATGATAGAGCAGGGCTGACAGGAGGGTGGGGGGACATATGTCCAGGCACTGTGTGGTGAGTGCCACCAAAATATCAAAATAGTATTTGTATTCCGTAATATTCTGTATCCCCCCCTTGCTGGGGTGGGTTATGGAATCCTTGTTTGCCCCTCATGACACTGACAGAAATTGTGGGCCTGCTATAGAGACAATAAACAGGGTTGTGGTGGCTCAGAGGGCTAGAGTACTGAAAACTGTTGGCTACAAAGTTGACAGCTCAGTGGTTCAAATCCCAGCTGCCACACAGAGGAGTGAGCTCCTGCTGTTAACCCCAGCTCCTGCCAACCTAGCACTTCGAAATCATGTAAATACAAGTAGATAGATACCGCCGTAAAAAGTGGGAAGATAGAAACAGTGTTTCCTTGCAGCCATGCCGGCCACATGGCCATGGACTTACACAACACTGGCTCTTCGGATTGAATACAGAGATGAGGACCGCCCCTAGAGTCGGACACGACTAGCACACATGTGCGGGGGAAACCTTTACCTTTACCTTTACCTATACGGACAGTCAATTAAATCTAATCACTTAAGAACACTAGTTGCTGCTTTTCACCTAAGAAATAGAGAAACCACAAGGAAATTGCAAGTAACCTGGTGTGTGTGTGTGTGTGTGTGTGTGTGTGTGTGTGTGTGTGTGTGTGTGTGTGTGTGAGAGAGAGAGAGAGAGAGAGAGAGAGAGAGAGAGAGAGAGAGAGAGAGAGAGAGAGAGAGAGAGAGAGACTAGAGCACTGTTCCTCTTTGTAACACTTAAGTGTTACATTGGACTGGATGTCAATATATAAAAACATTTCTTAAACATCAAGCATAAAAATCATTGCCAGGAGTTGCCTAATAAAGAAATGATCTGTATCTGTCTGGGGTATTCACGCCCCTCCCAGACTCTGAATGTCATTCTTGGCCTTGTGTTTTTCTGCTGGTATGGAGGCAGCATCCATAAGCATGGATTTCCCCAGACACCCTAATGCAGGCATGTCCAAACTTTGGCCTTCCAGATGTTTTGGACCATGACTCCCACAGTCCTTTGCCATTGGAAATACAGGCTTGGAATTCTGGGAGTTGTGGTCCAAAACATCAGGAGGGCCGAAGTTTGGGTATGCCTGCCCTAATGAGTTGAAGGGAATCCTCGTGACTTGCAAAGGTGCAGTGGGCTGTCTTTTAGAGTTGCACAGGAATGGCATGGAGGTAAGAGGGCCACTCTATCTCCTGCTGTTTGACAACTCCCAATCCCATAAGTCAGCCTGGGGAGTTCCCACAGAAGTATGGTTCTGGAAGTTCTTGCTTCCTGAAAGCCCCATCCTTAGAGGTGGGCCTTTAATTCACAATACTATATTGTTTTTAAGCAGTGTATTAAACTAAATTGTTTAGGGAGTCTTTTGGAGCCTGTGCAAGGGTGTGTGTGTGTCATTTTGGTCTCATTGTTCATATGGAAACCCTGCTGCTTTGAGTGGAGCAATCCCTTTTTGTGGGAACTCTGCATTGTGCTCTATCTGGTATCAAGATTATTTTGATGAGTGCAGTTAATCAGAAAATTTTCTTTTCAAGTCTCATTGGAGAGAGGGAAAAGGGACGAAGAGATAACTAATAAATAATTATTTCCAAAATCAGGTAGGGAGTGCCATTCACTAACAAATTAACTTGTCTCATTGGACTAATGAGCACATACATAATTAAATTTAATAAGTTACTTTCATGATCTACTAGTTATTTGGAAGGTTCTGATAATAGCATCATTACTGTCACATGACTTAAATCAATAGATCAAGCTTGATGAAGCCTCAGAGCACTCTGAGCTTCTGAGGGACTAGGGATGCCTGGAAGCAAGTCTCTTAATCTTCTGGACTTGACATAAATGCTAGGAACTTGGTTTTCTGGTGTTTGCTTCAGCAATTACTGGAGCAGTAACTGCTACCATGAGATTTCCCCTCAGCATTGACTAATCACCTAAGAACAGCAGAGACCTTTGGATCAACATGGAGCTCTGTGAAGACTAGCAGCCATGCCAGTCATGGAAAATCTGCTTGTTTTGATAGTCCAGAAAAAACCCAGGTGATACCTGAGATCTATAAATGCCTCTTTCAATTTTTTTTCTGTTTAATAAAGATTATCCCAAACTCTTTCTTTACTTTCTCTTCCATTGCATTCACTTTCTCCACATCTACCAAGTGTAATGTGGGTATAGATAGCTCTCTGTGGCCTAACTGGGTTCATTAGCACAATTCATAAGATTAAAATAAAATACAATGACAACCCTTCCAAAATAGGTTGCAGTTTTTCCTTCTTGGGCAAAGCCAGGACAATTTAGCATATTTAAGCTGACTTACATGAAAGTGCTGTCTCTCTCACTCTCCTATTTTTTTTAAAAAAAAAGTTGGACAAAATGAATGCTGTTCCATCTCATAAAGACAGATGATTGACATTATATAGTGCATGAAATTTTCTTTTTCAGAATCCTGACATTTCATAATAAAAACAGAAATAATGCCAGGAGCTTAGTAATTACACTACACACTCCCACAACAAAAAAGAAGTCCATGGGGGAAAAAGAGAAACAATGCATCTTACAAAGAATGTAATTAAGAAAAGCTAGATTAGAGAACCCACAGAGGGTAAGCCACATGCCTGATCATCTGAAATGTGTAAATTTAATTTGCCTCTCCCTATAATTCTTCCCACAGCTCCCCCCCACAGTTTTTATTCCATAGAGAGCAACCCACAACAGCTTCATTCTTTTATCGATCTATTTAATATTTTCCACATAATGCATAATAAAATAATAATAAAAGCAATGGCTATCAATCTGCGAGCAGCTTCTTTTTCTGCAGGAAGGGAGAAAGATAACAGTGGAACTGCCAAAAAACACCACTGGTCCCTATTTCCTAGGGGTATAGATGACATTAACTATTTTGTTAGGGGGTGGATTGAAATTATATCTTGAAATTGCAAGAATTTATCAGAAGCGCAAGAGGAAGAAGTTGGCAAGCAGGGCGGAACAGCTTTGTGAACAAGGCTGCTGTTACCCTTCACAAAACAGAAGCACTACTTTGTTATGGCAAGGTGGCTCAGAATATCAATGAAAAGCAGCAGACTAACCTATTAAGTGAGGCATGTCCAAACTTCAGCCCTCCGGATGTTTTGGGCCACAACTCCCAGAATTCTAAGCTTAGATTGCCATATACATGCCTATTGCAAGCAATACTTTTAAGGGAAAGGTGGACAAAATATGACCCATGGGCCCATATAAAGCACACCCCAAGCTGTTTTGTGACCACCACCCAGAGCCTCACAGAAACGCACTCACATTCTCTTCAGGTTTGTTTAATTCTCCCCATTTAAGGGTTGCACCTCTAGGGGTCATAAAAAGGTAAATGTTCCCCCCGCACATGTGTGCTAGTCATGTCTGACTCTAGGGGCAGTGCTCATCTCCGTATTCAAGCCGAAGAGCCAGTGTTGTGCAAGTCCATGGCCACGTGGCCAACGTGGCTGCAAGGAAACACTGTTTTACCTTCCTGCTTTTTACAGTGGTACCTATTTATCTACTTGCATTTACATGCTTTTGAATTGCTAGGTTGGCAGGAGCTGGGATTAACAGTGGGATCTCACTCCGCTGCGTGGCACCCGGGATTCGAACCACTGAGCTGCTGAATTTGCAGGCAACAGTTTTCGGAGCCTTAGTCGGCTGAGCCACTGCACCCCTTCTGAGCCACAAGGGGTCATGCTGCTTCTCTAAAACCAGCCTGTAGCCAACATCTTGCCTTTTCTGTGGTAACCATGAACCTGCATCTGTGGCTTTTCTCATTTTCTCCTCACACAAGTCCTGTGTGGTATATTGGGTTGGGAGAGTGATTGGCTCAAGGTTACCTAATGAGATTGGTAACAATGCGCACCACTGGGCTGGTTTTATTGAACTTCTATGCTGATGGAGAAGTCTGGAGAGCACAAAATATCATTCACTATTTTGGGACATTTCTTGTTCCTGTTTGTTGCACTTGCACACACTGGTCTTAAATTGTTCCATTGGGATTGAAAGAGGAAGCAGCCTTTCCTCAGAGTTTAATCTGCATGGTGGTGATACAGAAGAAAAAGGAAGGGAGAAGAAAGAAAAGAAAAGGCTATACAAATTCTAGCAGCAGTTCTTGAAATGACATATACCATATATGCTTGAGTATAAGCCAACCCGAGTGTAAGTCGAGGGCCCTAATTTTGCCTTAAAATAGTGGGAAAATTGATTGACTTGAGTATAACCCAAGTCAATATTTCCCTCTGCTGGTGCAGAATGATGGGGCTGAGGAGGGTGACTGCGGAGCCCCTCCTGCCCCACTGGTCCTGGCGGTGCTGGTGGTGGCAGCTGCTGCCACTGCCACGGCCGCAGCAGTTCCCCTTCCCTTTCTCCTCCTCCTCCTCCTCTTCATCTTCTTCTGATGGGGGGGGGGAGAAGCAGTGTTTTTTTAAAAACTTTTTTCTCTCCTGAAGCAAGCACTGAAAAAAGTTTTTAAAACCCTCTGCTTCTACCCCACCCCACCCCATCGGGCATGTAGAGCAGACATGTCCAAACTTCGGCACTCCTGATGTTTTGGACCACAACACCCAGAATTCTAAGCTTAGATTGCCAATGATAAAGAATTGTGGGAGTTGTGGTCCAAAACATCTGGAGGGCCGAAGTTTGGACATGCCTGATGTAGAGGGAGAAGTGGAGGGCTTTTAAAACTTTTTTTCCTCTCCCAAAGCAATCCCTACCGTATTCACCCAAGTAAAAGTCGAGGACCCCATTTTCAGCCCCAAATTAGGGAAGAAAAACTTGACTTATAGTTGAGTATAGACAGTAATCTCTTTTCACCATTAAAATCCCTGATGTCCACTGTGGTTTCAAACATTTTCAGAGTCAGACCAGTAAGTTCCCAGTCTTGGGTCTGGGACATTCTTGGACATAAATGTGACCTCATATGCTTGCAAGAAACTCATAGGGATTAAAACCAATGACAGTCTAAAGTTCCCAGAATGTGACTAGTTGTTGAATGATGCCATCAGCAATACAGAAGTGCACTGGTCATTAGCAACTCCACATTTTATTTACAGCAGTGACAGAGGAGAATAATGTTGAAATCGTAACACTGAGCTCAGTGACTATACAGTGACATCTGTCTAAGAACTATTACTTATAAAAGTTTCCTTCACTGAACCATCAAACTTTTATAATAAACAAGTAAAATTTATAATAGGCAACTTAGCCATAATAATGTGTGGGGCTATGAAGACAAAGATGAAAGTGGAGAAGCTGTAGTAGAATGGACAGAATCTTACCAACTACTACTCATCTATGACAACAAATTACCAGCATACTTTAGCAGTGGCAGATGGAGGAGAGAGTGCCACCCAGACCTCATTTTCATAAGTGAGAATGCAATGATGCATCAATGTCTAAAATCAGTATGGATACCAATGCCAAATACCCAAGACCATCCCATTCTATGTGAGGTCACAGCCACAATCCAACCACAAGTTGTGAAATACCAAAAAGGTACACTACCAAAAGACTGATTTTGCTGAAGTTTTCAGTGGTCCTTGATGAACATGTGTTAGATACTGATCCAGATCCTGCATCTAATGAGAGGTTTGCTGATGATGTTCAAAAATGTTCCAAGAAATGTATTCCTTCACCCTTTTGGAATCAGATCCACTTAGTAAAGATGATATTAAAGATGGACAATAGGTGGCATCAGCTATTTCACAGCACAAAAGGGAAAAGTAGATGAAACTCCTGAAGGGAACAGAATGGCAGCAGCCAGAAAAGCATGGTGACTACTTAACCTTAATAATTATGCAATCAAATGACCATTACATGCCATTATGTCAGCTAACCAAATTGCCCACCAACTATTACTTAATGGGAAATCAGATTGTAAACAGAGGATAGGATGGAACGAGAAGCAGAAGACAACCCCCTTTGCTATAGGAATGCTGGAAGATACAATAGGCAGGTGTAAGAATGGCAAAGCAGCTGGCACTGATGAGGATAGGGTCAAGTAGATAAAATATTTTGGACCAATAACAAAAAGATGGTTATTTTGCATCTACAATAAATGCTTGAATATTGCTCAGATACCAAAGATATTGAGGAAGGCACATGTGATGGCTATTCTTAAACCAGGCAAGCCACCAGAAGACCAACCAAGATATAGGCCCATATCTCTTCTCAGCCACTTATACAGGTCACAGGAACCTGATGTGACTCTGGTGTTGCATGTCATCATCATCACATAACATTTACTTTTTCCTACCTTTCTGCATCTTTTAGAAATGATCCCCAAAGGCCCCCAAAGTTTATGCTGAGTGGGGTTCTTAGGGTCAACAAGTGGCTGTGATGGGAAAGGGTGATCACCATGTCCTTCCTCTGCTGAATTCTGCTATTGATTTCTGCAGTTATGGGGTATATCCTGCTCAAGGCCACTGTCTACCTTATGAGCCTATTCAGGCCATGGTGATAGTGAAATTAAGGTGGACTATAAATTGAAGGCCTCCCCACTAACTTTCCTCAGACTGACAAAGCTGCTTGGATGGGGAGCGAAATGTTTCGATCTCACAAGAAAGGAAGTCCAGTTGCCATGACTCAACTTCCAGATAACCTCACCTGGATGACTGAGAATCTTCACAGACACCCTGCTCAAGGAACTTATCCATATCGAGCCAGACCCATGTTTCATCCAGCTGACTGCTTCTGACTCTGCTCAACGCTTTCCTACTTACATCAACTTTGATATTACTGGATGGATATGGGAGACCTTTATGCAGACATTTACTCTCCTGCTCCCCCAAAAGTGTTCACAATTAAACCCAGCTCAGTTGTTCTTTCTCTGCTATGCAGGGTGCATGCACACCACACCTCCCTCAAAAACGGATGTCTGAAAATGATCAGCCTTGGGCACCCTGCTGCCAGCAAGGCAAATGTGACAAAATCTTGGGCTTGCTCCAATGAGGCTGCTGCTAGTAAAACAGATGGCAATGATCGCATTCACGGGGCTCATCAGGCTCATCATGTGCAGGTAGTAGCCGCACAATTTATCTGGGAAGAGTTTGAGCTCATTGACTTCTACTAACCATAAGCACGACACATTTATTTCAAGTTCATCATGAATCTCAGCATTTGAAGAGCACTAAGTGAAATGCACTGAGCTGTGTGTCATCACACAGCCTAATGAGTTGGGAGTCTTAGGCGTAATGATGAGGCTTTATGTACTGTTGAAGGGATTGATTGACTAGAGAAAAGAAAAAGTGCAATGAAGGAATAAATGTTACATTAATAAATGATGTAGCTAGACAATGCGCTACACTAGATACATGGGCCTGGGTAGCAATTATGTCAGAAGGATTCCTCAGAGCCTTTTATTCCTATAGATAGAAAGCTGAAACCCCACATGGTCATGATAATAGCAAGACCTGCTTAAGTGCCGTAGAATGGAATGAACTGAATAAATATGTGGGGTGGGTGAGATCTGGGTTCAAATTCTACCATCACCACAGAGTCATTATGTAAGCATTGTCCTCTTCATCTCTAAAAAGGGGAGGGGGTCACACTGAAGGGATTGGCATAAGATAAAATGCCCAATAAAGGGACACAATAAAAGTGGCATCTGCTGTTGGGATGGAAATTTTGTGTTTGTGTGTGTGTGTGTGTGTGTGTGTGTGTGTGTGTGTGTGTGTGTGTTGTGTCGTTACAGTCGTGACCGACTCTTCGTGACCCCATGTTCATGGAGTTTTCTTGGCAGGAATACTGGAGTGGTTTGCCAGTTCCTACTCCAGGCGCCTACAGCACCTGGTATTCCCTGGAGGTCTTCCATCCAAGTACTAACCAGGGCCAACCCTGCTTAGCTTCCGAAATCAGGCGAGATCGGTTGAGCTTAGGGCACCTAGGCAGCTGGAAATTTTGTAAGCCAACATAAAGTTAGTGAATTCACCCCCTGAAATTTTGTAACATAAACCTCTGGACTGTATGATTATCCTGTTGAACATATATCAGTGTACAGTAAATATTGTTCTTTTTAAATACCAAATTTCTAGCCCTCATTGATATTGACTCATTGAAAAGCGATATTTGTCAACACTTCTGAAACTCCAGTTAATGCTGGTGAGATTAGCTCCCTCCACTGCCCTACCTCATTTAATAATTCTACTATTGTTTATGTTTGTACCAAAAAAGATTCCTTCTCCATGCTCTAGAAACAGATAATTAGTGGATGCAAATATGCAACTGTAGGTAGTGGTGTTATGAGGGACACTTGATATCAAACTTGCTATTTACTTTATGATATGCTAATAAGAACAAGTATGATAAAATTATTTACACACACACACACACACACACACACACTTGTACAGGGAAGGTATGCCCGCAAGTAGAATTGTATTTTATCTTCTTCTTGTGAAAGTGAAGGAGAAAAGGGTGTTTCCAGGATCTGGATGAGCCAAAACTTTACTACAAAATTGTGATCAATGGACAAATAGGATTTAGGCTGGATAGCTCTGAGGTATCTGACTACAGAACCAGTGTTTGAGATTTTGAATTCTCACCATTCATTCATTCATTCATTCATTCATTCATTCATTCAGGAATAGAACTTAGCCACTTGCACATTTATTTCCTCCTTGCTTTAAGGTTTCAACAGTTAAAGACACTTATTTGAGTTACTAAAATGTGACTCAATTTCAACCCATCAAACATGTATTGTCTCTTTAATTCCGGACTGGGTGGGCAAAGTATTACCATGAGTTGGAATTGTCTTGACAGCTCATAATTATTTTTAACATCAGGAGGCATCTTCTTCTGCTAATTGATTTCTTTTATTAGAGATTTGTTGATTTTGTAGCATATCATTTCAACATTAGTATAGATTTGAATGTGCATTCCCTGAAACATTTATACAGTAGTCCCTCATACATTGCCATGGTTAGGTTCCCAAACCAACCGCAATAAAGGAAAATCCATGATATGCGGATGCTAGATGTATACATTGGGGAAGCGGCGCCAGGTCACCGTCACAGAGAAAAAAAGAGCCAACCCTTCTGCAATCCGAGGCACCCGGAGGAGTGAGCAGGAGGAGTGTGTGTGTGTGTGTGTGTGTGTGTGTGTGTGTGTGATCCCACCTTGGGTCAGCATGGGTGTGGAGCTGGGATCATCACTCTCCACTTGTTAGGAGGCTGCTCTTCACCGAGACTCACACGGACAAGCACCAAACACATCCAGACACCATCACTAGCTCTCCTCCACATCTTCCTCTCTCTCTCTCTCTCTCTCTCTCTCTCTCTCTCTCCCACATTAACACACACACACACACTTCCTCCTCCTCCTCCTCTGCCACCGCCAACCAGCCCCAAGCATGCTGGCTCTTTCCCTTCCCACCCTCTCCTCGGCTGGATGACTTCCTCTTCCGGGCGACAACAAGCCCACATAAGCCAGAGAAGCACGAGGGAAAGAAAGAAAGCAGGCAGTAAAAGTGTTCTGAACCTGAGGAAAAAAGCCTTCATAGCTGCCTTTACCTTGGCAGCAGCCACAAAAGAGAACCGGGAGTGAGACGGCAAGTCCCCCATGCACCTTTTCCCTACTGGGATCTCAAGGGTTACTTCTGACAGGCCTAGAGAGGTGGGGAAGAGACCCTGCTGGAGGGATCTGGAGGAACGGTCTCCTTGGATTTACAAGCACACACACACTCTCTCACAGACTCTGTTCCACACAGATCCCTCCCGCTTGCTCCTCCGGGTGCGTTGGATTGCAGAAGGGCTGGCTCTTTTTTCTCTGCAATGGTGACCTGGTGCCACCCCCCTCCAAATAAAAATCTGCAATATACTGAGACCGCAAAATATGAACCGCAATGTGGTGGGGGATCACTCTTTAATTTTTTTCCCATGGTTTTGTTTTTAAAAATATGGTAGACAGCTTGAGTGGCTTGTGTTCATTTAAAAGGGTAAAAATAAACAACAAATGAAAACAAACAAAACAAGAGGAATTGATAGATAGCATATACTTCGGATTAATATAATATTTTATTGTTTCTTCCCATACTCTCATGAAGCAGCTGTGAAATCTATTCTGGAAACAACATTTTTATCTGTTGCATTATTTTAACGCACTATAAAACCAGACAAACTCAAATACAGGCGTTAGTATTCCATTTTTATTTAATAAGTTATTGCCTGAGAGCAGAGCAATTGACTTAGGAGTGGCTCCGCTGAAGTTCTGTCCATCACAGTTTTGAAGGGAAATGTGTCTAGTATGTATATGTGCCTATTTAATATTGCTTCTGTTTGGCAGCCGTCTTAGGAAATCTTCCTATAATTCTACATGAATAAATTGCAAAGTGTTTTGTGTAAGGCTGCATGACATGGGAGTAAGTGTCAAGAAATATTAGCTAGTTGAAGATAAGATCACAATGTAGATTAGATGGAATAAGATATTTATAATAAAGCAGGCATATCAGCATTCACATGCGCACACATACAAATGGAAATTGTGATGACTCTGTTTAGATATAAAGGATATAGTGTTATGAAGGGCAAGAAATTCACTATTCCACACAGCTTTTTGTGCTTGAATAAGATGTATTCCTTAAAGGCAAGGAAAAACTGACAATAATCTAAATGTTCTGGTATCCCATGTTGTTTATGCATTCCCAGTCATCACTTTTTCTTACATATGCAACATTAGCATACTTACTAGTAGCAAGCTCCAGGGAACATAATGGAACAGTATTAAAAGATGAGTGCATCAATAACAAATTATTTAAATTTTACAGCGTATCTTTTTTCATTGCAGGGGGCACAGAATAGTTCAAACTACAAGTACTATTTTTACAATAGCAAAACTGCAAATACTGTTTTGTCAAGCATGGTCGGAATGTACCACCTCTGTATTGTTTCTCAAGATGAAGGATTTTTTTTTAAAAAAATCATGCTTTCAGGGCAGCAAAAACATGTTGAAGCTTTATTATTTATGTACTGAACTTTACGTTCATTGACGACCCACAGACTCTCTCCCAGCATGTCGTTCCTCTGTCGCCCCCCGGAGGAGCTGCTGTCTCATGGCTCAAAACAAGTGTATCTATGTTCATCTAGTATGAGCTCAAGGGAAAGTCTACCTCCCATGCTGACATTAATTCATTAGTCATTACAACACTCCAGTGAAGTACAAAGAAAGAAGAGCAGCAGGAAGAAAACCTGCAGCGCATTAGCTTAATTTTCTAGTTTACATGAAGAGCAAAGGGGGAAAAGACACAATTTATATTTTCTGTTTGTGAAAGGGATTAAAATAGGAATGAACTGGGGAAGCCCAAGGCGGTGAACATGTAGCATCAGAGCCTGGCAGGACTGTTTGAAAGCAGCTACACCCCATGTTTTCATCTGGCTACTTAAGATGCCTGTGCCCTGAGGGGAGGCTGATGGAGAGATAAGCCCAGGACAAGGAGCTACTGTAACCAGTTTTCAAAGTCAGATATCTTGTGAAATCCCATTAGGCAATGATAGCTGTCTCAAGAAGCAGAATACATATCATGAAAGGGCAGCAAAACAGCTGTTATTATTATTATAGGTTTCCTGGCCAGGAATGGAGAGAGAGGCCTGTGGAATGTTCTACCTCATGACACCCAAATTATTTGATTGAATTTTTATTTCTGAGGCAGAAAAGATGTCTTAGGCTGCTGCAAAGGATCAGCGGCAGCCTGTTGGGGTTGGGAGCAGCTGCACATTTCTCATGACTCCTTAAGACCTGTGTGGCTTGAGGGGAGCTAAACAGAAAATGAAGGAGAAGAAAATAATGATTACAGAGTTGTGTTTAGTAATTAACACTATGCATTCCTGCTGAGCATAAGGGCTTCTATCTTCTTTCTTTTCTTTTTCGTAGCATTTGTCCCACTTGGTGGTGGAGTCCACTATTCTTGCTTTGGCCTTCCACCTGGCATGGTTGTGCCCTTGGTCCAGGTGAGCACAAGGGCTTCTATCATTTTTTTAAAAAGTAATCACAAGAGTTTCCAGATCATAACAGGGTGTCAGCACCCTGCCTGTGTCAGATCCCAAACCTGAAGTGTTAAATGTGGAAGAACCAGCAGATGAACCTTCACAGTCCTTATGTCAGCTAGCAGATATGCTGGATGATTCATCCCCGGAGACCTCTCCTCCTCCTAGAAGAGCTATGGAGAGAATCCTGCATCAATGTGCAGAGAGCAGAAACGGGGGTAGAATGTATGAGGCCTGGAGGAATATCTGATCCAGTAGTCCTGAGTATTAGCAGGATGGTCTCTCGGGAGAGAGGGCATATCCCCTGTTTTGGGATAAAGTTGGCAACCTGGGCTAGAGTGCGCTGTGGAAGTAATAAGTCTTCTGACCTGCATCCACATTCTTCCCTGATTCCAGTTTCTTTGGCCTAGACTTTTGCTCCTGCTTGGCTCCCTGGCTTCAGACTGTTTATTTGGACTAGGTACTTGGTTTCTCCCTGTACTTGGTGTTTGATATCTGCTTGGCATTCTGTCTGCTGACCCTGGACTGGTAATTACTGTGGCTACGTCCTCTGTTTGTTTCCCTGGCTTTTGACCTTGGCAAGGACTGGACTCTGTGGGATTGGGGGGGGGGCTGACACAGGGTCTGCTTTACACCTAGCACTCAGCGGCACTTTTGTGCTATAGGCTGGCAATCAATGTGTACAAGACAAGTTACCATAGATAAATGAGAAGACTAGGTGGCTGAGTGAACCATCACCTACTGTTGTTTTCTTCTGAAAGTGAGAAGTAAAAGTCAATATTGTTTTATATTTTCTCTCTATCTGGGTTTTACACCTCTAGTTCAGCAGACAGATATACAGGTGTACCTCGGTTTATGAATGTTTCTATTAATGTAATTTTCGGTTCACGAAAGGAAATTCATTGAAAATAATGCCTTGGTTTATGATTTTTTTTTTTTTGGCAACACATTGTGAAAAAAGTACCTAGGATAAATGGTGCCTCTATGTATTCCCAGTTTATGCATTTTCTGCAATATGCAACCTCCCAGAGAATGCATTAAATTCTTAATGCTCAATCCACTTGGCAACATATAGGTCTAATCAGGAATAAACTCATCGCATTATGTAATGAACAACCTTGAGTAGGTACATTTTCTGGGGTCAAGTGTTCTTGTTTATGTAAGCGTTTTAGGAAAGGAAAGTGTATAGTTCTAATAGACAAAAACCTACTACTCATATCAGAGCGAGTCCCAGCTTTTCCTATACAGGAAGTCCAGTCAGACAATCGTGCTGTGCTCCAGGGTGGTACAGTCCAGCCCCAAGCATGCACTCCAATTCCCTTTTCCTAGGAACTGGCAAACCACTCCATGGACATGGAGTCACAGAGGGTTGGTCACAACTGTAATGACACAACACACACGCACACACACACACACACACACATTGGCAGTCAAAACTCTGTAGCTTAAAGAGCTGCGTGGAGGATAGAGCTTTGACAAGCATAGGCCTTGTCACCTTGTCTGCTTCATGTTGTTCCCTGGGATGACTATGTCAACATCTGCCTAAGACTAATTATTAACACAACATTTGATGATGATCTATGAAGCCAGCTTATATTATTTTTGGCCTGGCGACAGCTTTCCCTTGTGGAAGCTTCCTGCCAATCGTGGACATTCAGGGGATGGCAGGTGCACATTGCTAATGTTGTTGAAATTTGCAAAACTCCTGCATGGTCTTTTCAAGCCACGGGAGAATCCTTTCCCAAACAAATGGCATCTTTCTCCTCGCTTCAGCTAATCTGATTGCTTGATATTTCCCATGTTTGCTTTATTGGGTACATCCTTTATTAATCTTCCATTTCTCTGTGCGACTTTTCTACAACCTATATGTCATTTACAGTACTAACATGAGCTGTGCATTTTGATCAGCAAAAACAAAGGCTGCTATTTTCCACAGAGAATACGTGTTGTTGTATTTGTTAGTGCTTTGTACATTACATTTCACATCACGCCATACTTTACAGCCAAGAAATAAATAAAAAGACAGCGAAAAGTACCTTTGGTTTCCTAATGTTCTTTTCATTTCTGAACCATCAGTATCAACAGACTATTATCCTGATTACTCAGAACACTTTCGTGTCAAGATGCAGAGAGAGGAGGGACTCTCCTTTATTCATTTATTCGTGTTTTTGACAGTTTGTCCTCAATGTTTTAAAATTGCCTTTTTCAAGTGCTTATCACATTCTATTTCAAATTCTTGTTCTTTCATGCAAGACATGAGGATAATGATCCAGTCTTTAGAAGTCACCAACACAGAGCCTTCTTCCACCTGTAGTCAGACTTGCATAATTCTCTTTGGTTTTACTAGATCCACAAAGTATACTAAGTATACTAAGCACTGATACACATACCCTACTATTCTTTTGAGACTCATTTAATTTTTTCCTCTGTGAGAGTTGCCTCAATTTAGTCTTTTAAACTCTTCCAATGTATGGAGCAGCATCTTATCTCCAGACTATTTTCTCCCTGATTAGATTTCAGCTTTCACTCTAGTTCATCATGCCTCAATGGTCTTAGTGCTAAAATTTGTTCTTTACATGCTCTTTAAATTATTCATGAACGCTGTTTAGATTATATTTTCACATTATTAATCTGTTTTGCTCTAATGTTGATATTAATAGTTCATGGTATATGCCACAGTCTACTGCTGTTGTTTTGGCAGAGAGAATAGAATTTCTCCACTTTCTGCTGCTAGTCTATTTGATTTCTATATTGCCTGTTTGGTGATGTCCATGTGCAGAATCAACCAATTATCAGCTTCATAGAATGCTGTAAGTCACTCCCCTGTGTCATTTCTAATTCATAAAATTAATTGTCTAATGAGATGGGGTTCTTAATTGTTTCCTACTTTAATGTTCCAATCACCTATGATTATTGGCATATCCTGTTCCAGTGTAATCACCTTCCTCCTTAAATCTTGCATAAATGAAAAAAAAATGATTTTTCCAGTTTTTGTAGCTGAAGCATCAGACTTGGCTTTCCTATGAAGCTTGGTTCATATTAACTAGTGATACTTTTCCTTATAGCCCCTAACAGTTTGTGCTAGTCACTGCATAAGTCACGCTGTTTTGTTTTGTTTTGTTTTTGATAATTTGCAATCCCTGCAGTTTTCTGAATGAAAAAGTCCCAATTCAATCCACCTTTGTTCACACCAAGTATTATAGCATCTAGTGCTGTTTCCATTTCAAAATTTCAAGCTTGATTTATGCATCCTAAGTTCCAGTTTTATGTGTCATGAAATTTTGGGCTTTCTTTTTAAATCTATGCACATAAGCAGCCATTTTTAAAGCTTTAGTCTAGTTTCTTCATTAAGAACAACATTAATACTTAGTTCTTCCTCAGTAGCTGACTAAATGCTTTCTGACCTGAGATTCTCAGCTTCCAACAATATCTTCTGTTTGGTTTTGAATTTTTTTATTATAGGTTTATTAAAACATGTTGTATTCACAAAGAAGCTATAGCGGATCACTTCTGAATGCTATTCAGTGGCATAACTAGGGAGGGGTGGAAGAGTGCACTTTCCCTGGGTCGTGCAGCAATCTGGGGGTGCCTGGAGGGGGAGCAGGAGGAGGAAGCCATGCACAATCCCACCAGCAGTCCTCCTTTCACCCCACTAAGGCTTGGTGATCCTTAGTTGGGGGAAAGGAGGAGAGGGAAGCAGGCATTTTTTAAAACAAGTAGCACCTCCATCAATTGCTCCCACTCCTCCTTCCCCCCACCCCCCCACTAAGGCTTGGTGATCATTAGCCCGAGCAAAGGAAGAGAGGGAAGCATGTGACAGAGGTGCTACTTGGGGAAAAAAATCCCATTGCCTGGTTCCCATTGCCATCTCCTCCTTTCCCCTGGCTAACAATTGCCAAGCCTTGGCAGGGGGAGAGGAGGAGGGGGAAGTGTGCTACAGAAGTGATGGGTGGGTGAGACATGGTTGGGGGGGAGGAGAGGACAGGGCGTAAACATTGACTTTGTCCCTGGGTGCTCCAAACTCTAGCTACGCCATTGATGCTATTGTCTGGGCTCACAATATTCTACCTTGGGTGATGCTGCTAGGAGTCCAGACTCGTAGCAGAGTCTAGCTTCCTAATAGCATTGCCCTCAACTTCCCTAACACATTTAGATCTTCTCACCATTTTAAAGGCATACATTCTGTAAATGGCCTATTACATTTCATCCATTTATTTATAAGGTCCGAATGATCTGCCCATCTTGTGATGATGCACCAATACAAGCAAGTTCAAGTTAAGTCATATACATGTAAAATATTAGTTTCCAACATAAAACAAGATGGGGCACAACAAGAACCAAACATTTAGGGCTCATCAAGAAAGAATACTGTAGTCCTAAAAAGGTAGCTTGAGAAGCTGGAGGTGATACTCCAAGACTTCCTGAATAAGAGCAGTTAACACATTGTTGTTCCACGTTAATGGTAAAATATAGGCCATGTTAATGCTTAATCCTTTTCTGTTAGCAGGGACTATTCTAGAATTGCACATTTTCTCTTTATTTTCCAAATCCTTTTGGAAAACTCCATGAGCAGGTCACTTGTGCCTTTATTTACTACTTGCCTTATGTCTTGGTGAGTCTATGGCCTTCTTTAACATAATAAATAAAAATGTGTGGGATAGCAAGCTTAGCACTGAACTTTAATAATATGCCACTGAACTATCCCCATCATTTTGCAAACTATCCCTATCACCTACACATCCTTGTGTGTACATATGTCTGTATACGTTTCTGCCTGACAGAGCAAAAGACAAAAAAAGCATTTCAAGATCCCATCTCTAAAATTAAAAGAAGAGTCCTGGTAAAATTGCTCCTTCCATAAGGAGCAACAGGAAATTTTTTTTAGTATGGCATGTATGATTTCAGTATTATTACCTCTTAATTCAGAAATGTGGTGACTCCGAATATGGAGACTGTATATGCCTAGTAGTAATATCAGGCAATGTTCTAGATTACCACATCAGCTCTACATGAGATAGCTCTATCTTCAGATGTTATTATCAGACATTATTATTTGGAGGTGGCAGCAGAAGAGATGGAAGAACCCCCCCTCCAATGATAACAACAATCTGTCTTTTGCTTGTTGCGTTTTGCTTTCTATGTCTCCCTAAAGCATACCAGAGGTGCTAAAATTCATGAAATGCCACTCACTCTTTACCTTTTGAAGAAATGCTTGTAGCGTTCTTGGCTTCCTAATACAAATGTTCCTTACATTCATCTCTTTGATTTGGAAAAAAAAGTCGAGCCAAAAAGTTCATATAATGACTCCAAAGCTGCACCATTAATCAATGATGGCTGCAAGGTATTAGAGGGGAAAGTACTGGCCTTTTGCCTAGAAAGCATCCTTCAAGGTATTTTTATACCAATGAGATAGGCTTCATTAAGGAGCAATTAGTTCCAGACACTTTCAACAGATGCTTCTGACCCATAAATAAAACCATTTAAAAAGGTTCCTGGCCTCCTGAATTATAATCAAGTCTTATCCTCATATCACTCCTAAATTACAGCCAAGTTCTACTTGCTTTGTCTACATCCTGCAGAACAGTATGCAACCTGAGAGTCACAGAGAGTGACCCTGGCGACAGTCAGATTTTTGGAGTAAGATATGAGACAACAGATTTCAAACCTCTGCCTTGGGCCAGTCACTGTCTCTTAGACTAGCCCATTCCACCACAACATTATGGTATAAAATGGATGGTTGAGGCATATCTTCTATATTCATCTCCTGGAGGGAAAGATAAGTGCTATGAATCCAATCCTTCCACCTTTTCAGAAATGCTCCTCGGCAAAGTTAAGAGCAGCTGTGTTGACATTTTCAGACATCATAGAAACCTTTACATTTGTAAAAACATGGGAAAACTCATGACTAGGTCCTCCACGGCTATTGTTTTGTCTAGTTCAGTGCCCACCGGCCCCCCAAGAGTTAACTGTTCCAAAGAAGGATGCCTCTGTCTGTCCTGGAAATCCAGGAGACAAATCCTGAGCTGACCTAAAAACTATGCCAGGGGAATTGACTGCAGGGGCTAGTGATGCCAGCAAGGCAAAGATCCATTCTTCAGATTTGCCATGGCTCTAAAGGCAGCATTCTTGAAGCGAAGAGGCTAAAGAGGGGTAGAAGCATGACTGGGTACTGGGGACGTCAAAAGCACAGCAGAATTGTCACGTTCCCCAGAAAATAGAAAGGAAATTCTGGAGCATTTCCTTTTCAAAAAAAAAAAAAAAAAAAAGGGGATTATGTATGAGTGAGTGTGTGTGTGTGTGGGGGGGGAGAGGCTAAAGCCCCAGGAGTGCTGGGGAGCCACAACATTTTATTCTAGAAATCCCCATGTATCCTGAGTGCTGTATTTTGCCCATCCCTGCCCTAAGAGGCCTTAGTCCACTGAAGGATGCTGCTCAGGAAATTATTTCTGAGATCCTACTAAATTTAAATTGCTGTGATTTAGACATCCTTATATTTTTCCGCGAGTGAGTATGACTGGGAGGGACCACTAGAGATGGGCACAAAACACTAGAGATGGGCACAAAACAAATTTTATTTTTTATTCATTTCATTATTCGTTATTCATTTTGTTAGGGAACGAAATGAATAACGAAGGGACCCATCAAAGAAAAACAAAACAAAACAAAATGGAAATTGCCAATGTGTTTGCTTCATTTTTCATTCTGGTGTAGCTTTTCCTTGGCCAGGCCAGGGGGGAAATAAAACAACAACAGAGGCACTAGCGCCTCTCGGCTGGGAAGCGCTAGCCCCAAGCCAGCACTTCTCAGCTGTAAAAGTAAACAAGAGGAAAAAAGCCCCACGATGGGAGACTATTTAAAATAATAATAAAAAACCCAAAAACATTCAAAATTAAAAGCCCACATTCTCCCCCCGGAGAACCCCCACCTGAGCCAGGACCAGGTGGGTGGGCAGTGACTCCAGGCTCCCCCAACTTCCTCCATGGGGGGGTTCCTCAGTCCAACCTCGGCATCCTGGTGGCGTGGGCAGGCGTGGAGGCGGAGGACGAAGCGGATGGGGCCCCTGCTCAGCGTGGGTGGAAGCTTCTCCCAATCTCCCTCGCTCACCGCTCTGATGCCTCTCAGCCTCTCCCGGCTCCCTCCATGCTGCCCCCTCTTGGTCTTGCTTGCTCTGTGTGCGGCAGTGGCGCGTTCCCACCTCTCTCGACTTTCCCATGATGTGGGCTCCCTCGCCGGTGCCTGGAGCCCACCTGTCCCCCACGGTGGCTGCTGCTCCCGACACTGCCGCCGCCACCACCGGTGGCCACTCGCACTCACCCCCAGATGTGCCCCGTCCTGCCTGGAGTTGTGTGTGTGTGTGCGGGGGGGGGGTCTCTATCTCTCCAGCAGCAAGGGTGAGGAGGAGGAGACATGTCCCAGGTAAGGAGAGCACAGCAGCGGGCTGGCTTCCCCTCCGCTCCCTGTTACACCGGCTGGGTGGTCTGGCTCCCCTCCCCTTCCCCTTCCCCTTTCCCTTGTGTGCTTGCTTCCTTTCTGGCTTTCCACAATGGGCCAGCCAAATGTTATTTGTTTAATTTATTTCAAAAATACCCCATCACTTCCAGACATCTCTGTGATTTGGTCTTTCTTTAATCAATGCTTTTAATTTATTTATTTATTTATTTATTTATACAGCTTATATACCGCCCGTCTTCCTGAAAGGAACTCCGGGCGGTTTACAATAAATGTACAGACAACAAATTAAAACAACAACTGAAATAAACAATAAAACAAAACGGCTGCAGCAGATGGCGGGACTAAAAAAAAAAAAAATTGTGTCACCCAAACGCCTCCCGGAAGAGAAGGGTTTTCAGCGCCTTCCGGAAGGCAGGCAGGGACTCTGCAAGGTGCACTTCTGCTGGTAGGTGATTCCATAGGGTTGGGCCAGCCACAGAGAAGGCTCGGGTACAGGTGGAAGTTCTCAGAGCCTCCCTGGGCGTGGCCACACGCAGCATGTGCGCCCGCGACAACCTAGTCGGACGGGCCGAAGTTGACCGCTGGTCGATCCGCTCCGTCAGGTAGCCAGGTCCTAGGCCATGGAGGGTTTTGTAAACCAAAACCAGGACCTTGAATCTAATTCGGGCTGCAACGGGCAACCAGTGCAGGCGAGCCAAGACTGGGGTGATGTGCTCGAATCGACGCACACCAGCCACCAGTCTGGCTGCTGCATTTTGGACCCGCTGCAAGCGCCGAATGAGAGTCAAGGGCAACCCCATGTAGAGCGCGTTGCAATAGTCCAGTCTAGAGATCACCAGCGCCTGGACCACAGTTCTGAGGGAGTCCTCATCCAGGTACGGACGAATCTGGGCGATACGCCGAAGATGGAAAAAGGCAGCCCTGGACACGGCGGACACCTGGGCTTCCAGGGTGAGCGCCGGGTCCAGGACTACGCCCAGATTTCGGACACAGTCCGATGGCCTGAGGGAAACACCCTCCAAGGTGGGATACGGGCCACCGTAGCTGGATGAGGAAGCCCCAAAGAACATGACCTCAGTCTTATCGGGGTTGAGTTTGAGCCTGTTAGCCCTGGTCCATTCCATGACTGTGCCCAGACACTGATCGAGGGTCCGGACAGCCTCATCTGCAGCGGTAGAAAAGGAGACATAGAGCTGTGTGTCATCAGCGTACTGATGGCAGCAGACTCCATGCCTCCTAATGACCTCAGCCAGCGGCCTGATGTAAATGTTGAACAGCATGGGAGAGAGAGACGACCCCTGTGGAACCCCGCAAGGGAGTATCCAAGGGGCCGACATCTCGCCCCCATGCTGAACCTGCTGGGGACGGTCCCCGAGGAAGGACCGGAACCAACTGTGAACAGTGCCTCCGATCCCAACCTCGGAGAGCCGATCCAGCAGGATACCGTGGTCGACGGTATCAAAGGCCGCTGACAAATCCAGGAGGACCAACAGGGAGGAGCACCCCCTGTCGGCCCTCCGGATGAGGTCATCTTGCAGAGCGACCAAGACTGTCTCGGTCCCCCGACCAGGCCTGAACCCAGACTGGAACGGATCCAGGGCATGCTCGGCCTCCAGATAGGATTGAAGCCGGATCGTGGCCACCCTCTCGATCACCTTGCCCATAAAAGGAACGTTAGCGATCGGGCGATAGTTGGATAATTCACCCGGCGCTAAGCTCGGTTTCTTCAGGATGGGCTTTACCACGGTCTCCTTCAGACGGGAAGGGAAAATCCCTTCCCTGAAGGAGGCTGTGGCGATGATCGAAGCCCACCCTGAGATGTTCGTGGCAACTGCTTTCATAAGCCATGAAGGGCAAGGGTCGAAGGGGGTGGACGCGGGCCGGCAATGGGCAATAGCCCTGGAGGCCTCAAGGGAGGTGACAGGCCCAAACTCAACCATGCGAGGAGACCGAGGGGGCACAGCCGCCGGGGATGCCGAGAGTGGGCTATGGCAACAGGATTCGAAACCGGAACGGATGGCCTCTATTTTCGATCGAAAAAAGGCTGCAAAGTTCTCACTACTGAAATCAGTAGGAGGAGGCCTAGTCAGTCCAGGATTAGTGAGGTCGCGAACCACACGGAACAATTCCGCTTGGCGGTTCGAGGCCTCACTAATTCTCAGGGTGTTATAAGATCTTCTAGCCACCCTGAGCGCATGAACATAGCGCCTGGACTGAGCAATGACTGCAGCCTTCTTGGTAGCCGTCCGGTTCTTCCTCCAGCTGCGCTCCAGCCTCTTCCGTTCATGCTTCATCGCTCGAAGCTCTTCCGTGAACCACGGAGAGGAACGAGCTCTGCAGCGGATGAGGCGCCTAGGGGCGATCTGGTCGACAGCTCGTGATGTTTCGTCGAACCATTGATCTACCATAGAGTCAACCAGATCGTCAGCCAGTCCGCCAGGAGGCTCCCCGAGGACTTCCCGAAACCGATCAGGGTTGAGGAGTCTACGGGGGCGAGCCCAAACAGCGGGCTGAGGGTCCCCGCGGGGTGGGGCGGCGATTGATACAGAGAAAGACAGCAGGTGGTGGTCTGACCATGACACGGGGGTGGGAACAAGGTCCCACACCCTCAGACACGAGTCCTCAGACGCGGAGGAAAATACCAGATCCAGGGTGTGTCCAGATCTGTGTGTTGGGCATAAAACATGCTGGGACAGGTTCATGAAGGCCATGGACTGCATGAATTCCAGAGCAGCACCAGACAGTTCACCGCCGACATGCATGTTGAGGTCGCCCACCACCAAAAGGCGTGGGGTTCTCAACAAAGCAGCGGCGATGAACTCGGCGAGCTCTGGTAGGTATTGTGCTGGGTTGCGGGGAGCACGGTAACCGAGCACAATGCCAAACCTGTCCCGCTGCCCAACCAACAGGTGGACACATTCCAACCCTGGAATCACCAACGTTGAGGCCCTGCTGACATGAATGGTATCTCTGTACACAATGGCCACCATGGAGTTGATTTGACCTTGTTTAGTCAAGGAGCAGGCCTCATGCCTATGCTGACTATTCAGCTAATTTGGTTGGTAAGGGCTCTATCTTTCTTCCAAAAAGAAGTCTAGCCTTTTGCGTAATTATTTTAGCCCTGGTTAGTACTTGGATGGGAGACCACCAGGGAATACCAGGTGCTGTAGGCGCCTGGAGTAGGAACTGGCAAGCCACTCCAATATTCCTGCCAAGAAAACTCAATGGACATGGGGTCACAAAGAGTCGGTCACAACTGTAACCACACAACACACAATACACACCTACAGCATTAAAAGACATTGCATTAAAGTTATGAGAGAATGTGAGCTAAAGAGATGATAAAAATTCCATGTAAAAGTTATG
>JAHTLZ010000015.1:16519292-16531485 GCA_023846285.1 Phrynocephalus versicolor
ATTTGATATAAAATGGTGTAATGCCTGGATTTCTGTCTTAAATGAGACATAATAATAGCTTGTGTGTCGGAATGTGTTGCCAGCTGTGACAAAGGTTCAGGCAAGTTTTCTTTCCTTTTCTTTTAAAAATAATATATTTAATGTAGCAGCTGGACAAAAAGAATAGCTGTCAGTGTGAAAATGTTTACCAGTGCAAGACAACTCTGTGAGCTGTTTATCAATTCAGAACCCCATGTAGTAGGACTTGGTGGGAGACAGCATGGGAAGCATTCTGAGTGGAAGAGAAGAAAACGCTTTGGAGTGGTTGTCTGGGTAGAAAATCCATTCTGTGTAACTGAGAGCAGTGAGAGATGACATTATGGATGCTGTTTGAGGTATATATCTTTTAAGCAACTGTCCTGTGGGATTCATGCTCCTCAGCCAGAAGGAATGGTCTGTATCAGTATGATGTGGTTTGACACAGTGTTTTAGTATAAAATCAAGTTCTACAGGGTTCATTGCAACAGGGATGCTATAAAAATGCATGAGTGCAGGGGTCACTTCAGATCCAGGTTGGGCTCTGTGATGAAACCTCCTTCAAGGCACTTCCTTTTCTTTGGTTCTGAAATTAGCTTGTGGGCAGCAGTCATGGCAGAAAGTTTCCTTGTGTCCTTTCAAGACAAACAGGTCTGTATCTTCAGCAGAACCTGCCTTTTAAACATTATTTTAAATATTAGTTTTGCGCCCTGAAAAAAAAAAGATTTTGTAGACTTCCTTGCATTTCACTTGACTCCGTTCCTGTCAGGTAGATTATGTATGATGGGTTGGATCCAGATGATACAGAACACAAACATTGAAATCTGCTCTTATACTTCTAATTGACTTAAGTCTAATTGATTTTAATAAATCTTCAGGAAACCTGGTTGTGGATTGCAGGCTGTGGAGTCCTCCACTAGTTCTTAGATAAACAATCAATCATACTTTACAAGGAATTATTTGTTGCAGGTCACTGAATAGGATCATTCACGATCATAGATGGGATTCCTATGGAAATATGAAGATGACTGATCAGAGTTTTGATCCATTTGGCTCAGTATTGTTGGCTTTGATAAACAACAGCTCCCTGCGATTTCTAGTAGCCAACTTGATCAGCTTCACCATTTAACTGAAGATCCCAGGGGGCTGGAGTTGGGCTCTTCTGCATGCAAAGCATGCTCCCTCTCATTAAGCCATTGCCCTTTCTTTTCATCCTTTAACCCTGTAAGGCTGTTGCTGCTGAGCACCATGGGGCTACCACTGTGTGCTTCCAAGGAGGGAAGTCAGAGAGCTTCACAAGGCTGTGTGTTATGATACCAGAGCCTGGGAGCAGAATATGCTGCAGAGCAGACTCCTCTCTGTTTTGATTTGGCCCATGCCCTTTGAAGGCCCATTATTATTATTACTATCAAATGATCACACAGCAGACAAGATAACTACGCTGGATTTTGTATTACAAATCACTAGTCCGGGGGTCTGCAACCCGCGGCTCCGGAGCCGCATGCGGCTCTTTGGAACATTTGCCGCGGCTCCGGAAGGGTTCAGAAATTTCAATACAAAGGCGCCAAATCTCGCGAGGACAGCCCGTCCCACAAGGCGGCGCGAAGCCAAGCGCGGCAACACTCTCAGCGCGCTCTCTCTTCTTCAGAGCAAGAGAGAGAGAGAGGGAGGCGTGGTGGAAAGTGCCCGCCGAATGGCAGCCTTTTTTCTTTCTTTTTTAACTTCAAGAGAACCTCCCAGATCTGGATTGTTGCCTCCCCCCTCCCCCGAGAAAAAAAGACGGGAGGAGAAAACCCTCCTTCCTTCCTTCCCCCCTTCCCCTTCCTTTCTTGCTTGGGTGTTTGGTGGGAGGGGGAAGAAGCAACGTGTGTGTGTGTGTTGTGTGTGTGTGGTGGGGGGGCAGTGTTTAGACGGGACGGTTCAACGTGGAGGAAGAGAAAACCCTCCTTCCTTCCCCCCTTCCCCTTCCAAGAATTGCACATGTGCAGTTGGCATCTCTCTCTCTCTCTCTCCTTTTGCTTCACTACAGCCCCCCCCCCCAAAAAAAAACTACAGCTTTGCACTAACTTGCCGGGATGAAGCTCCAAAAACGCGGGGGAGCGGGCGCGCGCATGGCGTGTCTCCGCGAAAGAGAGAGAGAGAGAGAGAGAGAGAGATTAGAAATTCCCCTCCTCTCCCTCCTGTACTATTTTTGGAAGATTTTTAAAAACTGCCCCCCCCCCAAAAAAAAGTGGAAGCGGTGGATGCACTCGGGCTGCACTTCCCTCCTCCATGGAGGGTGGGGGTGAGAGGAGGAGGGAGAGATGGAGTGTGTGGGGGGGAGAGAGTCAGACCATGGCTGCAGGATCCGGGCAGAAGGCAGCGAGGGCGGAATGGGAACCTCAAGAAAGGCGGCGTGGGGAGGGGGCCACGGCTAGTCTTCTCTCTCCCCACCACCCCCGCCCCCGCCACCGCCGCCCTGCTTCCTTGCCCGGTGCTGTCAGTTCTGGCCCAACAAGCAAGGGGTTGGTGGCGGCGGGAGCGGGGAGGGGGGGAGCGGCGGCGGCAGCGGAGAGAAGCAACGGAGGAAGTCGGCTTTTCTTTTTCCTGCGCGAGTTCAACTTGGCAGTTGAGGGACGTGGCGTGACAGCTAGTTCGAGCCCGCCCCCCCCCCGAGGAGGGGTCTCTCTTATTAGACTTCCAGCGGCTCCCTCCTGGAGTCAGCCGGTTTCGGCGGCGGGGTGGGGGCGCCGGGCTCAAGTTGTTCAGGGGCCCCTGGCCGCCCGGGGAGGCCAACGGCACGCCACCTGTCTCGAGAAGCTGAGCTGAGACGAGACGACCGCCTGTGCGCCTGCCTGCTTGTCTCGCTCGCTCTCGCTCTCGCTCTCTCCGAAAGCCCGCCAGCAGCTGCCTTCCGCTCCATTCCAACACAGAGAACGTGCCTCCTGCGCGCCCACCCACCCCCAGCCCGGCCCTCCCCGAGGCTGGCAGACATGCAGCCGCCCCAGTTGCGCGCGGGGGGAACTTGAGGCAGGTGCGCCCCTCGATGGAAACCTTCGGGGACAGGGAGGCGGGGTGGGGGGAGGAGGCGGCGGCTCGGGCTCACCCGCTTGCTCGCTCTCCCGGCGCCCGAAGTGCCGAAGAAGCAACTTTCATTGGCTTCCTTCTCAGAAGCCCTTCGGGGGTGCCCGGAGGAGCTGCAGCTGCCGGCGCTCCTTCCCACCCCACCCGAGCCCGGCGCCGGGGCGCAGCGTGTCTGAGGAGCGTACAAGGGATTGTGTTGCTTGTGAGCGCCCAAAAAGCCAGGAGCGAGGGGAGGGGAAAATATATTTGCAGTGTTATATTTGTTTTAAATGTCGCAATGGTTTTGCGGCTCCCAGTTGTTTTTTCCCGTCGGAAACGGGTCCAAGTGGCTCTTTATGTCTTAAAGGTTGCAGACCCCTGCACTAGTCGAACTGTTCTCAAGTGTTTAGGACTCTGTGATGTATTGCTGAATTATGTGAGCAGATCCCAGTAAGGTGGCTTTCTGCAGCTGACTGATGAGGACTTTGTCAACTCCAATTTCCAATTTCCATTTGTTTAGTCCAAACTCAATATTAACATCAGTACTGAAAATTCAGGCGGTGTTGGTCAGTGTATTTCGGTTTCTGATTTTCCATTCAACTTTAAGTCATCCATATACAATATATGAGAAATTGGCCCTGAATTTTTACCTGTTTGGTACCCTAAATTTGTGTTCTGCAAAATTATTGAGAGGGGAATTAGGGCAACAGTAAATAGCAGACGTGACAAAGAGTCACCTTGAAAAATCCCTCATTTAATGTCATCGTCATTGTCGTCGTCATCATCATCATGTTCTTGTTCTTGTTTGTGTTCTTATTCATGTTCTATCTAATCATGGGGAGGAAATTACCTTTTTTGGGTGGTGCTTTCAAAGAGACAGTCATACTAGCATGTTAACTGGAGAGCATGTTAGCCATAACAATAATAAACATCTATGAGACATCACTATTCTAGGGCCCATGGGTGGACAAGAAGCAACCTAAGAGATTTTGGGGAGTACTTGACTTGAGGTATTCTTAGTACTGTAGTACTGCTGAGTCATAGGCAAGCTATTAACAATAATGTGCTCATATCAGGGGTAGGTCTGAGGAAATCCAGCCTCAGCAGTAACTTAGGGTGCTTTTACACGACCCCTAATATCCGCTGGCAACTTAAATTCGAACCAGAGATCTTGGGGGTTTGCTCCTCTTGCTGTGTTCCCACCCCTCTGCACTTCCTTGCTCCTGTCTGCGTGAGGGGAGGGAGAAAAAAAGGAAGAATGCAGGCTCACCTCTGCCGTCCAGAGCCACCCTGGGAACCATTCCAGTCTCTTAAAGGGGCGGGGGGCAAAAAAACAAAACAAACAAACAAACAAAAACAGAAGGCAAGGAGAGCCCGGCACTCACTGCTTTGCAATCCGCATCAGAAAATTTTCACCTTCGGAGACCAGGTGCTTGGAAAATGCACTGGGACGTGCTTAGGTGGGAGTGGTCGTACTTATTTTTTTAAAAAGTCTGGAGCTGGTGGGAAAACAATTTTAAGCTCTGCATCTGGGAGCCCTTTGCCTTGCATTTTAGGGGTCGTGTAAAAGCGCCCTTACAATGTTTTGAGCCACTCACAGATTTTAATGACCATTAACCAAGTAGTCATTGACTGCGTCTGTAGCAGTGTTAGTGAATCTATGGCACAGGTGCTAAAGGTGGCACTCAGAGGCCTTTCTGTGAGCACCTGACATTGACCCTTCACGGGCACCTGTATTCAGGTTAAATTGCTGTATTGGCACTTTGCAAAAAAATTAGTGGGTTTTGAATTGTAGTTTGGGCGCTTGGTCTCTAAAAGGTTTGCCATCGCAGATATATAGTTTACTTCCTCATGGCTATGGGTTATGAATCTTAGAAGTCCAAAACATCTGGAACACCAAAGGTGAAGAACTAATTGGAAAGGACAGGAAAATAGTAGGAAATAGAGAAGTGTGCTGGTGTTTCCTTTAGTCATAGATACCATATTGTTGGACCACTGAGAAAGATTAAGAGCACAATAGTAGCACAATTTGAGAACATCCTGTCTTCTACCCTTCTTACTCAATTAACTCACAACCTAGGAGGCTGATCCAGGCTTTCATTACAATTGTTGATTGGAACCACAGCTTAAATCTGAAAGGGCAGTACTTTAAAATATAAATCTGCAACACCAAGCAGCAGTTCTAGTGGGAAACCAAACTGGGTGGCTAAATGTTGCCGAATAGATACAATATTTAATTAGAGACTTCCTACTTCTTCTTAGGTTCTTTCTCAAGGCAGGCATTGACAGCCTATTAGAAGCTGTAGCTACCACGCCTGTGCTTTCCCTGCAGTTTTGTAATGGTTGAAGTGCAGACCCACCTGCTTCCTTCTGCTTTACTGACTCTGAGTTACTTTTTAAATGTGGATGACTGCTCCCACCAGGGGGATGTGTTACTGAAAGCGCCTGCCAAGCTGTTGCTCTTTTCAACACAAAAAGAAAGAAAAGTGAAAGGAAGCTTGTTTCTTTCTTTCTTTCTTTCTTTCTTTCTTTCTTTCTTTCTTTCTTTCTTTCTTTCTTTCTTTCTTTCTTCCTCCTCCTCCTCCTCCTCCTCCTCCTCCTTTACGACATAGCTTGGAGGTGCTGGTGACAGATATGCTCTTTGTTCCTAAGAGCTTAGTAGCAGTAGGATTCTTGGACTAATGTTATGCACTCTGTCTACTTGCGGGTACAGTAAATGGTAGTAAAACTAGAAGATAGTATTCCAGTCTCTCTTTTCTTTTATATGCAAGAAACAGAATTCTTTGTTCTCTGTGTATCTGGAAATTGAGTCATGGCAACTAGACTTCTTTTCTTGAGAGATCAAAGTATATCACTACTCATCCAAGCAGCTCTGTCAGTCTGACAAAATTTAGTGGTGAGTTTTCCAATTTATAGTTCACCTTTGATTTCACATCCCCCTGGTCTGAATAGGCTCGTTAGGTGGACAATGGCGTAAATGGGTTTGTAGGAGGGCAATGGCCTGAATAGGCTTCCTAGGTGGATAATGGCCAAGGGTGCGTGAAGGTTCCCCTCCCCCATGCAACCTTACCCAATGGCCATTAAGTATGGGTTGCTAGCTATGGCCTTGCTGGTGGAGGTGCGAAGTGCTTCTGATATTTCTGGGGACTGATGAAAGGGCAGCTTGATAAGTAGCAGACAGATTGTGTCTGAGTCCCCCACCTCTGTTGAGAGGGGTTTTCAATACACATATGAATGGCTTCCCTGACCCCTCTCTTGAACCACTTATCTTCTCTGTCTAATATGTGTATATCCTCATCTTTGAATGAGTGTCCTTTGTCCTTCAAATGGAGGTACACAGTGTGCATGGATGTTTCTCCTTTGAGCTAGGCAAGTTGTCTAAAGAGAAGTACAGGTCCATAACTTGAAAATCTCAGAGCTCATTTATTCACACTGTGGTGGTGCACATATGAGAATGTATATGACTATACAGTACAACCCCCTGTATCTGCTGATTCACTAACTGCTGATTCAGTTATCCATGCTTGGTGATCAGTGGGGAGGGGGGAGAAAGGAGGGGGAATTAAAAATAAAACTTACCCCTGCCAATGCCCACCAACCTCCTCACCACTGCCACCACTGCAGCGGGTCAGCAAGGCACCCTCTGGAGGGGTGAGGTGGAACATTTGAATTTCCCACTCAGGTCCCTGGCAGCAGATTGGAGGTGTGAGTGAGAAATTCAAAACTTCTGATTGGTTGCCTGGGTCCCGACCTGGAAGTTCAAAGGTCACTTGGCTGGCGGCAAAGAGGAGAGTGACAGGCATTGGTGGGGGTACGTTTAATTTTTTATTTTCTCCTCTCCTCGCTGCCATTGCCACTGCCACCGGGCAGTTGAAGCTGAGTGGCAAAGAGAAAGGTAAAAAACAAACAAACACCTTTTTCCCCTCCTTGCAGCCTACAGCGGTGGCAGCTGTAAGGAGAGAAGAAAGGTTATTTTTACTCATTCTCCTTGCTGAACCCGAGCGGAAAAGAGAAAGGGAGGACCATCCCGCCCGCAAGCTCCCTGGTGAAGGCAGAGGAGCACCTGCTCACCCACCTGCAAGATTGGTGGCAGCAGCAGCGACGGATGCGGCGGCAACCACACAGCCCAGGAGAGCCCAGCCATCCATAAGGTTGGCAGAGGTGGCACAGTGTCATGGCACGGTTCATGGGGTGCTAGCAGGATATCCCACTCCTTTCACCCCTGGCACCCTCTGATAAGAGCATTCACTCTTATCCGCAGAGTTCATTATCCACGGGGTGGCCAGGAACCAATCCCCCGGGGATATGGGGGTTCTACTGTATAGCCTTATTGGAACATGTATGGCTTGCAAAGTGAGGATATATATAACCCTCTAGAATGCCACCATGTGCCCAAAACCATTGTAGACCACCATGCACTTAGTGGGAAGTTATGTACTGGGCTTTCTCATTAGTTGACTGGTGTTACAGATCTCCCGTAAGTCCAAAATCTGATTTCCCAGACATTTCACCTCAGCAGACATGTTCAGCATCCATGGTTAGAAAGCCTTATGGATATTTTCAGTACACCATAGTCTGGAGTGTTTACAGTCATGCAGAGGCTGAAGCTTGCACGTGAGGCCATGCCTGCATCTCCAGGATTCTGATCTTTATTGTTGTCTTCTTTAATGAAAACATTGTCTCTGTGGAACAGACAAAAGAGATACGTTAGTGTGTAGAGAGGAAGCAAATGGGAAAACCTATGCTTCCACTTTGTTGTAGCACTAAAATATTTATTAAAACGTTCAGGGCTGAAACTTGGATATGAACAGAGGATTGGGCTGAACAAATTATAAGATCTGAAAAGAAAGCAGAGCTTGATGAAAAATATCAATAAATACAGAGATTCGTTAGCTCAATCCATGAACAGACCAGCTATATTTATGTGAAAAAATGGTTCAGACTGAACTAAGAATCCTTGAAGAGATAGCAGAATGCACAGACTTACTTGTATGTGTGTAACAGATAGAATCATAGAATCATAGAACCAAAGAGCTGGAGGGGGCCTATAAGACCATCGAATTCAACCCCCTGTTCAGTGCAGTAGTCCAGATCAAAGTTACTTGACAGATGGCTGTCTAATTTCCTCTTAAATGGAGCACTCACCACCTCTCAAGGTAAGTTGGTTCCATTGCTGTACTGCTCTAACAGTTAAGAATTTTTTTATTCGACCTAAATAGGGGACCCCTTAACTTAAGCCCATTATTATGTATCCTGTATAGAGATGGGCCCAAACCGAAAAAAATGGCGATTTGTTTTGTTTTGGTTCGTTTTAGGGTTTGATTTGGTTCATTTTGCTTTTAATGAATTTTTTTTGAAAAAATCGTTTCATTGGTTTGTTGGTTTGTTATTCATTTTTTCCTGCTTTGTGCAATTTAATCCATTTGACAGCGCTTGGGTGGGAAAAAACATTTAAAAATAAAATAAAATAACACAGACGTTGACAACAACTCACACACTAGACTGACAGCATCCTCATCGTCATCGTCATCCTCATCGTCATCCTCATATTCAATCATCCTTAGTAGGCGGCAGCGGCGGCAGCAGCAGCAGGGTGATCCTGGCCCCTGTGGCAGGGGCTTTTGAGGCTGGCTTGGGGCCAGCCCCTCTTTTTTTTTCCAAGTGCCCACCGAGTGGTCCCTGGGGCTGGGTCGGTGCTGATGTTATTTTTTATTTTAGGGCACCACCCCAGCCACCCCTGGGGCCGGGTTAGCACTCGTTTTTTAATTTTTAAATTTTTAAAATTTTAATCTTTTTGGTTTTTTCCTGCCAAACACGTAGTCCACGCTACAGCTGTAGTGCAGCCGGTTGGCTTTTTTTTTTTTTTTTTTTTTTGCCAGCTGCAGGCTGGTTCTGTGGCCTACGGACCGGGTCCGGTGCTCGTGGGCTGGTACTGGGTCCACACGCCGGATCTTTTTGCTGGCTGCGGGCTGGTTCTGCAGCCCGTGGGCTGGGTCCAGTGCTTGTGGGCAAGTACCGGGCCTGTGTGCCAGATCAGGTGTTTTTCCCCTCAAGCGCTGACCGTGCTGCCCCTACGGCTGGGTTGGTGCTCCTTTATTATTATTTTTTTTATTATTATTATTTTTTCCCACTGCCGATCATGTGGCCTACACTACAGCTATAGCACAGGCTGGTCGCCTTTTGTTTTTTCTGGTCACCCCTCCTGCAGTCAGAAGACCGGAATTCTGACCAGGAAGGACCAGCACCAGATAGGAGACATCTCTGGCGCCGCCATTAACGAACCAAACCAATTTTTTTTGTTCATTTTGTATTGTTCTAAATCCACTCTTGGGTTCAT
Organism: Phrynocephalus versicolor; assembly: GCA_023846285.1. Classification (NCBI taxonomy): domain Eukaryota; kingdom Metazoa; phylum Chordata; class Lepidosauria; order Squamata; family Agamidae; genus Phrynocephalus; species Phrynocephalus versicolor. The sequence goes on from JAHTLZ010000015.1 coordinate 16,528,687, forward strand.
TCATTTTGTTACATAATGAAATAAATACTCTTGGGTTCTTTATTCATTTTGTTACATAATGAAATAAATGATGAATACAAAAATGAACTAAAACTTCATTTCATGCCCATCTCTAATTCTGTATTCTGGAATGACTGAGAACAGATCCTTCCCCTCTTCTGTACAACTGTTTTTCAAGTATTTGAACAGTGCTATCATCTCACCCTCAGTCTTCAACAACAGCAACATTCTGACCATGTTTGCACTGTGTCAGGCATTGCGGAGCAGCAGGAAGGCCCATCGAACTGGTTTCAGACCTTATGGCACGTCACATCTCTGCTTTTAAACATCTTGGCTGGAGATTCTTGGCAATCCTAAAAGGAAAGCATTGTCTGCATTGCTTCTTGGCAAGTCTCATTATGCCTCCAGCCCTGTCACTTGTGCTGAAGATATTTATAAACCAAGCTGCAACTAGCTGCGGCTACTATCATTCAAGAAAGCATGAAAAGAAGGATTATCTCATTTATTTACAAACATCTAAATAGCAGAGCAATTATTAAGATGGATTGAGCTTTCACCTGAAGTTTTATTTTGCTTCTGAAGTTTTAATAACACAGATCTTCCTGTTTCCAAAAAGTGCTTTAATGAATCGATAGAGGCAAAGATAAAAAGACAAAATTTGCACTAAGAACTTACAAAGACATGTTTGTTGTCAGCTTATGGAGATGATTTCCTTGTTCTTTATGATTAGCTGCTGCTGCTGCAGGCAATACCTGTTTCTCCCTATGTAGGGCTTTTCTCTTTAAGCCATTCTCATATGCTCAGCTGAAGGAATGCCTATCTGTGCAGCTAGATTCTTATATATGGGGGAATTAGTAAGTGCAATTCATTAATAACACAGAAAATGCATATCACTTGTACAAAGTAAAAGCAACGGAGAGTGTTCTGCTTATATACCACTCGATAGCACTTAATGCACTCTTTGGGCAGTTTACAATTTAATTATGCAGGCTACACCCCCCCCCCATCCCCAGCAAGCTGGGTACTCATTTTACCAACCTCAGAAGGATAGAAGGATGAGTCAACCATGAGCCAGCTACCTGGGATTGAACCCCAGATCATGAGCACAGTTTTAGCTGCAGTACAGGCATTTAACCATTGCGCCATGAGGCTCCTAGACCCATAGGTTCAGGCTATGCCTAACCATCCCACTCTGATTCTACTACTTTACCAGTAGTAGAGTGTTTTTCTATTCATGTAATGTTTATTATGTAGATGCAATAATGTCCCCCTCTGTATGTGTGTGTGTGTGTGTGTACACTCACTTTGACCCTGTATCTTCCCACTACTGCTTGCTGTGCCTTCTACCCCAGTATCCACAGTTGGCACCAGCTGCAATTGCACACATACTCGCACCAGTATAGAAAAAAAAGTAACATGTATGGGATATTAGTGAGAATATATGGGGTGAGAATGCATGGAGACAAAAGATGGAAAATAATTCAACCTACCAACTAACATGTAAAATGTTGCTCTCAAATTTAACCCACAAGAGTGGAATATTTTAGAAGTATTTAATGATGTCAAAATGAAAAAGTAAAAAGACCCAAGAAATGTCTTCAACTGTGTTCTCCAATCAGTAGTTGCTTGCAAAGCAAATTCCTCCCTCAATCTTTTTTAAAACACTAGGGAACCCTCTGTACAAGGTGTGCAGGGCAGGGTGGGAGGATAGTCAGCACTCAGGAAAGAAGAAATATGGGTGGTATGGTATCTGTGGTATGCGCAGCAATTTGCTAAGATATTGTCAGACAGAACCCCCAATGTCTCTCTGTGTAATTTGACTTCTGGATTTGTGTGACCTTTTCCCTCTAGGTAGCCGCAGCACAGTGAATTTCAAGTAACTGGGTTCTTTACACATCACACATTATCCTTTCTTGCCCGCCCACCCCCAGTATTCCAACCCCCAGTCTGTATTATATTTGACATTTGTTCATCTTCAGACAAAGCTATCAACAGTTGGTAGTTTTGGAAAAGCACAGTGTTTGCACGGTTTTCCTTTTAACATGGGTGTCAGGAAGGAACACACTCTGTATCGACTACTAACTATGGATGAGCCTTTCATGTTTTAAGAAAAGACCCCAAATATGGAATACACTGTCTTTTTGTGTTTTGTGTTTCCTGAGAATCTCTAAAACATGAATGATTTCTACCAATGAAAGAGGGTTATCCAAAAGTTTCATGGCTTCTCTTTTTCATGTTCCCTCTTAGGTGTAACCTTTCTTTCACCCTTTTTGTATCAAGTTGCTAGAAAATTATTTAATCCAATAGCACTATGGGGATTACCAATCAGAACACATGGAGGGAGTGGAAATTTTGAGTTTGTCTAAGGGTCTGAATTTATTAGAACCCATTGAGAAGTGTTCTCCCTTAGCTTCAGGGGGTATGTGAACTCTGGTGCCCATCATCCTGGGTTGTGCTATCGGCTTCTGCTCACCCTTCTGTCATAAATGTTTCCTTTCTTGTCTCTCCCCCCACCCAACCCCCCATTTTTGAAGGTATTTTCCCCATTTCTTTGTATTATTTTTGATGTTGCCTATTTGGCCAGCCATCCTATAACACTGTGACAGTGAGCCTTCTTGAGATCTTTAAGGTCACAATACTCTGTGTCCCACCTTAGAAGGGAATTAGATGTCTCGGATAACCTTCCAAATATGTCTTAAGATTGTTGTTTCCACCTTTCATATCTTATGAAAGTATTTCCACCTTTCAAATCTCAGACAACTAACATATATCCCAGTTTTGTAACACTGTGGGGGGGGG
>JAHTLZ010000015.1:16542718-16553918 GCA_023846285.1 Phrynocephalus versicolor
AACAACAACAACAACAACAACAACAACAACAACAACAACAACAACAAAGCTTTTGTTTTGTGATGGCCACGTCGCTCAACCCCCATTTTGCTTTGATGGAGTTTGAAGAGGCATCTTAGAACATTAAAAGGTAATACTGGAGCTATAAAAAGCACACAACAAGAAAAGAAAAATCTATTATGAGGGGTGAAAAGTAACATGGAAAACACTATGAAATCAGTCAATGCAATCATGTATGGTAATCCATATAAAAGTCACATAGGAAATAGTCCCTCATTCAGGAAAAGCTTGCCTGAAGGGGAAGGTCATTGCCTGCTTCCGGAAAGACAGCAGAAATGGGACAGTCCTGGCCTACAGCCAGTGATGATTATCTTATTAGATACATGTAGTCCCTTAATGAGCTGTTTTATAAAAGACCTCAACATCCATGACTGCTAGGATATGTTTTCTGAGAGATACATTGCCAATAAATTGTAGTTTCCTCAGGACATCAGCAACATTCTTTTTGTGATGTGGATTATTGATTGTATTTTCCCTGAGAACAATGTCAGACTCAGTATCAATAGACGCAAATATCATTTTTAATATCAGTGCTGCGTATGATGGGGCAGCTCAAAGAGGCACTGGAATTACTTCTTTTGTGTATTTTGGCTAGCTTCTAAAAGATTATTATCCCCACAATAACAGAAAGAGGAACGTTTTCCCACCTTCTCAACACCATGGATAGCTTTTGCTACTTCTGCCACATCATCCCTTGCTCACCTTTCTTCTAAGCTGTCCACCTTCTCATCATGGCAGAGATACTAAGCCTCTTGTTGTCCAGTTTTTTACCTTTCTTGTTTGCACGGTGGTGATCAGAACTGTACACAGGATTCAAAAAGGATTTGCCTACTCTCACCACCAGCTACATCACACAAAATGAATCATATGCCCTTGTTAATAGGCAGCTCCAATAAGAAGCCATGCAGTGCTTCTGAAAAAGATCGTCAGTAGTACAAAAAGGGTGGTTATTTAATGTGTGAGGAGGCAGCCTTCTGGAATATCCCCCCCCCACCCAGCCCTGTTGTACCATTTTGCTAAAAGCTTTGTGTTCCCCACCACTAAGCAAAGGTTTGACTTGATGTTAATGGCCGCTGAGGGGCTGACATTCTGCAGGTGTCAAACTGGGAACATCGTGTGTGACTGCTGCTTCCTAATGGGGTCTCTTGAAATGAATTTCACAGTGACTGGGATTTTTCTGCTCGTTAGAGATGGTTAATTTTTAATGATGAAAGAACTGCCAAAGAGCTGTCAAATGACAAAGCTGTGGCAGACTCGAGCCACTGAACTGCTGCTGACACTCCACCTTCATTTATGATACAGGTTGTCACAAACAGGTACCCTTACAAGGTAGTGTTGATGTGCTAAACTCCTTAGAAATCATCATGCATATAGGGTTCAACGTGCTTTCCCTGCATCATCCACTTCCCTAAAACTACTTTGCAAATTCTCAGTATCATTATTTCCCATAGTGCACATAGGCTGAGGGCTTCAGGATAAGCTGGGACAGAGTGGCTTTCATAAGTTAGTTCATGACAGAGGTCAGATATGAATCAGAAATGTCTTCATTTGCAACTTTGGGTCAAACTAGACAATATAGCCAACATGTCATTAGAAACAGGACTGACTTAATAGGCGGTTAAATGGAAAAAAGGACTAAATATTGTGTCACCTTAAAGACCCATAGGCTTGTTTCAGTGTGAGCTTCCATGGGTAAAAATCCACTTTGTGGCTTCTGCTAACTTGCTGGAATACACTACGTTTAGAACTTTAAATGAAAAAGATTTCTCTGTTTATTCTAACAAAAGTTTGTCCCAGTCCAAAGTGGTAAGGGGTCTTATATTTGATTAACTGAAACATATCACTGCTTGGTTTGCAAATGGGATCTGTTAGCTCTATGATGCTGTATGAAATGTACACATTACTCATAGATTAAAAGAAGCAGAAAAATAAAATAAAAAATTAAAGATAAAAGTTTTATCCCGGTAACAGATAAAATGAATATTACTGAATATTGGTGGTGGTAAATATTACTGTAACTGGCCTCAATAAGCTTGTACAATGGCCAGAGGTGTATGAAAGTCCCACCTATGCAACCCTTCCCAACACCCTTTAAGTATGGTTTGTTAGCAGTGGCCTTCTTGGTGGAAGTGTGAAGTGCTTCTGGTTTTTCTGGGGATCAATGAGAGGGCAGCATGATAAATAGTAGACAGTGCCTAGGTCCTCCACCCCTTTTGAGAGAGGGGTGTTGTAATGGATAGTGAGAGTCAAAGAGTAGACACTGGCTTTTTTTCGGTTCCTTCCATGAGCTCATCAACACCTTCCAAGGGATTGCATTGACCCACTGGTTCAGGGATCTAGAGGATGCTTCTGTAAAACTCAAGTCTTAGGAAGTATAGGCCTTTACAGATCACATGATTGCAGTGGACCCAAATATCAAGTTCACCAGGGAAGACACCAAAGACAACAGGCTAGCTTTCTTGGAATCTGCAGTTGTCATAGGACTTAAATGTAGCCTGGAAATAGAAGTTTACAGGAAATTCCCACAGACTGATTAGTACCTACTATTTTACTCTCACCATCCATTACATTACAAATTAGGAGTCTAAATCACAGATCAGAGAACATCCCTGCCTCCACAGAAGCCAAAAAGAAGGAAGACAGGCACCTAAAGACAGCATTTAAGGTCTGTGGATATCCAAAGTGGGACTTCAACAAGGCAGTGTCCTGGCCCAGAAGAACAATGGATCAGCCTGAGACCCAGAGCTGACAGAAGAACCTGGTCATTCCCTACATGGCTGGAGTGTCTGACAAGATTAAAAGGATTTTTGGGAAACACCATGTCCCTGTTTATTTTAAACCCACAAACACACTAAGGCAGAGACACGTCCATCCAAAGGACCCAACACCAAAACACAAGAGGAGCAATATAAAATATGTCGTCCAATGCAGTGAGGAGTGTGCAGACTTCTACACTGGAGAAACTAAACAGCCATTAAACAGGGGGGATGGCCCAACATAGGAGGGGCAACAGCTCAGGATCAGAATCAGCAGTACACCTCCACTTGAAGGACAAAGGGCACTCATTCAAAGATGAAGATGTACACATATTAGACAGAGAAGATAGGTGGTTTGGAAGACATTCATGTGAGTATTGAAAATCCCTCTCTCAACAGAGGTGGAGGCTCAGACACAGTCTATCTGCCACTTATCAGGCAGTGATGTAAACGATACCCAGACAAATAAAAAATACTTCATGCCTCCACCACCAAGGACATAGCTAACAATATATACTTTATGGGTTTCAGCACCTCAAACCATTGTTCACCTAAAGGTCTATTAAGGCTATTGTCCACCTAAAAAGCCTATTCAGGCCATTGTTGATCTTATGAACCTAACTCAGGCTGCTTTTACACAACCCCTAAAATCTGAGGCAAAAGGCTCCCAGATGCGGAGCTTAAAATTGTTTTCCCACCAGCTGCGGACTTTAAAAAAAAATTAAGTATGACCACGCCCACGTAAGCCACCACAGCACATTTTACAAGTACCTGGTCTCTGGAGGTAAACAAATTTCTAATGTGGATTATAAAGCTGTGGATGCCGGGCTCTCCTCGCCTTCTGTTTTTTTGTTGTTGTTGTTGTTGTCTTCCCGCCCCCTTAACAGCCTGGAATCCCTACTGGGCTGCTCCTACGGCAGACGGAGGTGAGCGGAGGTGAGTCTGCATTCTTTTCTCCCTTTTTTTCTCCCTCCCCTCACTGCAGACAACAGCAATGGAGTGTGGAAGGGTGGGAACACAGGAAGCAGGACAAACCCCCACGATCTCTGGTCTGAATTTCAGTTGCCAGCAGATTTTAGAGGTCATGTAAAAGCGCCCACAGACAAGGGTGACATGAGGTCAAAGTGAACTATAAAATGGAGGACTTGCATGCTGATGAAGCTATTTGGATGAGCAGGGAAATGTTTCAACCTCTCTCAAAAAAAAGTCCAGTTGCCATGACTCAGCTTCCAAATACACTCACCTGGGTGACTGAGAATCTTCCCAGACATATTAGTTTTCACAATATTTGACTAAAAGAACTAGGCATGTTCAACCTGAGGAAGAGAAGACTGAGGGGAGACATTATAGCAATCTTCCAATACCTGAAGGGTTGCCACAGGAAAGAGAATATTGATTTATTCTCATTTGCTCCTGAGGGTATGACAAAACCAATGGGTAGAAACTCATCAGAGGGAGAGCCAACCTGGAAATAAGGAGAAATTTCCTGACAGTGAGAGCTATTAAACAATGGGACAGCTTGCCTCCTGATGCTGTGGGTGCCCCATCACTGGAAGTTTTCAAGAAGAGCTTGGACAGCTATCTGTCTGGAATGGTATGAGGTCACCTGCCTTGGGCAGTGGGGTTGGACTAGAAGCAAGGTCCCTTCCAACCCTACGATGATTCTATGATTCTATGCAAGCACAAACACTGTGTACCTGTGTACAAGACTGCTTAATCTCATACATACAAACTCTGTCACTTTTGCTACAGGGCAGCCTTGCCCCTTCTAGATTGCAGCTGGGTTGTTTTTATTCCACCTTTAATCTCATTCAGCCAGGAAAATAAAGCCCTTTTCCCATGCCTGCCATGATTTTAATTCTCTGGCTGTTTTCTTCTTTGTCTCTCTGTGCTACAGACATTCAGCTGTGTCCCTAGAGTAAACCCTCTGTGGCTAGACAGGGGAACTGTTTTACTCCCAGCCATCTAATCTTTCTAATAACTTTCCACTATCTTGGACAGGAAGGATCAGTGTGTGTTGGGGGGGAGCAGCCAACAGAACTCCAGATTATTAGCTTTGCTGCAACGGCCTTTGTGACTGACTTGTAATAAAGAAAGTGGTGATGAGAATTAAAGGGTACTCTATAACAGCAAGAAAAAGATCCAATCCCTTTTCCCATCAGGCCCATTATGCAGATAAGTCACATAGTTTCCTCATCATTTTGTACAACATGATCCCAAGCTGGGGCTCATATACCTATTTACTCCCCTTGGGCATATTGCTGGCAGGGTTAAAGCTGCTAAATGCATCATATATTATCTCCTAATTTTATAACCTTATCATTTGAACTTGCAGGATGTTTTCCCACCACTAAACAACTTGGTCCTGTCTAAATACTGTGTCTAATTTATCCTTGCATCAGTGTTTTTTTCTTTTGATGAGAATTCCATCCTTATGTTTGAGAATAACACTGCCAGCTTCTTATTTCTCCATTGCTGTTTAATGATCTCACTGTACCTTTAAAAATGACAAACAATAGTACCCGTTGTAGATTCAACCTGCAATATCTAAATATTATCTATCACCAAACAACTACCGAATAAAGTCAAATCTATATACATAAAATCAAACAAACAAACAAAAACAAAGACCCCACCCCCGTGCAGGAGTTAATAGAAATTCAATTACAGGTATTTTAAAAATCTCCAGTTTATGAATGTGGGATATTGCGCTTCTTTCCCCCCAAAGCCAGGAAATGGCCTGACATTGCTGCACAACAATATTGGACCCATATTACTAGCAGGGAACAGGCTACCAAGATTTATGCAGCAAAGAATGGCCTAAAAATGGACAACACCAGTGGGAGCAGTCAAGATGATCTGCAGGATATCCTCTTGTGCTCATGTATAACCCTCCACGGCCTGGTTCCTGAATACCTGTCGGAGCGTATCTCCCAGAGGTCAACTGAGGCCAGGCCCACTAGAATGTCGCAGGTGCGCTCACTCAGGGTGGTCACACCCAGGGAGGCACGGAAGTCAGTTACGTGCAACCGCGCCTTCTCTGTGGTGGGTCCCTCATTGTAGAACCATCTTCTGAGTGAGTTGCACTGGACACAGTCCCTGCCCGCCTCCAAAAAGGCTTTGGAAACTATGCTTTTTAGGGAGGCATTTGGCGACCTTTAATTTTATTTTTTCCCCTCCTCTCCCACCCCCATAACGCCTCTTGCTGAGAGTTTTTCCTTCTTTTCCTGTTTTGTACCACTGTTTTTAACTTTGCTGTAAACCACACAGAGTTCCTGCTGGAAGATGGGTGGTATAGAAATAAAACAAGCAAGCAAGCAAGCAAGCAAGCAAGCAAATAAGCAAACAAACAAATAAATAAATAAATAAATAAATAAATAAATAAATAAATAAATAAATAAATAAATAAATAAATAAATAAATAACCAGAATAGACTATATAGCTGGGGAAATTGGTGTGGAGCAGTAGAAAAAGAGGAAGATGTAGCATCAGATGGGTTGGTATAGTAAAGGAAGCAATTGTTAGTTTGCAAGATATGAGCAGAACCTATTGGAATAGACAATGTTGCGGGGGGCAGTTAGAAGAGAGAACAAACAGACATGAGTTATTGTTTGTAAGATGTGAGCTGAGCTCTTAATTATATGACATTTTGAAAGTTAGTAATTCATAAAGTCACCACACATCAGAAGTGACATTGCAACTTTGGATTCCCCCCACCCACCCACCCACACACCTTAATTACCAAACAATTGTATAGTGACCAAATTTTTGGAGTAAGCTTCCATCCCCAGCCAAAAATGCAGAAACTCAGAATTTTGCATCCTTTGAAATCACTATTTTTAATGTTAGTAGTAGGCTCATGGTTGCCTGGATTCCTGCCAATAAAAAAAGGCCTGGAGTTATAAGCAAATAGAGTCTTTTTAGTGTGTTTCATCTGCTTTTAATCTGTAGAAACAGAATGTTGCTGGTGTTTGCATGGGGGTGGGATGGGGAACAGGGTTTTGTTTGTTTGTTTTTGAAATTATATCTCAGAAAACATTTCCCAAATGTCTCAAATTTGGAACAGAGCAAGAACATATTGTGCCAAATTTGGTGCTGAGGTTGATGTCCGGTTTCAAAGTTACTTTTTTTTGTTTAGTGTCTCCTCAGTTTTTGAATTATATATGGAATGCAGAATTGTGCATTCCATAGATACACTATCTACTGGTGGACGTTTGTGCAGCAATAATATAACCAATGCATATTTCCATGTGATGCTATGGGAAGTCACTCACAGTATAGCTTCAGTTGACTTCCTTCCCTGATATAAGAATCAACAGCATTTTTTTTTTGCTTTGTACCTGGTTAGGAGACTTAGGAACATTTTCAGAAATAAAAGGTAGCCGTAAGAACATAAGAAGACCCATGCTGGACCACGTTTCCTGTATCTCACAGTGGCCCTACCAAATTCCTCTGGAAGCACATGAGACTACACCTCTCCACTGCATCTGGCCTTTGTTCCCCTCCCCCGATCAAAATAAAGAGGTGAGACAAGAGCTTTGGGTTAAACAAGGGCCACAAATTTATTAACATTTTATTAAAACTATTGTTGAGATAAGGGAGCCTACGTAGAGCAATAGGTTGGGATCGGTAACTCAGATCTGTATCCCAGGTGGCACTCAGGGAGATCCCCATTAAAGGTCTAGAATACATCAAGGTTGCCCTCAGCAATTTACTAATCTTAATTTATCTCTTTCCTTTGCCTATGTTCCGATCAAAATCCAATTTATGTCCGGAGGGCTACCAAGCTCCCATTGGATGCCAATCTGGGATCTCCACTGACTCTATTAACCTTCGCACTACCCACCGTTGTGACCATGAACTAAATGACAACCTAAACCTCTTTTGTTGATAACAGGATGGGCAAAAACGCACTGCCACCCACGAGCCAATATCATTATCAACCTGAGGGAGGGAGAGGTTTCTGCGGCACTGAGGGAAAGACATCAGGCTGGTTGGGGCAGTCCCTTATATAGACTGCCCCACACCGAATGGCTCCTGGCGCTACCATTACAAGCCTCTTCGACTAGGGGGGCAAATATCCCTGCGCCAGACCCTGCTGGACACGAAGGTACCATTGAAGTACCCTGGAGATTATACTTCCTAATCATGGCCATTTTGTTGATGCTCATGAATCACAGTTGCAATTTCATACATGGATTGAAAAAAGCAGATTTCATGGCTGCAACATCTGCCTCAGCCTTTTTACTCCTCTGTTTCTTTTCTTCCTGGACAGCTAGTGTGATGAATAGGACTGTATGGACAATGTTATAGCCGTTTGATTGGACCTAATGAAGCTGTTGCTCAGCTTTGGATATTGGTGTTCTTTCTTATGGATAAACACAGACGATTTCCTTTTGGTATTAAACACCTTTGTGTTGTTTTTCAGAAGAAAGATAACAGATGAGAATTTTTATCTTGTATCAGACCAAAAAATTCAGAGTGAATGGATAAAAAGCATGCAAGTATTCTCTTGTTGTTTTGTAATTACATTCATATTTGTAATTAAAGTCCCCATTTGTTTCATGACTCATTCATTAAAAGAGCATTTGTTTCACCAACATTTGATTAAATAGTATTCATTCTCTCACAGCATCCAGTCAACAACATGATTTTTTTAACGATAGAGGCTGCCACTGGGAGATGCCATTTCCCGCCTAATTTAAAACCCTATAGTATGGCAGCCCCCATAAAGATTGTTGCTTTACTTGATATCTGGGGTGGCATTCAGTGCTTTTTGGGGGGGGCAAGGGTAGGACCACAAAAGGCATTCATAGATCCTATCTCTGCTACAGAGACTAAGAAAAAACACCTTGCTCAAACTGCTGTCAATGTGAGCCCCTCTTGCATACTCTGCATGTATCAAGGATGTCAGTCTTTGCTTTTCAGATTCCTGCATGAAAAACCTTTATTTTCAATTGCAGTTAAGTGAGATATTTTCTGTCCGTCTCCTTGATAGTTTTCACATTTGCAAAAATAATGTTGGTTTTGGTCCAAAATGTGGAAATTGTGTAGCTAAATTAAGAAAGCTGGTGCATTGTTGCATAGAATTTCAAAAATCAAATGTATCAGATGAGCTTTTTGCACATTTTTGATCCGTTTGTAAGTTCTGTGCTGGATTCATGTTCCTGCTTTGCTCATGAAGTTACAGAGTTACTCTGCATAAATTGCTGAAACCATGACAAAGAAAGTGCCAGTTTTCCTGTTCTTCCACAAAATAGGAGAAATTACAGTGGAATCAGTGCACTCTTGCCAAACTGTCAGAACCCATCAGTCTCATGGATAATTCATAAACTCTCCCCACATCTTTATTCTGCACTTTCATTTAGGATCATCATCATCATCATCATCATCATCATCATCATCATCATCATCATCATCATCATCATCATCATCATCATCATCATCATCAAGGACAACTGTTAAGTGTCTTGTACACAATACACCAGACTCAACAGTAATAGAATGAAACTCTGTCTAATTGACATTACAATTTCAGGGGCTGCTGTAGTTGAAAATATAAAAACTGGAAAATTAACAGAATACAGAGACTTGGCAGTCCGAATAACTTGCTTGTGGATGAAACACATTTCAGTGGTACCCATACTCATTGGGGAATTGGGAATAATGCAGTGCAATTTTATACTATATTATAATGGACTGCAGATCTCTGAAATAACTCCACAAGAGCTGGGAAAAAACCCAGCAATATTAGGAACAATGTATATATTTTGCTGACATTTAACAGATACTTAGGTTCTGGTTAAAGCTAATATTTGTTTTGTTAGATAATACCAGTAAATGTTTTTATGACTTTGTTTATTTTTGTATGTTTCAAATTTTTGAAGAAGAAGATGACAGTGTTCTGTCAACAAAAGTCCAACTTATGGTGACCTTTTCTTGGGTTGGTCAAGTGCAGGATCCTTAGATATGGATCACCATTCACTTCTTGTGGTGGCAATCTGGGACTGTGTAGCTTGCCCTCGGCTACCCAGGCTGGGGCCTCCCTTGGAAGCCACAAGGCAAATTTGAATTTGTAGCCTTGGGCACCACAGCCAGATACTTAATCCACTCAGCTATCCAAATCAACCTGCTCAAAATAAATGTCAATCAAATCAAATGAACTCTAAGCAGTTCTGTGTTTCTTTGGTCTAAACTGAATACATATCTTAAATATATTTGTGCTCTGAGTTGTATGGAATCTGAGAAAAAGCTTTTTCATCTCTTACTCCATTCTTTCTATACTGGAACAAAGATAATCAGGTTTGTATTATAAGAAAATTGCAACATATCCACAATGCTTGACAACACCTTTATCAATGTTTCTAGAAGTATGCCATAACTAACAAAGCATTCTAAATTAGTTGAGTAAACATATAAAATGTTCGTTAATTAAAGACTTGTTCATGCCTTGCTATCCCTGTTTAATTGAGGCTGGAAGAAGAATAAACATAATGAGAATAATCTGTTATATTACATAAAATAATTTAAGAAAGTTTGCAGTGGCATAAACAACACAATCCCTTCATGGCTTCCCATATAATTGTGACATAGAATTACATAAGTGTAAAGTCACATTTCTATGATTAGGAAGATCACCGCTATAATGCCAACATGTACAAATGCCAAGCAGCAAGTGAGCAAAACAAGCAAGCAGCTATGACAAGAGTGCTTGATCATTTTTGATACAGATTTTCCTTTTAATTCATTTGCATTTCTATTCCTTTTTACAACTGCAAAGGATTCTCCTTTACAGATTCAGTCATAGTTATAATGAACATATTGTTGCCAAAGCCCTCTTATATATACAGTAAACCCTCGTATAACAGAGGGTTTATATAACGAAAAATCTGTATAACGGAAAAAAATCCGCCCCCCCTCACCCCCCGCGGCCACCGGGGGAGAGGGGGGAAGTGGAGAGAGAGAGAGAGAGAGAGATAGATTACCGGTGTGTAAAGGAAGGAGGAGGAGGAGGATCTTCCTGGACGCCCGCGCGCGCTCCGCCGGGCCAGCCCTCCTGCGCCGCTGGGCGGAATCCTGGTAAGGGGGCGCTTGGATTTCCCCTCCCCTGCCCGCCTCTTGCCACCGCCGCCGCGGATGCTGGGAGGGGAAGGGGTGCGTGGCCTGGGGGGCGCGCGCTCGGGGTTCCCCCCCCCCCCGCCCGCCTCTTGCTGCCGCCGCCACAGATGCTGGGAGGGAAAGGGTGTGTGTGACCTGGGACGGGGGGCGCACACTGGGATTCCCCCCCACCCACCTCTTGCCACCGCTGCCGCGGATGCTGGGAGGGGAAGGGGTGCATGGCCTGGGGGGGACGCGCACTGGGATTTCCCCCCCGCCCGCCTCT
>JAHTLZ010000015.1:16561508-16580086 GCA_023846285.1 Phrynocephalus versicolor
TTTATATACCTCACCATCTAGCAACACAAGTACTCTGGGTGGTTTACAAGCTACAGAGAAATATTAAAATAAGAATCATGAATAATAAACTATACAATATAACATAATAAAACATAATCACATGACAGATCAAATAAGATCAAAACAGAGAGCAAGATGGCCTAAAGACAAAGCAAGAAGAGATAACAGTTAATAGATAAAATGAGCTAATACCCAGGGAGCACCTTTTTGTAAAGCCTCATCTTCAGATGTTTCTTGAAGACAGGAAGTGAAGGCGCCAAACAAATCTCAGGGGGAAGTTGGTTCCAAAGATAAAGGGCTGCCACTGAGAAAGCCTGATTCCTCATCAATGACTTACAGGCCTCCATCAGTGACAGCACCCTCAAATGCCCAGCCTGAGATGATCGGGTGCTATAGGCAGCACTCTGCAGCAGGAGCCAATGTAACAGATTACAAGGTCCTAAACTGTTTAGGGCTTTGTTTTGTCATCATTAGAACCTTGAAATCAATGCAGTAATGGATCGGCAGCCAGTGCAGTACGTCCAGGGTAGGGGTGATATGCTGATTTCCCTTCAAACCCGTAATTAATCTGGCTGCCAAATTCTGCACCAGCGGGAGCCTCCACATTAATTTCCAAGGTAGCCCACGTAAAGAGCACTGCAGTAATCTAATCTTGAGACTACGAGTGCATGGAGCAGTGTAGTGAGTCTGCCAGGGTCCAGGAAGGCACGCAGCTGAGCATGATGTGGATTCAGTGATCCAAAAGATATTGCTCACTGGACTTTCAAAAGATCATAGGCCAGTGACTTTTGACAAGAGCTCTCATCAAAGATTCCTGAGCAAGCCTAGCAGTCATGCACATATAACATCGTCAGCTCTGCTTGCCCTTGATGAAGAAGGAGACAGAAGACAGGTGAATCCAGAATGGCTACCAAGTACACAGACCCAGATGTGTCTGTTTCTCCACCCTCTCTGTGTGTATGTCAATTTCACATGAAGCAACCTTAACCGATAAATAAATGGAGCAGCTCAACAGAAATTGCTTGACGGAGGTAGCAATTACCTCCTTGCCTCTGAAACCTGAAAGGGAAAGGCAAACTACAGATGACCTTTAGGCATCTCCATTTCTTTTAATAAGTTAAAGGTGCTGGGATGGAATTCTTCTCAAAAGAATAAAATATAGGTAGATAAGGTTTATATTTTCCTTTCCCAAGCGTGAGACCCTCCCCAAAGCTCTCGCATTACAGGGGATAGCAAAGCCACAAAATGGGAGTTATTCTTAATGTTCCTGCCTGTACTAAGAGCAGATTCATACAAGACAGCCATCTTTCACTAACCATGGCAGTCTTAGTAAAAATTATGTTCTGCCACTGTAGCTAATTAAAGAGCCATGGCGGTAAAAGGCCATTTTTTTTTCAATATGGCAACTAGACAGATGACGAGAAAAGTCCACACAAGTCAATTGAGCAGGTCTGTTTCAGTTCAGCTGCAGCAACCTATTTATGTGGTTGGGTTTGAATCATTATTTCAGAGGACTAGACAGTCCTAGTTGTAGAGGAACTGGGAACAGGAATCAATCTTGAAGCACACTGCACATTTGACATTTCAGCAATCTTTCTTCCCCTGGGCCTGTTTGTGGGAAATAAATGGCTGGACATTTCTTAGAAACCTAGTGTACATTGTTCATGCATACATGATGTCTTTCGAGCTCAATATTTTGTTCTTCTCTTGGTCTCATATGGGTTGCATGAAACATGTACAGAATATATGGACACTTTATAGTTATCCAGAAAAGTATTTCTGCCTTCCACTACTAGCAGACTTTGTGATGAGTGAGGAGCCGTGGATTGAGACATAACAAATGCATTGATCTAGTTAATTAATAATTTGTTATGTTGTATACGTGATCATTTTGTATTTGCCAATAAAGGATTTTTATTTGATTCTATGAATATATCTTTCAGCACTTGAGAAGACAGAGAGCTAAATGGCTTTACTTTAAGGTACTCAAGGACCATGTCACTGATTTGTTATCTTGGGCAGAATGGATTCCACCACCGCCTCTGATGTTTGAAAAGGCCTATGTACCATATATGTTACAGGTAGATCAGCTTCTTGCCAGAGGACTTCAAAGTGGCTAACATAATGCCACTTTTTAAATGAAAGCATATGGGATCAGAATAGGTCTGGGAAATTATAGACTGCTCAGTATAATACATGCTGCGTATGTAGGGATGGGCAGGAAATTGAAAAACTGAAATTTGTTTCATTTTGTTTCATTTTGTTTCATTCCCCCATGATTCGTTTCATTTTGTGAGAAAGCATTTTTTTTTAAAAAAAACATACAAAATGAACCAGTAACTAACTGATTCGTTACTCTATAAAACATGCCCCACGGGTCCTGGAGGCACCAAATTTGGTGGGTATCTTTTCTTGGTCTCTCCCCTTTAAACCCTCCAACTTTGGAGAGGTTCAGGGGACCAAGATATTCAACTTCAAAGGGGGTGCCCCCTGGGAAAAACATTTAGAATTGCACTGTTATGTGCTTGAAAATAGTGATCCCAGGCAGCTAGCAGCGTGGAAATCACACTGGAGCTTCCTCAAGTTCTTCCCTTTACGAATTCCCAATTTGGAGAGGTTTGGGCTACATGGGATGGAGTTATTGAGCTCCAAAGGGGCTGCGGAGGGAATTTAATTGAAGGAGTGTGGATAAGCGTGCTGAGGGGAAGTTGTCAATTAACCCTATAATTGGTAAAGCACGCCGGACACACTCCTTCAATTAAGCACCCCCACCAACGTTGGAACTTAATATGTCTGTCCCCAGAAGCCCTAACTTTTATAAATTTCAAGGGACCCCCTAAAATCGCTTGGGGAAGTAAAGCCTGCCATTCACATGCCTGAAATCATTAATTTTCCATTGAATTTTTTTTAAAAAAGTATTATTTTAAAAAAAGTTTATTTATTTATTTTTACTGGTTAAAATCACTTTACTAGAAAACACCATTATTTAGTCAGCTGGCCTAGAATGCCAAGCACACAGCAGGCATTCCCTCTTTGGACAGCGATTGAGAGCTGTTGCCTCAGGAACATAGGTGCTTGGTCGTCTTGAGAAGTAATGGCTATCCTGCAACCTGAATATTTTAAAAAAATATTCAATGGAAAAATTACTGATCTCAGGCATGTGAATGGCAGGCTTCACTTCCCTAAGCAATTTTAAGGGATCCCTTGAAATATGGAAAAGTTAGGGTTTCTGGGGACAGAGATACTAGGCTCCAAAGGAGTTGGGGGTGCTTAATGGAAGGAGTATGTCCAGAGCGCTTTACCAATTTAAGGGTTAATTGACAGTTTCCCCTCTTGATGGTAAAGAACACTGAAGACACTCATTCAGTTAGGTACCCCCACCTCCTTTGGAGTTTAATATTACTGCCCCCAGAACCCCTAACTTTTCCAAATTTCAAAGGGTCCCCTAAAATCAGCTGAGGAAGTTAACCCTGTCACTTTTGGGGAGATACATGGTTGTGCTCTGTATTTTCTGAGCCTCGTGGCGCAGTGGTTAAATGCCTGTACTGCAGGTAAAACTGTGCTCACGACCTGGGGTTCAATCCCAGGTAGCAGGCTCAAGGTTCACTCAGCCTTCCATCCTTCCGAGGTCGGTAAAATGAATACCAAGCTTTCTGGGGGGGGGCAATGTGTAGCCTGCACACTGTAATTAAATTTGTAAACCGCCCAGAGACTACTTAAAGTGGTATGGGGCGGTATATAAGCAGAACACTTTGCTTTGCTATACAAAAATATCCCCACCATATATCTTTCCCCAAAGTGACAGGACTAGCTTCCTCAAGCGATTTTAGGGGAAGTTTCTCATTTTACAGAGAAACTGATTGGTATGTTTTATACTAAAAAAAACCTACCTGTTTGTTTAGTTACTAACGAAACACTGCTTCCCTAGTTCGTTTCAATTCATTTTCTTTCATTATGTAATGAACCAACAAATTAGCTTATTATTTTTCATTTGGTGCCCATCCCTTATGCTGTGTATACACTAGATGCATTTGTAAACATAATACTACCTAGCACTAGAAGGACAAACCATGCTGAAGAAAATTAACACAGCTACCACAGAACAAATTCCTACCTCTGTAACCTTTTCGTTGTTGGGTTTCTTTTCTTTTCTTTTCTTTTCTTTTCTTTCTTTCTTTCTTTTTTTATTTTTGAAAGTGTCGAAAATAGAAGATGTGGATTCAGTGATCCAAAAGATATTGCTTACTGGACTTTCAAAAGATCATAGGCCAGTGACTTTTGACAAGAGCTCTCATCAAAGATTCCTGAGCAAGCCTGGCAGTCATGAGATCATAGATGTTTTTGATGTCAAATTTTAACTTGGGAACGTGTTAAAATTTTGGACGTGTTGGGGATGTGTGCTAAAATGACCAATGTGGTTCAGGTGTAGATACATGTAAAGTGAACTCTTGTCCAGAACAGATAATGGACTGGATGAGGGTTAATAAATTGAAACTCAATCCAGACAAGATGGAAGCACTGTTACTGGGTGCTTTGTCAGACAGGTTAGAGTGCCATCTACCTGTCCTGCACAGGGTTGCATTCCCTCTAAGGGACAGGATTTGTAGTTTGGGCATGCTCCTGGACTCCAGTCTAACTCTGGAAGCCCATGTGGACTCGGTGGCTAGGGGTGCCTTTCTTCACCTGTGGAAAATATACCAGCTGCATCCCTCCTTGGACGTGCGGAAACTCATGACAGCTACGCATGCACTGGTAACATCCTGTATTGATTACTGCAATGAGCTTTATGTGGAGTAGCCTTTGAAGGTGGTCTGGTGATTGCAACTGGTTCATAATCATGAGGCACAGCTGGTGAGATGCAAGGCTGCTAAGGAACATGTCACTCTGGTTCTGTATAACCTGCATTGATTACCCGTTGTTGCCTGAGCCTAATTCAAAGAGCTTGTTCTGATATATGAAGCCTTAAACAGCTTAAGACCATAGAATCATAGAATCATAGAGTTGGAAGAGACCAATCTAGTTCAACCCCATGCCATGCAGGAACCCCCATCACAGTGCTCCCAACAGATGGCCATCCAGCCTCTGCTTAAAAACCTCCAAAGAAGGAGACTCCACCAACCTCCGTGGCAGCATATTCCACTGCCAAACAACTCTAACTATCATGAAGGTCTTCCTAATGTTTAAATTGAATCTGTTTTCCTATAGGTTGAGACCATTGCCCCGTGTCCTAGTCTCTGAAGCCATGGAAAACAAACCTGTCTCTTGTTCAATGTGACATCCTTTCAAATATTTTAACATGGCTATCATATCCCCTCTCAGTCTTCTTTTTGAAAGGCTAAACATTCTCAGTTTCCTAGGCTGCTCCTCGTAAGATATTTCTTCCAGACCCTCAGTCATCTTTGTTGCCCTCCTCTGGACCTGCTCAAGATTGTCAACATCCTTTTTCAATTGAGGTGCACAGAACTGGACACAGTACTCCAGATGGGGTCTAACTACAGCAGAACAGAATGGTACTATCACCCTTGATCTAGACACTATGCTTCTGTTGATGCAACCAAGAATCACGTTGGCTTTCTTGGCCTCCTCATCACACTGCTGACACATGTTCAATTTGTGGTCCATCAAGACTCCCAGATACCTGAAGGACCACCTCTTTTCACATGAACCTACTCAGCAATTAAGATCTAGTCAGGGAGCCCACCTGAAAGAGCCTTCCCTGAAGGAGGTGAAAAGGATGGCTTGTAGGTATAGGGCCTTTTTGGCAGCTGCCCTTAGACTATGGAATGCCCTCCCAAGTGAGAACTGCCTGGTGCCAACTTTAATGACATTTTGACACCAGGTTAAAAACCTTCCTGTTCCAGAAGTTTTTTTTAACTGATATAAAATTGATTGTGGTTCCCAATTGTCAGTTTTAGTGTATTATTTTAGTGTATTGTATTTATTGTATTTAAGTGTTTTTATCATTTTAATTTTATTGGCATTTTAATGTTTTAATTGTTTTAACTGTCTATTTTAATTGTAAGCCACCCAGAGACCTGGGTGGCTAAATAAATAAATAAATAAAGGGATATACACTGGTATGAAAATGTTAAGCAGTTGCTGGAGAGCACAAATAGATGGATGCTATTGCAGTCATGACCAGGTAGTGGGCTTCCCACAGGCATCTGTGGCTACAAAAGGAGTAGAAGGCAGGTTTAGTTGAACATCCCACATATGCCTATGGTATGATCCAATATGGCCACTCATATATCCTTATGTATATATGTCTTGACTTGACCCATCTCACAGAGGTGGTGTGAGGACAGTCATGTGTACTATTTCATTCTATCTGGAGAAAAAACAGAATATGAATGTAACTAATAAATAAGAGAGTCATCTGGGTTCAAATTCCCCATTCAGGCAAGGAAAAGCACTCAGAGATTAACAATGGCAAACTTAGTTGAACACCCCACATACCTTGTAAGCCCTATTAAGATCATTAAACATAAAAAGGATGATCCATAGCAACTTAACTTGAAGCTTGTTTGTGTTTGGACATCACATAATAAATAAATAAATTATAAATAAGCAGACACATTATGGCATTAATTAGTGGATTTTTTTTAAAAAAAAGGATAGTGTCACTGCAAATGCCAACTCCATCTTAATGCTTCAGACTCTTGAAATTAGGCCTTAGCAGAGAAACATATTTTATATACATACACTGGAAGTGAGTTAAATAAGGTCAGAGATGGGTATGGAAAGATGAAGATCTTATTAGTGGTCATTAATGTTTGTTGGTAGGTGATAGATAAAGTTCTCTATAGTAGTTTTTAAGAACTGTTGAAAGATATTTTATCATTTATTTAGCATCAACATTTATCTTTATTATATGACTTTCCTTTTCCTAAGATGACAGTATTAGAGTATGTTAAAAAGAAACACAAAACAAAGAAGAAGAAGAAGAAGAAGAAGAAGAAGAAGAAGAAGAAGAAGAAGAAGAAGAAGAAGAAGAAGAAATAATTGTGGTATCTTAAAAACTAATCAATATATATATAATAAATGAGCTTTCTTGGAACAAGCCCACTTCTTCAGATTAAGAGTGAGAATACAGAGAGTACATGTCAAAACATTTGTACATGGCTCTAAGATAGAGAGTGATTGGTTAGCAACAAAAGTCACAAATTGTGTGGTTAATGCAGCATTTCACATCTAGTAATGATGTAAGACGCCTGTCTGGAATGTTCAAAGGTTATTTTCTTTTGAAGCTTTGTTAGATA
The DNA here is from genome assembly GCA_023846285.1 of Phrynocephalus versicolor. Taxonomy (NCBI): domain Eukaryota; kingdom Metazoa; phylum Chordata; class Lepidosauria; order Squamata; family Agamidae; genus Phrynocephalus; species Phrynocephalus versicolor. The sequence continues at coordinate 16,568,789 of JAHTLZ010000015.1, forward strand.
GTTAGAGAAGGAACAGTGTTAGAGAAGCAGCAGTGTTGAGGTAGAATTAACATCTGGCCACGTGGGGAGAGAGAGAGAGAGAGAGATCTTAAGAGTGAACGTGCTTTCCCTGATAACTTCCAGATGCTAGTATGTTGCACAAAAAACAAGACATCTTGCAGCATCTAAAAGCTAAAAGGATTTACTGGGTGTCGTGTTTTGCAGTTTGTAGCTCCCTTCTTCAGAGGCAGTTTCTTTCTCTGATACTCAAGAAAGAGGAAGGCAGCAAAAATGATCTTCATTAGGACCATCTGCTAGTTACAGTGTTTTACCTCCTTTCTCCACTCCGTATTCTCTCTCCACATTAAGCAGTGCCCTAAATCTCCACTCTTAAACCATCCATGCAAAGCCTGAAACCAAAAACAAGGTACTCTTCATTTAATAAAAATGTGTAGGAGCCACTATGTCTTCAACCAGAGTTTTTCAGAGAATGAAAACCTTCTCCATGAGCAGCAGTTTTTCCCCTTCGTTTCCCTCTAGGACCATATGCCCCATAACTTCAGTTCCATATCACGACACTCCTCAGGGTCCTCCCACTAGACAATGCAGAGGAAGACAGAGATATTGTACTCCAACTCGCCAATCGGGGGGGGGGGGGGTGGTAGAAGAAGACCCTCCCAGCCACTCATACCCTCATTCAAGCACTAGAGGCCACTTGCAGTTTACGGTGGTAAAATGAAGAGAAGATTTGCTTGGCCAAGAAGCACTAACAGCCATAAGTGCCTGGGGTGAGGGAATTGAAGGGGCCACCCTCTCATAAATCATACATTTGTTACTTATTTTAATGGCCACTGACAGACAGACTGTCATTATATTGCCCACATTATACTTACAAAGTAGACTGACATACCTTATGCAGCCACCACCACCGCCCCGGTGGAAAGTTACCTGTGAACACTCCTGCTAACCTATCCCCCCCACTGCGTAATGCTTCCTGCTCTAAAGAAATCAACTCTGTTGCATAGATGATTAAGCCAACCCTGGCAGTACTTATTTTTATATCCAGCATTACATCTGGAGTGACTTCCTTACTTAAGCAAGTAGGCGTGAGGATTAATTTGTGAATACCTAGGAAGCTCTCCGAAGGGAGGGGAGCCTCGTGTGGCGGATGTGGAGGTGAGGATCAATAAGTCAGCTTGTCTTGGTGGTCTTATTTTGAGCATTTTAATAGGCCAAGTAATACCACTGCTTGAGCAAGAAATGGAGAAGTGCTGAGTGAACTCCCAGGCAGAAATAAGCTGTGGGTGTAACATAACACTGACATTTTTCTCAGGTCTTTGGCATTTTGTCATTTTATATATATCATCTCCATGACTACAGCAGTAACATTTAAAGTAATTCCAATGTAAATCTGACAGCACTTCCTTTGATGTGCTGAGTTTCATGTAATTAAGTAAGAAAAGGCTGTTGATTGAGAAGGTTAGAACTGCCTCCCAAAGGATTACAGCACGTTGCATGATTAATAATCAGAACATTCTTGTTCCAAACCTGTATCCAATTTAGCCGGTTGGGGATCAGTACAGAATAAGAGAGTGCAGGCTGAAAGCGGTAAGGTGAGTGGGAGGAGGGGTAAAAAAAAAGTAATTTCCACCATTTGCCACGTTCAAGATGTTTATCGCAAGCCTGTATCATTCATGACAATTCTTGACTTCTGAGATTAAGTCAGCATTCAGACTGCTTTTATTCAGAAACCAACCCAAAAGGAAAGATCTGATTTGTTGGCTGTGCTTCCTATAATTGTCTGTCTCTCTCTCTCTGGGCAGATTGTAATTATAAGAGAAAATGGCACAAAATCAATTTACTCTATGACAAAAGATCTATGTGTGTGTCCGTTAATGACCCAAAATTGAGCCTTTCTCATTGCAATCTTGAAATTATAGGCTGTTTGCGGACAAAAAAGGCTAAGACATGCTTTGTGACAACCAGGTTAAATCATGCTATTCAGAAACCCAGATGGTACAGAGAATTACTGGCATAATAATTGGAAAAGAGATTCAGTGAGACATGGTTTTAAGTTAAAATTTATATATCTTTGTTTCTTAAGGTATGGCAACATCTATTATCACTAGTTCTAGTTCATAACACTCTATATTATTACAGAGAACTTCCAAGTATCTAATTGAACTAAATGTTGCAAGATTCCTTGGGATCAATCCATGGTAATTAAAGGGAAGCCAAACTGATGTAATGATATTTGAATTACCTCTGTATTCCCACTTTTCTAACTATCTCCCCTTTTTGGGGTATGTGTAAAGGGTCAAATTATAAATTAAACTAAAGTATATTTCTTCATCTTTCAACACTATCCTTCAAAGTACATAAAATCTTTCGGAACTATACATCTGAGCAACAAGACAGGAACATTAAGATATGTTTGTCTCACAGAAAACAAACACAAAAGAAAGCCAGGGTTCTTTCCATCCAAATATTGAAGACATTTACTTTAGAAGGAACTCTTCACACATCACAGGAATTAAATTTCCTGCCAGATTTGTATTAGTTAAATTTAATAGACATGGGTATTTCTAGCACAGACAGAAGTATGCTGTAGCTAAGAATTACATCAGTGCTCCTTAGGTACAGCATTAGTGTGGAGAGCAGAGGGGCAACCCAACTTCAACACCAATGTGGTTTGAAAGCTCAGAGATTAAATAAAAACACTTAGATCCCTTGGCTCTCTGTGGAGGAATCTGTCAATTTCAGTTTTGTGGTGGGTCTGAATACTGTTTGCAGGTTGTATTTTTTCAACACTTCACCCATGTAGTCCTTGACTCTTTTTATGTATGGCAGAAATACTTTGTTTGTGGGGCAGCTGGGGTTGGGGGCTGTTTTTCTTCTTCATTTCGTGTTGTGTCTTCTGTTCAATGGATCTTCCGATTTTATTCTTGGATTAGCTATTTGCCTGTAGGGCCCAATTCAAGAGGTTGACCGGTGGTGAAGAACTGAGCTTCATAATTCTACTAGGGGGTCTACCAGTGTATCGATTATGCCTCTTTTTCTCCCATGGGCGGTGGTTGGAGCTTTTGTGTAGGAAATGGTCTGTGTGGTGGGCTTTCTATAGACCTAATTATCCTAATTATAGAGCTAGTAATCCTTTCTATAGGCCTAAGTATCCTAATTGGAGGTCCAATTTGCATATATATGACCATGACATCTAAGAAATGGTGTTTTCCCTCTATTTCTTTTTTTCCAAAGTGAACTGCATTGTTGGGCGGATGTTGTTGAGGTGCTTTAGAAATTCTTCCAGTTTTTCTTCACCATAGCTGTAAATTACAAAGGTGTAATCCACGTATCTGAACCAGACTGCGCGTGCGAAGGGTGCCAAACCCAGAGAGTATTTTTTGATATGTTCTGTGTAATAGTTGGCTATCACTCATCTGAGGAGGTTCCCCATGACAAACACATCTGTCTGTACATAGAAATCATTCTCCTACTGGAAGTAGCTATGTCTTCTGGTGATGTTGTTTATTAGCTAATACTGTATGTTTCTGCTGAGTCCTGATTCTAGCTAATGCCTCCTCCTAGCCAGTGGGACAGAAGAAACAGCAGCCAGCAGCAGTCAGAGGCAGAGGTGCCATGGACTGTTGTGGATATTCACATGTGGAGGCAAACAGGCAGCCAGGGAAGAATGCCCATGTACAAGCAGATATTTGGACATGTTGCACCAGAATACCTATCTTCTGCAGCCCCCTGAGGTCAAGACATTCTCCACAGAGCCATCTGAGGAGTTCCATGGGGAATAAAAGTAAGCAGCAGCAGGAAGCAATGCATCATTCCTTTGTTTCTCGCTACGCCTGGTGAGTCTTGCAGAATGCGAGTGTTCCTTGGTGGAGAGTGTGGGGAGGAAATGTCAGTGGCCTCTCAGGCTGCAAAGAGTGGGTAGCCATAAAGCTAACCACCTCTGCCACTCCATAGCCAAAAAGACTGCCACTGTTTGGCTGATGGACATGCTGCCCATGCTCCTAAAGTCCACAAGGACAAAGAATATATCGTCAGGAAATGGAAATGTTACTTTTTGAAATCACAGCCCCTAGAGCACCCCAAGTGGCTTCACTGCTTCAGGGCTTCTGGGAGTTGTCACCCAAACTATTTCTCCAGCTCCTGAACTGTTATAAAATGAAATGCTTACGGCCCACCAGGACCATCATGCCACTTAGCATTATGCTGCAGAAGAAATGGCTATTAGACATGGGCACGACTAGGCGAAATTGTCGTTTCCGTTTTCGGTTATCATTTCCGTTACGTAACGGAAACGGTAACGATAATTAAGCCGTCAGAACTCGAACTCGAACCGAAAAAAGAAAAATTTGGTCGGGTTTTTCGTTTTCGTTTGTGGCATCGCGGCGATTGCGCAATGCGAAGCACGGAAAAAGTTTTTAAAAGATTTTTTAAAAAAACCCGACTCCCAGCCAAAAAAGCAGGCGAAAATATGCCTGCCTGAGGCTTTGCCACCTACCAGAGGGGTGGTTTCTGGGGGGTGCTCGGCCTTTCCCCCCTCTTCTCCTGTCCTGGACTGCTTGCTCCAGGCTGGGGGGGGGTCATTCTCGTCGTCTCGCCAGTCGCCATGCAGTGGGGAGATCCAAAATGGCGACCGCAATTTTTCTTTAGAAATCGTGGTCAAAAAACACACCAGATCACCACAGGAACATGTGAAATTTATTTATTTTAAATGCCTGAATTTTAATAGTAGCAGCAGTGGGTTTTTTTAATAGCAATAAAACGTCGTATTGATTATATTTTATTTTATTTTATTTTTTATTTTTTTAGACCTGCCCATTTGGGCTGGTTATGGGATGGGACCATGCAAATTTTTTGAACCATTCCACCAATGGCATCGCCAGGTTTTTGACTGACACTTCTGGATGTCTCGGAGGGCATAAAAAGCCGAGGCACCTTCCAGAAATCGCAGTCGGTTCTTGGATGTGGTTGAGGGAGGAGGGCTGGCTGCTGGTGCTGGTGTGATCCGATCGAGATTGAGGAGGGAGGCTGGAGGCTTTAGGATTTAAGTTAGGCAGGCAGGGAGGGAATTTGATTTAGAAAATAATTTCTTTGATTCCCTGCAGCTTTGTCTGCTGAAGGGAATAGCAGTTTATTCTTTATTTCTTCTCTGGCAGTTTGTGAGGATTTTTTTCTGATATTGGATAAAGGGGGAGGTTCGACTGGAAGTGGGAGGTGTGGATTTATTTTAAAAATATATTATATACTACCCTTTATTTTCTATTTTCCCAACTTCAGTTTGCTTGCACACACACATTTGGGGTGCAAGCCAAGAACAGAACCTCTATCCTGATATCCTAACTGCCCACTCGCCTGCCCGCCCGCGCCGCCACCTGCCCACTCGCCCGCCCGCGGCCACCACTTGCCCGCTGACGCCTCCCCCTGCAGCTGTCACTGCCAGCCCATGGGCCCCCGCCCCCGCCACCCGCCCGCACCTCTCCCCGCCACCCGCCCCCCCAACCCGCCCGCCGCCTAGGGCGCAAAAACACCTAGCGCCGGCCCTGATTGCGGGACGCCCTATGCTCTGGGAAGTCAAATCGTGCTAAATCGCGGTGGAAACGACAAACAACAAACAACAAACGGAAACGACAAATTTTTGAAAAATTTCACGACAAACGGAAACGACCCGAAACGGACCTGTTCCAACAAATGACAACTCGAAATGTAATTTTTTCTGGTCGTGCCCATCTCTAATGGCTATTGTCCCCAAATGTTGACTCGGGGTTCCACAAAGGAAGAGTGCCACTTATTATGTAATATGGGATGCAGGAGGAAACGGGCCTTTGAATTTGATACTGTGGGGCTGTTCTTGATTTTTTAAGATGTTTAGGTTCATAGAATGTGTGGTGGCTTTGAGGAGCAAAGAAACGATTAGTGTTAAGTAATCTGTGAAGATTCTCAGTCATCCAGGTGCGTTTATCTGGGAGTTGAGTCATGGCTACTGGACTTCTTTTTTTGAGATAGAAACGTTTCGCTGTTCATCCAAACAGCTTCATCGGTCTGAGTATAGCTAGTGCAAGAGACCCTTCTTATAGTCAGCTTGACCTCTTGTCCCCTGGTCTGATTGGCTCATAAGATGAACAAAGCCTTAATAGGCTCGTTAAGGAGACATTAGTGTCCATGGCCTTAAGGTAAACAATGGCCTAAGGTGCTGAAACCCATCAAGAATGGATCGTTAGCTGTGACCTGGGGGTGAAGGCTCCTTGATTTGCCTGGGTACTGTGGAAAGTACAGCCTGATAGGTAGCAGACAGACTATGCCGGAGGCCACCACCTCTGTTGAGGGAGGGATTTTCAATGCTCACATGAGTGTTAAGTAATGCGAAGAACATGTACCCTCTTTCCCTTGCAGGAAATTAAATAAATCTCATTCAAACGACTCACAGTAAATCAAAGGGAAATCAACAGCTTCTGCACTAAAGTTTTGTTTATAATGAGACCAACTTCACTTTTTTTTCACTCTTGCCTTTAGCAACTCTTGCCTCAGCTTTTGTAAAGCCTTCCCCACAAGGTCTGATTTCATAGTCAAGTAATTGCCGAGGGCTTTAGGAAAGTAGAAAGAGACTCCTCATTTTGTACTCTCTGTATTATAACATTTGCCATGGAATCGCAGCACAAGGTGACGTCTTAAGGGTCTCATTGCCATCTGGGGAATGGAAATAATATTGAAGTGGAAATGGAGTAGGAAAAATGGTAAAAATAACAATAATGAAAGAGTCAGAAACAATGCAATCAATGATCTCTGGTGGATGGAAAGAGAACTCTAGATCGCAGCAAAGCATGACCAAATATGGCATATCCTTAGGCACGTTTTTCTGTAATACAACACACACACACACACACACACACACACACACACACACACAATTTCCCCAGCAACTTGGCTTCCTTGGCCATTACCTCCACGGAGACCTGCAGTGACACTCTCCTATTTTAATACTAGAAAGTGCACTACTGAAATATTCTCACTTAAGGTTATGAAAGGGTCTTAAATAAATGGCTTGTGCATACCAGTTTTGACCTGCATGTTCCATGTTTCCCTTGCCAGGTCAGGAGCTTATGGAGATGGAGTGGCTAATATTTGTAAGCAGCAAACTTCTGCTGGTTTTTTAACCAGTTACAGAGTTTAGGAGGTTCATGTTGTGAAGCAAAAATGAAAGTGGAAGGAAGAATTACGAGCTTTGTTTCCCATAATGATATATATTCTGTTTTGTTTTTACTGTATCAGCAATGAATTAGAGATACCTCTCTCTTAAAGAAGAAAGAAAAACAAGTTGGTATAACAGATTTTGTTTGACAAACATATCAGTCCCAACATAAGGGTACTGCCTTTCAAAGCGACTCCTCCCAGCATGATCAAATATTTGTTACAGCTTAGCTGTGTAGGCCATACAAATAAAGAGATAGTAAAATATTAAAATATTGCATTTTTAATTCACAAGGTTCTTTTAGAAAGGGGGATACATATCCCTTACACATTCCCACAGTTTTTGGCATATACCACTACCACGACTTGGCCCACTCTCCATTTCAGCTGTATTGACAGGATAGTAATAGTTGTCTAAAAGAATTATGGTTGCCCTGAAGATAAGAACTTAAGATAAGCAGTTTAAATCCAGCCTAGCAATTAACTTCATTCAAGGTGATGTTTTGAGAACTTACATAAAAAGAAGACAGCAGAGAATAAACTTGAACTTTTATGAGAATATAGTGTTCTCGATGCATAGTTAACTGGGACAGCAAAACACATCAATGTTTTGAATGTGGGTGTATTAATAAAAGGTGTGACAAAGAGAGTTCAGGCTAAACTCGGGCTGAGACTGCAGGGTCAAATGCAGTGGGATTTGCTCTGCTTATTAGCTGGATGAATTAAAAGTACTGGTACTTCAACTAACCACAGGACACAAAAGCCTGATTTGAAACAGTTTAGCCTCTTTTTACTCCCCAAGTGTTCCTTGTGTTTTGTTTTCTGGCACTGGTGGCCTTCAACTTTTCCAAGTCAGAACAATATTTCCAATGTTGTGATATTTGGACATGTTGTGATATGTTTTGGGGATGACAGGGGCCAGGGTGTATGTCTGTAGGTGATGTTTTGACCAGATGGGTGGAATAAAAACCATAATAAATAGATAAATAGATAAATGTTTCAGTGACTTAAGCCACCCATTCTCCCTGACACACCACCTTGTTTTCTGACATCTAGAATTCTGATCCAGTCTATAGTTCTTCTCTTTTGTGTTTTTGACCGTGGCCAAAATAAGGCTAAGAACTGGTGCAGGTCATAACCAAGTCTTTGAATTAGTCCTAGAAATGGCCTGGCAGCTAGAGATAGGCACAAACCAGGAAAACAATGAATCGGGGTGTTTTGTGGCTATCCTCAAACCACAAGCCACCCACTTCACAGTTATTTTTTTTCCAGTTTGTGCCTAAGGGTAAAGGAACCTAATGCCTCCACACACCCCTTCCCACCACTTTTCATTGCCCCCATTGCCTTCCTGCCTGGCTCTGCCACCACCTTCACCATCTCTTCTGCCGCCACCTCCTCTTCTTCCTCTTGATAGTCATGCACAAGTACAGAGACAGCTGGTCTGGCTCCCAGGAGGGCAACCAGGCCACTGTCTCTGAAGGAGTAGAAGAAAAGAGAAGATCACAGGATCAGTTAGGAAGGCGATGGGGCAGCAGGAAGAGGGCAGTGGCTGTCCATTTTGCTGCAGCAAAAGGAAATACGGAATTTATTTATTTATTTATTTGTTGTACTTATACCCCGCCCATGTTCCAAAATGGAACTCTGGGTGGAAAAACTTTAGCGCTTTGTTTCTTTTTGGCACCAACCAAATTGCCATGGTTTTGTTGTGTTTTTCAGTTCGTATTTTGGATCATGCCCATCTCTACCAGAAGTAATTGAATTTGAAGCCATAACAAGCAAATTATATGTTTCTTATAACTAGCCCTGGTCTGCTTGCAGTATTTCTGCCAAGGTCTTCACAAACTCTTTAGAGGCAGCCCCATGTAGACTTCATTACAATTATCTAAACAGGATGTAACAAAGACTTGCGTATCTGTAGCCAAATCAGGTATCCGATGGAATGGACATTTTTTAAAAAAATGTTATCACCCTTAACTTGACAAAACAAATATCTGGAATTGTTTAGTGCCATTCAGTAATAAGAAGCACGTCTATACCTGCATGTTTATTTTTAGCTTATGCAATAAATAGATATGACACAAAAAGAAAAAGAAGTCAAGCAGGGACTTGTAGTCTCGATATAGCCAAATTGAGGGTGGGAAGAACTGGGGTGCTCAAGGACTATGATGCTTTGTTTGACACTAGCCTGCCTCCTGATACCATCGTGTGGTGTTTTTCATCTCACCAAAGAGATTCTCAGCGCCTGATAGACAACATCTTCTATCAAGACTGCATTTTTGGTACAATGCTTTAATAAAGACAGCAAGTTGCTATCAAAAGCTTAGCTTATATTTTTTTATTTTAGTAGTGACCAATAAAGGTATCACCTAACCTACTTTTGAAAAAGAAAAAGAGAAGAGCGAAGAGACAAAATCAAAAGTTTGTGCTTTAGGTCTGTTGAATGATCCAATTTGTCACCTCACCCTTCCTGTTGTAGCTTCCTATAATGGCTCCTGGCAGTGAAGTTGAGAAAGGTGTGTGATGAAGGTGATTCTTCAACAGGAAAGAGTGAAACATAGGTGAGTCAATGGGCAGGAGTAGGCAGAAAGGCAATGGCAAAAACATGTTGCCATGGTGGTGCTCTAGTCTAGGTCTGGAGACGTGAGCATGAGCCTGCATAATAATAATAAATAATGTGCACCACCTTGAGGTGCTTGTCCTCCAGTCTCTTTTGTGATTGACTGATTCAGGAAGTAATTTGGAAGATATCACCCATGTACAATGAAGATGCAGTGTAGGCTTTCAAGTGGATTGGTAATGATTTTATGTGATATGTGCCCTTCCTTTCCTCCAGGTTGAAGACAACTATTTATCACTGACCCTGTGACATAGTTTAGGCTAGGAGATAATGCCTGGCCAACATGACTTCATGGCTAAGTGTGGCTTTGAAACCAAGTGCTCCAAACTTAATCACCCCACCTCAGCCCCTCCCATAGGCAATGGACCTATGGAATTAGGGAGGATAAACTGTAATTTAAAAAGTGTTCTGCTTATATACTGCCCCATACCACTTCAAGTAGTCTCTGGGTGATTTACAGATTAATTACAATATACAGGCTACACATTCCCCCCCCAACCCCCAGCAAGCTGGGTACTCATTTTACCGACCTCAGAAGGATGGAAGGCTGAGTGAACCTTGAGCCTGCTACCTGGGATTGAACCTCAGGTTGTGAGCACAATTTTACCTGCAATAGAGGCATTTAACCACTGCGCCTCAAGATTACGAATCTTTATGTTTATATGATTTATAAAACCACCCATTTAGTTCTAGCACTACTCTGCATGGTTTATGGATTAAAATCAAATCCCCAAAAGGGATTTAATTTAACAATACTTTCAAAATCACAATTCTCAGATAATGGTCTATATATTGCCTTCAGTATCAGAGGAAGTAATAACAATAACTACATGCCATCAGGTTAATTCTGACTTACAGCAATGCTTTCAGAGTTTTCTAGAGAGTAAGTGGTGATTTTCCATTCCCTTCTTCTGCTTCCATGGAACTGTGCAGCTTGCCCAAAGCCACATGGACTGGCTTTTCTTCCAGGAGACACAATGGTAAATTGAACTCATGACCCCTAGCCCATAGTCAGAGACCTAATGCACTAACCTATCTTGCCACCTAACACAGTGAAAAGAACAGAATTTAGGGCTAGAGTACTGAAACTTTCAGCTGCAAAGTCAGCAGCTCAGCAGTTCGAATCCCGGGTGCCACACAGCAGAGTGAGCACCCATTGTTAACCCCAGCTCCTGCCATCCTAGCAGTTCGAAAGCATGTAAATGCAAGTAGATACAGTAAATAGGTACCACTGTAAAAAAGCCGGAAGGTAAATAGTGTTCCATATATAGAAATGTGTCCATGGACACAGACTTCCACAACACTGGCTCTTCAGCTTAGAAACAGAGATGAACACCACCCCTAGAGTCGGACATGACTAGTACATATGTGCAGGGGGAACCTTTGCCTTTTTAACCTCCAGTTATTTAATTTTATTTATTTATTTATTTGATTTTTATACCGCACCCTCTAACCAACAGTCACTCTGGGCGATTTTAAAAAGTAGGACATAGACAAGA
>JAHTLZ010000015.1:16581086-16595859 GCA_023846285.1 Phrynocephalus versicolor
TGCGTTTACCATTATCTCCTTTCCATTTTAAGAAAACAATTTACTGTCAAACTCCAACTCCGGATGTCACACAAATCCCACGGCATGGTTCTTTGAATCTTTTTCTACACCTAGTTTCCTGGTCTCTTCTTTTGGCAGGCGGCGGGCGGCAGAGTCATTAATATTATTTCTGTTCCTGTCAATATTTTATTCAAGTGAATATTTTTTACTATTTTAAGCTAGGTGTAAATTTTTAACCTCACAGTTTCTCCTACAAACAACTGAAGGTCACCTTTATATTCTACTGTAGAGAAGAAGAAGGGATATGAACAACAACCTTAGTCATGTTAACCTTCGGTTTGTAATACTGAAGGGTGATACATTTAGAGAAAATGGACTTTTGCTTTTCATACATAATTGCTATCATCAAGTGTTGACCCAGCATTTGATGATAGCAATTAAGTGGATATAGCTTGACTTAAATGAAAAGCCCAGGCTTGTTATCATCCAGATCAGTAGTTCTCAACCTGTAGGTCCCCAGATGTTCCTGGACTGCAACTCCCAGAAACTCCTTCCAGCACAGTGAGTGGTGGAGGCTTCTGGTAGTTGCAGTCCACGAACATCTGGGGACGCACAGGATGAGAACCACTGAAATACTTGTGAAAGACCAATTCAATTTCTTTAGCAAATCTAGACATCTGGAAATAGATACCAAGATGACCCTGAAAGCTGCCTCTTAGAGTTATTTTGGTTGTAAACTGGGTAGTAGGACCACAGTATCTGCTGGGGATTGGTTCCAAGCCTTCCCGTCACGTGAATAATGAAAACCATGGATAAGAGAGAACACCAAAATGTTCCCAAAACTGCTGTTTTATGATAGTAACTTGCTTTACAGCTGCTGTTTTCCAAAAGTAGCTTGCTTTACAGCTGCTATTTGTGATGGTAGCTTGCTTTACAACTGCTCTTTGTGACAGTAGCTTGCTTTGCGGCTGCTGAATTATTTATTTATTTTTCCTCTGCCAACTGTGGATAACTGAATCAGTGGATAATGAATCAGTGGATACGGGGGTCCTACTGTATTGTAATTTTGATTAGCTAATAACTGGCTGTACCCATAGTGTAGTTAAAAGCTTTAGGTACATGTAGTGCCTCTTCATTAACTACATGGCAGACATGAGATGTTTGGGACATAGATTGTCTCTCAATTAGCTACTTCCTCAAGATCAGGGCTCCTCAAGAGCAAAAAGCTTTGCCCTGTGGTCGAGGCTTTAGTCTATTTCAACCTTGACTTCTTTCTTGCTACCCGAAAAACTCAAGTCCTACTTATGTGTAGTTCACATGTCTGGTTAAAAAAAAAACTGTTGCCCAAAAAAGTCTTAGTAGACAGGGAAAAAAAACACATGAAAATTTGCCTAACACACGTAGGGAGGAGAATGAGCAGGTGAATGAACTGATGACGCAGAAAGAGTATGGGCAGAGAGGTGAGGGGAAAGAGCAGAAAAGAAAACAGATGCTGGTGCTGTCTTCAAAAATAATATAGGGGCAACAAACTAATTTTTGGAAAAGGTTGTAAATTCATAATTCATGGTTTGTGGACTTAAACAAATCACAAGCCAAGACATTTTCCCTGGTTCATATCCATCTCTAGTATGTATACATGCATGCATGCAATAATGTTTGCTTACAAGCATGTGTGTCGGTGTTTGCATTAATGCCGCCTCCCTCCTCCTAGTTCTATGTGTCACCCCAGGCTTTGCCCACCATGGGCTCCTGTGCCTTCAACCACACTGTCCACAATAAGTGCCAGCTGTTATTGTCTATTCCTGGCATTAGCCCTTGTCATTTTTTTGCTGAACCCATAGATGTCTGCCTGGAAAGATCCCCTTCATATTTAAACTTGGAGTTCTTGTCCTTGGATTGCTCTGCTTTGCTATTTGAATCCTGCTGGTTAGCACTCTGGACTGACAATGACCCTGCCGTTTGAACCCTCCCCCTGGCTTTCTTGCTCCCTGATAGGACACTGTTGTTTTGAAGCTTATACTGAAAAATAAGCCCTGCAGCAGTGGTGCTACTAAAGAAAAAGTTCTACCTTGTCTAAGCTCTAAAAGGCCTGTCCTTCCATTGAGTGGAAAATAATATACAGAGAACAACCAAGTCAGAGTTATCTATGTTTGGGAATCAATTGAGCCAATAGTTTCGATTCAGCTGTGATTAGATAAAACTTGCTGTGTTAATAATTGTGTGCTGCCAACTGCCTGCTTACCCTTGACTACTTCTCAGGGAACCAAAAAGGTGACTTGCATCCCTGTGTTTATTTCTGTGCCAGATGAATTCTCCATTCACCTTGGCCTTTTAATAAATCTCAGTAGTTTATTACAGTAGTTCCGGGACTACAATTTTAAACTTGGTGCTTTGAATTTTGGTTTGCAATGAATTTTGTGCCTGGCTTTAGTTTATGCTGCTAATGATTTTGTGTGGCATAGTTTGTCTCATCTAAAATGTTTTGATGTTCATTTATTGAAAGAGAACATTATATTAGGTGGTGGCATGCAAACATTGCAAGTTAAATCAAATCAACACAAATTTGATTTTTAAAAGCACAGCAAATCCAAGCAACTGAATACAGAGAATGGCACATATTGCAAAACCATGACCTCTCCAGAAAGCTGTTGCATCCTCTTTGAATCTGGCTGCTCCAATGCAAAAGGTGTGCAAATGTTTCCTGTAGTTGCCTGCTGCTGTGCCTGGGTGAGCCATGTTAACCCAGCAGAAACTATGAATAAATGTATTATTTTCTTTCAAAAAATGTAAACTTTTTTTTGTTAAATATTTGTTACATAGGGTGCTTTGTTACATAGTTAGGAAAAGGAGAATAGGAATTTTGTGCAACTTACTTTTATACTTTGCATGAATTATAAGAAACACAACGAAAAAAACCCAACTACTTCGGCATCTTCATTTTACACTGGAGAGCTTTCTCAAGAGATTTGACCGATGATTGAAGTGTAGGTCTCATCATGCCAATACAATTTTGAAAAAAATCTTGGGAACTCTACGATGAGACAGTCCAAAATGAAGTGAGAGATAGTGCTGGAATATGAGACTCTCAAGTTGGAAAGCCCCTTGTTCTTTCCCATCTACTCGGAAACAGTAAGGGGCACACACAACTAAGTGTTTCTAATAATGCAACTATATTAAAGCCAAAAGGACATCTAGTGATTGATGTGCACATAAATAAAGGAAAAAATGAAGCTGTACAACACATATAGTTGGAACATGAACATGAAAAGTATGAATTGAGGTATACTGGAAAGTATAATGCAAGAAATGGTATGTAGAAATGTAGCAGTTCTTGGTGTCTATGAAGTAAATTGGACTGGGCTGGGACATTTTCAGAGAGACAAATACAAAGTGCTCTACTCTGGAAATGACAAAATCAGAAGAAATGGAGTGACTCTGATACTAAGGCAAGATACAGCTCTGGTAATTTGAGGCTATTATGCAAGCTCTGAGCAAACAATATTAATCAGGCTCCATGGAAAAACTATCAGCATAACCATTACTTGAGGCCACGCTTCAAATACCAATGCTGAAGAAGATTCAATTAAAAGTTTTTACATAAACATTGCATAAGCAAGAAGTAATTGGTCACAGACCCAAACAAGTCATGCTTATAATAATAAGTTATTGGAATGCAAAAGTACAGAACAACGCAGAACCAAATTGTTTTTCAAATTGATAGTTGGCTCGATAGCTCAGTGGGTTAAAAGTGTTCTGCTTATATACCGCCCCATACCACTTCAAGTAGTCTCTGGGCAGTTTACAGTTTAATTACAGTATGCAGGCTACACATTGCTCCCACCCCCAGCAAGCTGGGTACTCATTTTACTGACCTCAGAAGGATGGAAGGCTGAGTGAACCTTGAGCCTGCTAACTGGGATTGAACCCCGGGTTGGGAGCACAGTTTTACCTGCAGTCAGGCGTTTAACCACTGTGCCACGAGGTATCTGAATGTGGAGCTAGAAGTTGAATATTGGATTCCCCACAGTGCCTCCTATGAATAGATTTAGCCTGTGTAGCCTGGGCCAAAATACATGATTCCAGAATGCCTTCAGAAGAAGGAAATTCTAAACCATTGATTTGTAATATTTACCTGGAAAACCCTGGAAAGAATTCTCATGTAAGAATTGATGGCACATGAATATTATTAATTCTTCAAAAATCACTGGTTTATTAGTATGAGATATTGTGTTTCTTTATCCACAATAAAAATGTCAGGAAATGCTGCACAATATGGTGGGAGTGAATGGGTGGATATTTGTTGCCATCAAGTATAGGAGATAAGACCCACAATGGAACTGAGGAAACAGGAAGGGGGAAGGGCAACGGAGGAGCCAGCCATTGGTATTGTGCTAGGTAGGGGAAGGTGGTAGGAGTGGAACGTGCCCACGTAGGAGAAGAGAGGTTAGATACCTTACATCTATCCCCTGTAAAATAGGTGACTTCCCTTGCACTGAGTGAGATCATTAACCACATGCAGGCAAAACGAACAACGAACCCCCGAACCAACGGAACGAAAAAATTTAAAAAATTTCATGGAAAACGGTAATGACCCGAAATGGACCCACAACGACAAATGAAAAACCGAAATGTCATTTTTTCTATTTGTGCCCATCTCTACTAAAAACATTAAATCCTGTACTAAACCCAAGCTAACCCATTCCACTGGCCATTGTCCCACACACCACCTGCCCTGAAAAAACATACCAAACCTAAGGAGCCAGAAGCATCAGTATGAACTTGTAATGAAGAACCCCAAAATAATTCTGACCTCCAAAAAGAAATCCCATTAAATCCCTATAAATAACATAGCCATGCTAATAAGTCATCTCTAATACCTGCTGACATCCTGCACCCGTGATGAGGCGTTTTTAGCCCCACCATGGCAACACACAACCTACAAAGAAAAATCCTGACTGATGCAATAACCCTGCGTGCAAAGTTTAAACTTGCAGCTCTTTCAATGTAACCCTTTTCTGTCCTAACATAGCTGCAATCCTACCACAAAGGTCCACCAGCTTGTCATCAGGTAACCTACATGCCTGCTGGTGAGTGTCAAGCTCAATGCCCAAGAAGGTAAGGTTGGACGCTGGACCTTCAGCCACGCCCCCCACCAATGGAATGCCAAGTTCCCTGGCCACCTGTTCAAAGGTCTCCGTGAGGCATCTCCAGTGCTACCTTGCTCTGTCTGGGGCTGACCATAAAATAAGTAGTCGTCCAAATAATGGACAATCCTCTTCACATAGCCCGCACTCTGATTACCCACTATGAGAAGGAACTGAAGCACTCAAACGCTGCACAAGAAACTGAACATCCCATGGGTAAGGCCCTGTCAACATAAAACTGGCCATCACAAGTAAAGCCTAACAGATCAAAATCTGCCAGGTGCACAGGAAGCAACCTCTTTTGAATCATGGCTAGACTCTCTTTGAACAGGTCTGGGACAGCACAGCTCTTCTAAGTCCTATTCATATAGGGGCATTCCATAGAAATACGGCCTTGGGGTTTCAGCTTTGTCTTTTCTTCTGCATAATAAAAGGCCCCCACAGATTGTTGCCTGCCTGCACTATGTTGCTGTGAGGGCATTTTTATGTTCTTCTCTCCTGAACCAGGCTATCCATGGGACAGAGACAAGAGAAGCAACTGCCTTTTGTTTTGAAAGCAATACCTCCCTGTCAGTAAGATGGATTAGGGCTGGGATTTTTCCACCCCCTTGACTTTCATTATAATTTTTCTCTTTCTCTGTTCCCTTCCAGATCTTTCACCAGTAGCTAACTATATATATAACCCCCCCCTCCATTCCCCAGCATTTATGTTCTTTTAGTATTTCTAGGAGAGGTCCCCTTCCCCCAGTTGCTTTGCCAAGTGATACATTATTAACTCTTAAATCAATCCTTCTAGCCTACTAATTATGTAGCCTGCTCTTTGCTGATCTTCCTTTCCATTTGTCAATATGTGTCTGCTGGAAGTGAATGCAGAATTCCAAATGCTGGCTTACCACTCTTGCTTATAGTATGAGGCACTGTGGATCTTAACTTCAAAATCAAATTTTGACCTCCAAGTCATCTCCTGTCTCACTTTGGATGTCCATATTCTATGGGAGCTACTATTTTGACTTTACATGAGTGTTCAGCAGTAGGAATGAACTGGATGAGGATGAACAAATTACAAGTAAATGCAGATAAGACAGAGGTGGTGTTGGTCAGTCAAAAGGAAGAACAGGGGATAAAGATGCAACCTACACTGGATGGGATCACTCTCCAATTGAAAAAAAGAGATATGCAGCTTGGGGGCACTCCTGGACTATCCTTGAGCGTAGATGCCCAGGTCACGGTTGTGGCCAGGAGTGCATTTGCACAATTAAAGCTTGTATGCCAGTTATGCCTATTCCTTGAGAAACCTACTCTGGCCATGGTGACACATGCCCTAGTGACATCCTGGCTGGACTACTGTAATGTGCTCTATGTGGGACTTCTGATGAAAAGTCTCAGGAAACTTCCACAGGTCCAGAGTGCGGCAGCCAGATTGCTGACTGGGACAGGTTATATATACCACATTACACCCCTATTAAAGTAGCTCCACTGGCTGCCGATCAGCTATCAAGCACAATTCAAAGTGCTCACCTTTTAATAACACCATATATTTCCAATCAGTCTTATTAAATTGAAAAGGGAAGGATCTTTGTGGATCAGATGAGGTTTTCACTGCTATAGGTTGGAAGTAGAGATGGGCCCGAAATGAACAATTTTTCGTTTCTGTTATTCGTTTGTCATTTCGTTACGTAACGAAACGACAAACAAAAATTGTGATGAAAATGAAACAAAATGAACAGAACCACGAAAATTGGGTTCGTTACGTTTCGTTTCCGTTACTGGCGGCGTGCAATGAAATGAGCTGTTTTAAATGTTAAAAAACGCCCTGGATATCCATAAAAATGCAGCGATAATTATTTATACTGTCTGATAATACCTACCGGGGGGGGGGTGAGGTCCTTAAAACATGCATTTATGTCTTTTCTCAGATCTCTGTATTTTTTTTCCTTTAAGGGGAGTTAGGGGACATCGAACCAAAATGGCTCCCAGATGCCTAATATTGATTTCTTGGGTATTAAAACGCCCTGGACATCCATAAAAATGCAGCGATAATGTGATAATTATTTGAAATTATTACCTACCAGGGGGTAGGGGTCCTTAAAACGTTTGTTTTTGTCTTCTCCCATTGCAATGTATTTTTCTTTTCCCTTTATGGATGACAAAATGGATGTCACCACTCCAGCCACAACATGGAGGCAAGCCATGTGATGGGATCATGTAAATTCTCGGACAACATCAACCAATAGTATGCCCAGGTTGCAGACTGGGCAGGTCTGGCAGCCACAGAGGACATAAAAAGCTCTGGCACCCCCCATCCTCCTTGCAGTCTCCAGTGGGAGTTAGGGTGGGATTGCTGTCTCTGCGACTCTAGCTTCAGTCCTGCAGCCTCCCTGTGTGCGTGTGTGCATACCTCTCGGTGAGTACCCTCCCCTGCCCTGCAGTGCAGTCACTCTGCATCTGCCTTGCACCCTGGGCAACGCCCGCCGCTGCCTTTGCAGCCTCCCTGCGAACCTAGTCTATACTGTGTCTCTGCCAGCATCAATTTTTTTTAGTGTTTTCCCTCTGGTCTGGGGCGTTGTGGGGCGCCCACGCACGGAAATGCTTTTAAAAATCGCGCAAAAAGCGACAAATGAAAAAACGGAAAACAGAAATGAAATTTTTCCAAAAAATTCGTGAAAAATGGAAACGAAATGAAACGGACCTCTCAACGACAAATGACAAATGAAACACCATTTTTTTTATTCGTGCCCATCTCTAGTTGGAAGGGCTCACAACACGAATAAGCAGGCAAGTCCATCTTCTGACATTAGCACTTTCTGCAGAAACATTTAAAAGGGGAAAATTCTTCACTGAGTGTGCCAACTCCCAACCTATGTATGTGCTGAATGCACTGATACTGCAGTGGAACCAGGAAGTGTTAGAGATGCCAGAGATTAGCACATTGGCATAGCCCTGCTCCTGTGAAGACTCACTCAAACATGGACACTTTATATGAATGGACTTTTGGGTTTGGTTTCATGAGCATCTTGCCAGATATGTTGACCAGCTACCTCAGAAATGCTATATACCAGTGATACACTGTCTTACATCAGTAAGTTCCTATAAAAGGTTCCTATCCTGCATTTTAATACAGCTCAATTTCAGTTCTGATTTTGATGTATAGGCTGCTTCCCCACTCGTTGTGAATAAAGCAGATAATAATGCAGGGACAGCATTACAATATATTGTATAGATATATAGATATATAGATATAGATATAGATCAATAGAGCATTATAACAATATATTGTCACATTAAGAACATCCAAATATTTAATCGATATCAGCATCATAGCACTATTATTAATACTTACTTGGACTCTATAACAAGATGGCATCCATGTTTTAAGTTACAACTAGAGCAGACTAGACATGGGCATGACTTAGCGAAATTCCCGTTTCCGTTTCTGTTCCTCGTTTCTGTTACGTAACAGAAAAGGAAACGACAATTATTCCGCCAGAACTCAAACTCGAACCAATGAACAAATAATTTGGTCTGATTTGTCATTGTCGTTCCTGGCATCGCGGCGATCGCGTGATGCCAAGCGGCACAGAAAAAAGTTTTTAAAAGTTAAAAAAAACCCGATTCCCGGCCAAAAAAGGAGGCGGAAATATGCCTGCCTGAGTGAGGGCACCTACCAGAGGGGTGGTTTTTTGGGGGGGGGTCCCTGGCCTCCCCCCTCTCCTCCTCCTATCCTTCCCGGGCTGCTCTGGCGGAGTGGCGGCCGGCGGGCATCCTCGTCGTCCCACCAACGTCGCCGCCTCGCCAGCTCACCGCCGCCATTCAAGCGGCACAGAAAAAAAGTTTTAAAAAACCCAATTCCCGGCCAAAAAAGCAGGCGAAAATATGTCTGGCTGCCTGCCTGAGAGTGCACCTACCAGAGGGGTGGTTTCGGGGGGGTCCCCGGCCTTCCCCCCCTCCTGTCCTGGGCTGCTCTGGTGGGGGCTGGGGGGCACCCTCGTCGTCTCGCCAACTCACCTGCCATGTGGTGCGGGTGGGGGATCCAAAATGGGGCGGGCGACCACAATCTTTTTTTTGAAATCATGGTCCAAAAACACACCAAAGCACCACAGAAACATGCGAAAATTGCTATTTTAAAACTGCCAGATTTTTTACAGTAGTAGTGGGTTTTTCTTGCAACAAAATGTCTCCTGTCCTCCTCTCCATTGATTTTATTTTATTTTATTTTTTTATTTTTTACACCTGTGCAGTGATGGGCTGGCCATGGGAGTGGACCATGCAAATTTTTGGAGCCATTCCACCAATCGCATGGCCACTTGGCCAGGTTGACCACAGAGACTTCTGGGATGTGCCAATCGGGCATAAAAAGCCCACTAACCCTAGCCCGAACCCTAACCCGAACCCTAACCCTAACCCATACGCCAGTACACTGTCCTTCTAAGTGGGTCAGAGAGGCACCCAGAGGTGCACCCCAATACTCACCCTAACCTTACCTGTAACCCTAAGCCTAGCCCTTGCGCTAACCCTAACCCTGAAGCCAGATCTGCGTACTCGCATTGCACTACACACAAGTACATTTCCCTTCTTAGTGAGACACTGTGAGAGTCCGCATTCTCTCTCACTGACTGATGCAGTGAAGGCACCCCAAAGAGGGGTGCCTCTGCCAGTCCACTAAGCAACTCTGCAACTTGGTATGCATATCCATATGGCTACGCATGCTATTTTGCAGCGGGTGAGGAGAGGAGGCACCCACGGGTGCCAGAGGAGGAACCCACCCCACAGAGGTGCCTCCAGGAGCCCACTACCCCCCAAACCAGTACTAACGACAGATGAAAAACGAAACGATAATTTTTTGAAAAATTTCGCGAAAAACGGAAACGAGCCGAAACGGACCCGTCCTGAAAAACGACAATTCGAAAAAAAAATTTTCCTGGTCGTGCCCCTCTCTAGAGCAGACTCATTGAATTGATAGTACTTATACAAATGTGGTCTCACCAAATCCCCAGTGGATCTACTCTAGTTGTGACATACTGCTAGATTCCAAACTTTGTCAAGCTGATAAAATGGGGATAGGAGAATGAGTAGAGAGAAAGGCAAATGGGACAAAATCAAGAAATACAAAGCTGTTGTCGGCTAAGTAACTTTTCTAAGCTCATCGTAAGACCGGAAATAACCGGTAAGTGCAAATTATTGGAGCCCCCAACCACTTGTGCATTCTGGCCTTAGATTATGTATGCTGTCCACTAATCACAGATGGTTTGGTTTTATCTTCCGACTCCTTCTGTCATGTCATAGCTCCAGGGATATATTGAGAAGGTATCCAGGTTCAACCAGTCCAATGTTGTGCCTCCTGTGGAGAGTAGTTCACAAGACGGCAGAAGCGGCAGTGGTGGGAGGCTTGGCTCCCTCACACCAGTCATCTTTAGCAACTCTGTGACATTGTTTGAAGATTTATTGCATAGCACACTACAAGGGCTATTTTAACCTATGTGCAGGCAGGTTCTTCTTTTAGTATCATGAATATCATCTACTGGCCTATGCACAGCAACAGATTAGAGATTGAACTGTCTGCTTTTGCTGATTTGCTTTCCTTGCTGGATTCAGAATAACAGACACATTAACCAAAAACATTGAGTAATTGGAACACATTTGTTTTCTGAACAATGTGTGGATGTTGTGAATTCATGCATTACCCAAATCACAGATATCTTTTTGTTAGTATAATTTTCTGTGCTTGTTTGCCACTCTTCTTTGTGTTCATTTAATATTATGCTGATTTCCACCAACTTCAAAGAAACATCCTAATTAACTGAATAGTTTGGATGTTTGCCAGGCAGTTCTGATAAGCATGGCCATCTGTATAAGCCTCTTTGCTTGGCAGGCTTCACTTTGGAATGTTCCTTTATTAGGTGGACATCTTAAATAGTTCCTATTAATGGAAAATGTGACCGCATTGCCTAAACCTCATGTGAGGGCAAATAGTAATGATGTGTTTTGCATAATCATTCAGTTTTTTTATTTCCTTTTGCATTATAGCATGACTGCATAACAGGATATTGTGTGTGTATATGTGCACGCGCGTGCACGCGCGCAAAAAACCTCACTTTTTCTCCTTGAATTTGAGTGTACCATTATCCTGGAAGTTATTGGATGGAAAAAGAGTTGAAATATCTAAAATGTGCAGAAAAGTGGTTCATTTTCAATCCAATTACAGTAGAAATATCTGAAGGCCATGGAACAATCAAACCAACAATAGCTTGGGGATTTTTAGTGTGATGAGGGTGAGTTGCTTTTAATTAAGGTGTGTAGAGGGCATTCCATTTCTGAAATGCATGTATACCACAGAGAGCTACTTATACTGGACTTGCAACGATCTAATTTTCATTAGGTTGTAATTCTGGTACCACAAATTCTCTGTTTGGTGCTATTTTCTTTACAACTTCATCCATTGTTCACATTTTATGTAGGCAATAGGTAACAATAATGAACATTGTTGCACTCTGGTGCTAAATAAAATCAAGGCATCACTCCTTTTAGAACTGATACTGGTAGCAAATTAGTCAACTGTGTTGTATGTGGCGAGAAAGTTAAAGAGTTTCTGCTCAATAAAGTGATGCCACCACTGCTGGCTTTCTTTTCTCAGAATTAATTGGGTTGTTATGAAGGGCTATATTAATTGGATTAATTAGGATGTTTTGAATATAATTTTGGGGGAGGAAAAAAACCTCCAAGGTACAGCACCTGTTTTGTACCCAGACATTAGAAAGTCCAATCTCTTGCCTCAACAGGAGGAGTCCTTCCTAAATTCTTTGAAAGCTGTTGTCAGAGTTGACAATATTGGTCTTGATGCACCAATGTTCTGACTTAGTGTAAGGCAGTTTCCAATGTTGCTATGGATAATCGATTGGACCCCCTGGTAATTCAGCCTTTGGTCCCTCTCATGTGTTCTTATGTTCTTCATTATTCAAATCAAAATTAGAAAAGCAAGCGGGAACAATAGGTAGTGGGGGAATCTTCATTTTTCAAACCAAATTCATGATACAAGCCTCTCCTAAGAACATAAGAAGAGCCATGCTGGATCAGGCCAACAGCCCATCTAGTCCAGCTTCCCGTATCTCACAGTGGCCCCACCAGATGCGTTTGGGAGTGCACAAGACTAGATCTCTATCTCCTGATACCACTCCTCTGCATCTGGCCCTTGAAGTACCCTGGTTTTAAGCCTGGAGATTACACATCTCCATCATGGTTTGTAACCTGTGATGGACTTCTCCTACAGGAATCTGTCCAATCCTCTTTTGAAGGCATCCAGGCCAGATGCCATCACCACATCCTGTGCCAGGGAGTTCTACAGACTAACAATGCGCTGGGTTAAAAATATTTTCTTTTGTCTGTTCTTACTCTCCCAGCCCTCAATTTGAGTTTATGTCCCCTAGTTCTGGTATTTAGTGAGAGGGAGAAGAGCGCCCCTCTATCCACTTGACTCATGTCCTGCATTATTTTGTACGTCTCAATCATGTCCCCCCTCAGGTGCCTTTTTTCCAGACTAAAGAGTTCTCATAAGGGATCTCAGGATCACATGTACAATAAATAGAGCTCCACCTCCCCCCCCCACACACACACACCAGACACCAGACACCAGACACCAGGAAGGAGAAGACATAGCAGAGACGAACCATCCATGTCAGTTTGTGCCATGGTAATTGTCACAATGGGAGGAATCCAAGTGAAACTGGTGCCATCTTATTTAAGTCGGGTAATTTACATTTTGTAGTCTCCGGTTCTTAAAAACTCCCTGCCTTGAATCATCCATCATTTCTCAATATAATATAGTCTATCAATACCAGCTTTCACAGGTTTTAGGCAGATGGCTTTCTATAAAATGGGTAATTTGTGGTCCTTCATAGTGGCCTACTCCATCTGTGATCCCAAATGGTTGATTATGCTGGCTGGGTCTACCAAGTTTTGAAACCCAGCAACAGCTTGGGGACTGCACATTCCTCCATGCGCCCCACATCTATGTTACCAATTCCTTGAAACTATATATTCTAGGAACTAAACCTGAAACATTTTGCATGCACTGCTTTACCATGGAGCCACTGCCCTATGCAATACATTGCTGGTGAAAGGAACTTGTTAATGATTGCATGTACATGACTGGTACACATTTCTGATGGAGCTGTATATGCTTAAGATGCCTTTATCTTTCACGACAAAAGTATTCAGGCAAGGTTAAGGGATTTCTTGGTCAGCAATTTCCTTTGGTTACTTAATAACACCTTTAAAGGTCTCAAGTTTTCAAAGGCAAAGCAAGAATTTATTCTCACATTCATCAGTTTTGCACTACTTAATAGAAGAGACAGGAAGTGTATTAGAAATTCCTGTCTGGAATAATATCTAGAGTTGTCAGTTGATCTGATAATTGGAGACTTTCCCCTCCTCTCCTTTTTCTTTTTGGCAATGCATTTGGTTCAGATTTTCATGCTTGGAAGCAGAAAGGTGAATTTAATTGACACTTTCCTTAGATTCGAGTTTGCTGCATCCACGCAGTTTGCACATGAATTTTCAATTCAATTTCCAGCCTCTAATGGGAGCAGCCACAAATTCAAATACCTCGTTGAAGTGGCACAAAATGAATTATGTGGATAACAATATTTCATCAGGCTCGGAATGAGACTATGTTACGTCCAAAGCAGTAAAATGGTGTAAATGAATTGCTAAGTCACAGCAATATTGATGACTTATATCTCATCTTTGTCAAAAGCAAAATGCCTACCACTGCAAGAAAAATAAGAAGCCCTATGTCACCTTGAAATGTATTTATTTATTTATTTAAGTCATCAAAATGAGGACTTCGGGATGTACTTTTCAAATGATGTTTGGATAAGCAAGTTTGCGTGAACCTAGATAGGCTCATTTTTCTCTAGGATGCTGCACATGTCCAATTAGACTTGGGCTGACATCTTGCCCCTCTTTTACATGGAAGGTGTAACATTGAGTTGTAGTTAATAAGTCCCCATCAGGGGGCACTAAGCCATTGGGTGTCCTCCCCTCCAACAATCCCAGAAGAGCCTTGGTAACTGGGTGCCAGGTGGATCTGACCATGATTCTTTTGGCATTGCAAAGCAACAGGATCTCAGCCAATGTCAATGGACTCAACTAGTTGATGCCATGTGTTAGCCACCCTACTTGTCTGCTTCGACCCTCTTAGTCAGCCTGCTACCTTCAGGCATTGTGGAAGAGCTGGCTCCCTTACCAGTACTGAAGACAAAACTGCCAGGACAGGTATGCTTTGTACACAAAATGGGTGCCATTTCCCCCCCTCAGGTGTCTAAATCCGCTGGCCTAGTCCTAGTACTATAATTTCATAATGAAGTGATGTAGGACTTTTAAGGATGGGAAACTAGGGCTGGCATCTGATGTGTGGCTGGGCCTATTTAAGAAGGGGATGCATAAAGTGCAGCCCTGGAGCTTCATGTATCACCTAAGACTTCCTCTGTCCCACTTCTTCTAGAAAAAAAATGGTGAGAGGCAGTGCCTGGAGGCCTCCAGGAATAATGATTCCCCTTTTTGAAAGTCACATTTTGAAGCATCTACATAGATAGATAGATAGATAGATAGATAGATAGATAGATAGATAGATA
>JAHTLZ010000015.1:16601330-16615181 GCA_023846285.1 Phrynocephalus versicolor
TAAATAAATAAATAAATAAATAAATAAATAAATAAATAAATAAATAAATGCTTGATATTTTTACTTCTATTATTTTGTCCAGATCCTTCCTCTGAAACCAGCAGTGTCCAAATTCTGGATGTTAACAAACAAATAATATTTCAAAGCCAGGAAACTGTAAGTTTTACTTACTGCACTTAGATTTGTAGTGTGTTATGGTACAAGTCTGTCACATCTATTGCTCGCCCCTCCAGTTTCCTTTCCAAAATTTCATTTCAAGAAAGTCTCTACTTGGAATCTTCATTCAAACGCACTCAAGCTCAAAAAAAAAAAAAAGCAGTTTAGAGATTTGGTACAAGCATTTTGTAAAGGAGGAAAAATAGATCTCTTCCAGACTGTGCATTGTACCTTCCTCCCGCTTCCTTCCTGAAAAGCTTGTGTAGCAACAAACCTTACAACAAGAGTCTTCATCTTGATTGCAATGTTTACTGTCATTTCGGGGGGGGGGGGAGTTATATCCTTTGCATGATTATCCTTGGGACGTAAAAGAAAAGAGAGGAGGAAATGAAAGAAAATGGCAGAAAGTTTTCGAAATCGAGACAACTATTATAAGTGAGGGACTCTTTTGCCTTTCTCTTTTGTTTGTTCCCTCTGATTTCTGGCGGTCACTATAGCAACAAGAACAGAAGGAGAGGAAGAATCGGAGAACATACACTTCAGCATCAGGAGTCCAATTTAAGCCAACTGAGATGTGGAACAAAAATCTATGTCATACCTAATGAGAATCTATACTGCAAGTAACTGATTGGCCCAAGTTTCCAGCGCATGGTGACAAGGATACATACGTTTGGGTGTACCCTTCACTTTTTTCTCATTAACAACAATAGAAGAAGCAGGAGCCTCATCACCACAATAGGGCTCCTGGCTCACAAAATAACTGATGGCAAAATATTCTTTATGTGCAAAGGTTACTTTTTCTTCAACAGCTCTCTGAAGTTTTTTGACACTTCTGTAGGAGCTGTGGCCACGGAGCAAGAGATAAAACATCAGAGATAGCTGGAGAATTGGTCTATGTTCACAGGTTTACTTCTGGGTTTCTCATTTTTGCATCATTGTTCACAAGGTATAATTCCCTATTAAATTGCATTTAGGCTGTAATCCCGTACATTCTTGTCTGAGCGTAAGTCCCAGGGAAATCAGTGGTACACATATCTCATCAGCATACATAGGATTATGTTGCAGGATTAGGAGATCTAAGTTACAGGACACAATCAAAATATTTAATTTAAATTTAATTTAATATTTAAAAATATTTAATCAAAATATGTGGTTTTGCCCACCCAGCCTGGAAATAACGAGGCAAGACAACATCGTGTTGGGAAAAATAGGGCCACAACTTTATTGAAAATTAACAATGTGTAACTTTTAGATCTTCTAATGGGACCTAAAAACCTATAGTGCAAGAACTGCACTAAGGAGAACTGAAGTGCAGGTGAACTGCAAATTGCACAAGTTAGAACATAAGAAGAGCCATGCTGGATCAGGCCAAAGGCCCATCTAGTCCAGCTTCCTGTATCTCACAGTGGCCCCACCAGATGAGTTTGGGAGCGCACGAGACTAGATATCTGTCTACTGATACCACTCCCCTGCATCTTGGTCAGCCTTGGCTGGCCATAGCCTGTCAAAGCCTCCCTGAAGCCAAAATCTTGCAAATTCAGCACAGGAGGGGGAATAGGTATGCCTAGTTCTGGGGGCTAACACTAAGCTCAAGGCCCTCTTTGCCTTGTCATGCCCATCAATCCTACCTCTTCTGGGAGCTGCTCTGGGGTGGGTGATGCCTGAGGAGCCAACAACCTGAAGTGCACCATCTGTCAGCTATCTCATTTTACACCCCAGGGACATGATGCACTTGAAAAACTATACAGTCACCCCCTGCCATTTCGCGCTTCAGGTACTGCAGTCCCACTACATCGCGGGATCGCAGTACCTGCGCCGCAGAGCTGCGCGGGGGGTCACTCTGCGCCACCCCCTGTGCTCCTCTGAGAAGCCTTGGACAGGCGTGCGATCGCCCCACCCCACCCACTTCCGCATATCACAGATTTTCATGCATCACGGGTGGGTTGGGTCCCTAACCCCCGTGATCGGCGGGGGGTGACTGTATTAGCCTGTAGACACTTCAAGGTCAAAGCTCAAACCAGTCTCATAGCCCCAGGGGTGTGGGATGACAGGGTGTTGATAATCTGCATGACCGCTTGGTTGTCACACCAGAATCAGACCACACAGTTGGACCAGCACACACACCCCACTGCTTCACTACCCCCACTATAGGGAATAACTCCAAAAAAGGTCAGAACCTTTGTTATACCCTCCATGTGACAAGAAGCAGGCCAGGAATCCAAGGCACCAAATGTTCTGGAAAAAAAAAACATACGAAAGCCAGAGGGCCTGGCTGCATCTGTTTGAACCTAGAATTCAGCCCCCAACAGCAGCTCATTTTTCCAGAAAGAAATGCCATTAAATGGGTAAAAATGTAACCATAACTCTAGGTCCTCACACTTTTCTGCAGATATCCACCTCCTACAGTGGGGTTTTGTGAGGCATGCAGTAGTAGAACACAGCTGTCTGAGAAAGGTTCTGCTGGGAGCTATTACTCTACAAGCAAAGCTAAGGTGACCAATAACCACTTGCAGTTCATGTAGCATGACCTTATGCTTAGCTAACAGGTCAGATATCAGCTGCCATGATTCTACAAACTTGTTTTCAGGTAGGCGGCTGGATTGGTAGACAATATTAAACTCAATGCCTAAAAATGTTAAAACCGTGGTAGGGCCTTCCATCTCGTCCACAGCCAGGGGAACTCCTAGCTCAGTTGCCATCTCCTGGAGGGGCCTTAGGCCTTTGCAATGGCCCATGTGCGCCCTCCATGAAAAGAGGTACTCATCTAAGTAGTACACTACCTGAGAGCTTCCAGTCTTAAACCTAACTACCCATTCCAAAAAGGAACTAAAAGTCTCAAAAACAGCACAGGAGATAGAGACCCCAAAGGGAAGCACTATATCCAAATAAAAATTTCAATCGAAGGAAATTCTTAACAATTCAAAATCCCCTGGAGAAACAAGGAGGAGTCGGAAAGCAGATTTAATATCACACTTTCCCATCTTGGCTCCTATGCCAGAGTGCTGAACCATCCTGGTGGCAGTATCAACACATGCTACAAAGTTCATGGGAATAATATCACCCACTGACTCCCTGTTGGGGTACAACAAGTGATGTATTAAACGAAATCCCCCGGCATCTTTTTGGGTACTGCACTCAAAGGAGACACCCGAAATCGCACTGCAGGTGGTGCATCAAAGGGGAGCAGCACTTTGCCTTTGGACACTTCTTCATTATTATTGTCCTGGACTACTCCCTCAAAACCGATAATAGACTTAGGCCATGGTCTCACAAAAGTTTTGGGGTTTTTTGGGTGGTGGTGGTGGTCACATGGTGTTTGATGCACAGTTAGTGTCCTGTCAACAGGATAGTATTTTACCGCTCTGTGCCTGTCTCTACTTGTTTAGTGCACATCTTTCCCCTTTTTTTCTGGGTCGATTTACTAAGTCTCCTTTGCAGGAAGTGGCAGGAAAAGGGGTACAAAGCTAACTACTGTGTATGTTCTGGGGTCACGCCTAGCTAGAGTACAAAAGAACTGTGCATCTTTAAGGGGAGTTTTTAAAACCAACCCCTAGTGGTGGTTTAAAAAACTTCAGTGAAAGTGCATTTTCCAGGGGCGTAGTTGGTCAGGGCATGAAATTACTTCCCTTCGCGGTTAGGATGTGATGTTTTACTGCGCAGTTCACCGCACCAAAAATGCACAGAAAACGCTGGTGAGACCGCAGCCATAAGGGACAGTCTTAAATAGGCTCCGCAAGCCCCTGCCTCTTCAGGACATGGATCCGTGTGAACTTTTTAGACAGTTGGGCAAAACAGGTCATCGTTGGAATGGCCATTGTGTGACCTCAGGGATTCTGTCTCCCCTCTCTTTCAATGGCTTCTCTGTTTCAGAAGCAGCTTTCTATGTGTGGGGATGGCATGGGATGCTATTTAAATCCTGGCCTAGTAGGTTCTTGCACATTGAACAAAGAAGTACTAATAATTTCTCCTTGTTGTGAGATGGGAAAAACCAACAACCTCTAGTTGATCTCATAAAGAATTTGTGCACTTGTGGGCCTGATTTTTGTTCATTTTTCTAAATGGCAAAATTCTAAGTCATTACTGAAACAGTCTTGAGACAGACTGTTGTTACTGTCAACTGGACATTAATAAAATCCCTTTACCTCCTCACATTCAAAGAACACAAATCCAAGATTTCTGTGGACATTTAGAAAGACTGTTCTTTGAATTCACACCCCATTATAAATAATTGTTTTAGTAGTAACAAAATAAAGGAGATGGTTTTTGCATTTTTAAAGACCAAAGTTACTGTTTCACTCTTTATAATTAAAATGGGATAGAAGTAAATTCCCTAGAGGTGAGAAATCAGTTCAGCTTCCAAACAGGGCTTTGAAATTAGCTGAATTGTCAATGTACTTCCTTTGCATTCAGAATGATCCAGGTTCCGGACTCGCAAGACACAGAATCTCAGAGGGTGTGCTGCTGCAGCCAGGAAAGAGGAGACAATTGGGTGTATTGGACCCTACTGCTCAGACTTAAAGCAGGCTCATAATCGTTTATTTCAAATATTTCTATAACACAGTTTATCTTGTTGTGTCATAACAGTTTACAAAAGATGACAAAAATGCTTTAATCTGAATAGAAATAGAGACAGAACAAACAAAAACCCTGCTTGTTTGTCCCTGTTTGTGTGTCTCCACATGCAAGTGCTATCAAGTCAATCCTGGCTTATGGCTTAACCCATTCCAGAGTTCTCTAAGTAGAGAACACACAGAAGTAATTTCATCATTCTCTTCTTCTTGGACTGGGAAGTTTGCCCAAGGCTTCACAGGCTGTCCCTACCCACAGGAGGCCCAGTGTGGGATTCAACTCACAAACTCAGGCTCTGTAGCCAGATACCGTCCTAAACCACTGAGCTTTCCAGGCAACTAAAAAGTCTATTGCTTATTACTCTAGGAGCTGTTGCTGTTATGTCCCAGCAAGCAGGAGATCACTTATAAAGACCCTAATAGAGCTTTCAAGGTAGGTCAGATATTTTAAAGGAGTGGCTTTACCTAGGTCCAAATGCTAGGTCTGTAGAATCCTAGTCTATCACTCTGTCCACTGCACCTTATTGGGTATCCAGTTTCTGTAGAGAACAGGAAAGAATGTGTCGGTTTTTTAAAAAAATCTCTTTTGCTTTTTACTGGCATTTTCCTTAAAAATCAAAACATCAAAAAGGCAATATTCAAAAGTTCAAAAGCAGTTGGATGCCACAGGCTCCTTTAAAAATACTTTTATGGGAGGGGGGGGAGAAGGTTGCTGAGGAAATAAGAAATGTCACAGTTTGGTTTTGACATAATGAGTCCTCAAAGTTCTGGAAGTTTTACTTAACCATGAAATGTTCATGTGTTGATTGGTCTAATTTCCTGAGGTCATCTATCTATTCCTACTTCATTTACCACCTTGAAAAAGTCCTGATACCCAAGTATCATCATTCTCTTAGATGAAAGCATACCAAGTGTGTGGCATGCTAAATATAAATTGAAGTGACCTTCTGAGGTCTGTGCACTCACACCAGTTTTTGCTGCAGTTTATTAATTTAAAAAATTCTACAACTATGAACTTATGCTATGCCACCATTCAATTATATAAGAGTCCCTGTAGACAGAATCTGATGGAATTCTTTTCCCCTTCTATCACCGAAGCCTCTTTTATTGATGAGAAGGTTCATTTACAAAAATGTAACTATTTCTGTAGTTGCCATGATGAGAACTTCCTTCATCTTCTATAACAGTTGCACCCTACCCTCCAGACTCAGGTGTATATATAGCCCCCTTTCTCTTTGAGGAAATGATTTAATAAGTTCCTTCCATACCGTCAGAATAGGAATTAAGCATTCATCAGTTCATTGCATAAATTGCTCACCAGAATTTCTCTTCTCAAGTTAAATATATTCAGGACTCAACTTTCCTATCTTGTAGCTTTGCAAATATATTTTATATTTCAAATGATGGTTCTCAGCCTGCTTTTTATGAGAGTAGTCTCCCAATTGTAAGGTTAAAACTATTGGGGATTTTTTTTTAAAAAAAGGGGGGGGGATTTCTAGGAATTTAGGTCATAGAATCTAACCTCCAGCAATAAACGATATCCCCTAATCTCCCATGATAAATGAAAATCCTCAATATGTAGACAATGTTACAGTGATGGCGTCCAGATATTGGATCAGGTCCGTAGGCATCTGCTGAGGCCATGGCTGGGTCTGGAGACCTCTGTGAGGGCTAGAGGCTTCTGTGGCCTGGTTCAGAAGCCTCCATGGCTGGAAACTCCACTGGGTCCAGATGCCTCTGAGAAGACCAGAGGCTTCCACAGCCAGGTCTGGAGGCCTCTGTTGCAGCCAGGGCCAGGGCCAGAGGCTTCTGCGAGGGCCAGAGGCTTCTGCAGATGTGTCCAGAGCCCTCCACAAAGGCTGCCATCACCAATGTGGAGGGGGTGGTGGATCCTACGAGATAATGGGACAGTGATATTTGTGGTGTGATGTGGTGTACCTTCCTTTGAGTTAGCAGAGTATAAGGTAGAAACAAGAACACATAAATATGTGCCCAATCTCATCTACATCCTCCCTGGTTTTGGCCACAAACTGGCACTTTGTACTTAAGATCCTTCTAGAAGCATATAAAATGGGCCATTACTTTCAGTTCCTATTTGTAGTCAGAGATGGAGAAAAGAAGTTACCAATCAAGTGAGTGGCAAAGGACCATCACATTAAGTTGTAAAGCTCCCTCCCACTGGTACCTAATGCTTGTGCATGCAAGGCTGCTATTATCAACCCTCAAGAAAAGTTTATTTGGTTTATCAGGCTTGACTCAATATCTTGACAACACCTATAGGGAAGATCAAAATGCCCCAACCTGGGCATCATAATAGAGAAGGCTCCATACCTTATTGTCAAATAATGGAACAGGAAAACTAGGAGAGCCTTCCTTGAAGACTGTAAGACATACTGTAAGTGAGTTGATATTGTGTTCCTACTTGGGTCCCAATCCAAGGTGTTAGTGCCCCACCTTTGAAAGTTCTCTCCGGGTCATGTGCAATGTCAGCACACAGTTTCTTAGAAAGTATTCCTGTGGCACAGTGGTCAAATTACAGTATTGCTGTCAAACTTCTGTGCACAACCCAAATTCCAAACTGATTGATTCAGGTAGCCAGGTCAAGGTTGAATCAGCCCTCCATTCTTCCAAGGTTAGTAAAATGAGCACCCAGCTTGCTGGGAAGCAAAGTGTTCCTAGCATAATTTCGTTGTAAACCTCCCAGAGAGACTGATTGATTAGTCTGTTTTATTTGCTATTCTAAGTTGTATAATATGTTTTATTGTGTTTTGTTTATATTTGTAACCCACCCAGAGTATCTTTCTGCTAGATGGTTGAGGTATATAAATCAAATAAATAAATAATAAATACAACATAATTGTATGCTGTATTGCCACTGATAAAGATGCAGTCCTTTAAACTGTGCCAGTGGGGACACAAGAAAATCCACATGTTACTTTGATCCAGATTTTATGGCCATGGGATAGCAGCCTAATTAAGTATTTCCATTTCTGTGTATGCCTCCTTTCCTTAGCCCCTGTCCAGTTCTCTCCATAGCCAATGGCATATTTCAGATATATTCAAAGCACTTTTATTGCTTTTCTTAATGAGGTTCTTTTTAGCTCTATACTTCCAAATGTTTTTGAAGCTGCCCACCACCACCACCACCACCACCACCACATTAATTTGGTCCCTAGGTGGATTATAAAACAAACAAGCATTGTTTACCTATAATTCTTAGGCCACATTTTTGTGTTTTTTGTTCCCTTCATTCAGGCAAAGCTTTCATTATCTGATCAAACACTTCATGACTGAAGAAGCTTATTTACTTCTGCTCATTAACCATACTGGCACCTTCTTATACTAGATGGTATTCCTCCTGGGCCAGTAGTATGAACAGCTGAACTTTCACCATTGTGTTTCTCGATTAAACACTCAATGTTCTGATGAGACCTGGGCTTCTTGAATTTCCCTCACAA
Source organism: Phrynocephalus versicolor (assembly GCA_023846285.1). Classification (NCBI taxonomy): domain Eukaryota; kingdom Metazoa; phylum Chordata; class Lepidosauria; order Squamata; family Agamidae; genus Phrynocephalus; species Phrynocephalus versicolor. The sequence continues at coordinate 16,609,513 of JAHTLZ010000015.1, forward strand.
CCTTGTGAGCTTCCTGCTTAGCTGCTCTTAAGGATCTCTTCCACTCATTCTTTTCAACTGCTTTCTGCCTCTTGGCCTGATCTTTGTTTGATTCTAACTGCCCTCTACCATATTTATATTTATTTATTTATTTTAATATTTGTATACCACACCAATTTCTGGGTGGTTTACATAAAACAAAACATGTAAAAACCAAAGATCAAAATCAAACATAAATGCAATAAAAGCAAAAAAAAAAAAAGTGTTCTGCTTATATACCTCTCCATACCACTTCAAGTAGTCTCTGGGTGGTTTACAGTTTTAATTACAGTATGCAGGCTACCCATTGCCCCACCCCAGCCCAGCAAACTGGGTACTCATTTTACCGACCTCGGAAGGATGGAAGGCTGAGTGAACCATGAGCCAGCTACCTGGGATTGAACCCCAGGTCGTCAGCGCAGTTTTACCTGCAGTACTGGCATTTAACCACTGTGCCATAAAGCAATAAAAGCAGACAAACAGCTTGACATGGGGCAAAAAGCAAATAATAACAGAACAACATCAAACAAAGGAAACACAAAACTCATTAGCAATTGCTGAATGCCTCCCTAAATAGCCAAGTTTTCACAGACTTTTTGAATACAGCTAGGGATGGGGCCTTGCGTATCTCACTCGGCAGTTTGTTCCAACTAGACGGGGCAGCCACTGAGAAGGCCCGGTTGCAGGTGGCAACCTTACAGGCCTCCTGAGAGGTGGCCACCTGGAGCAAGAAAGCTGTAGAGGGAACATTTACTCAATTCTGCCTACACAGGGCATTGTCTGACAGTATGGATTTAATTTTAGGAGGGACTATTTTTGGAACTGTCAAACACATTCAGGTAGACTAATTCTGCCACTGATTTTTCTATCAGATGGTATCTTTCCTGATTTGGGTAATGTTCAAAACTCATTGAATTATTGATCACATGCAGCAGCTTCATGTTCAGACCCAGGGCTCTGTTCATTGGCATCAAATGAAGTACAGGGAGAGTCACCACATGCTGTCACACACACACACACAAAAGTGGTCTGTGCAGCAAGGTGGGGTGAAGCAGGATGTAATGTGCAAACTCCTTGGCACAGGGACAGTGCCAGTCCTAGATGTATATTCAGGGCACATCCTCCCTCTTCTATCAGCATGGCAATATAATAGGGCTATGATGAACCAGATGCATGGGCTTTCCGAGAGACTTTAGATTCCCTCCAGGAGTCACAGAATTTTTACAAAGCCATTATGCTCACAGAAGCAGCAAGGTTGACAAAACATAAACCAGTGGGAGCCCATATACACTCTCATTAAAAACCGAGAGACAAAAGCCTTGCCATGCATGAGAAAATATATGCATTCAGATAACAGAAAAGGCATGAATTTAAACTGCTTTACTTAGGACAGTTCAAGACTTCCAGGGGACAACTTCACATTCAGAGCGAACGCTCTCCTCCCTGATGCAATTCTGAATCAACAGGGAATGAGAGATAAGGCACAGAGTGCTTCTGAATAAAACTGTCTTAATTCACATTGTGTTGGTTTCCCCGCCTTTTTTTTTTGTGTAGAACCAAGTATCTCAGTTTTACAAGCAGTTGGTAATGTGATACAAAAGCCATCACCTACAGCTATGACTCCTGCTTTGTCAGAACAAGAGCCACTGCAAAATAATTCCTTCAAAATGTTGCTTTCACAATCCAACCCCTGAAGGAACTAAGACCTTTTAGCTTCCTTCTTGGTGCTGTGCTGCTTCAAGTACAGTCCCTGCTCTAAAGAGTTCATTGTTGCCACATACTCTTGCTAGAACTAGGACAAACTAGTGACAAGTAACACAACTAGTTGCTTTTTTGGGACCATAAAATGTAACTAAGTTACATTTTAAATATAATTTAATAAGAAGTTAAAATTTACTTTTTAACATAACTAAGAAGTTGTATTTTCTGTTTCTGCATTTTCAAGCTTTGATATCCAAAACTTGCTATTAGAGGGAAGTATGTGGCAACAGTGAGCTCTTTAGAGCAGGGAACTCTACTTCTAGGAAGAATCATTTCATTCCTAGAGGAAGAAAATGACATTTTGTTTTGTTTCATGACAAAACGTGCCCTACTATTTCGTTACACAATGAAGTAATTCATTACATAACAAAATGACAAAACAGTGTTTCATTTTTTTGTTTTGTGCCCATCTCTAATCCTATTCCCTACATATTGACTGTCATTTTGCAGCATTATGACAATCACCATTTTAACTCCTAATCTTTTATCAGCTACATGGCAGACAGGTACAATATTTTTCATGCTGGGAATAACTCTCTTTGTTATATATGGCCATACATATGGTGGAAATTTCTGTCATTGGGAGCACAGCTGTGTCATTGTCTCTTTCTCTGAAGGTGATGGACAAATCTCTTCCTTCCTTATTTTAGATGAATGTTGAACTCTCTCACCCAGAAGTCATGTTTGACTTATTGCTTGTTTTAAATTATCCATGGGACTGGGCATTACTGATTCTGTGCCACTGGGCAAAAGGGTCTAAACAAAATCCATTTGTGTGGGACCAATCACTCCATGGCTTTTCTCCTCTTACAGCTGTGCTTCATGTGATTGGTTGCGCAAAGCTTCATGTGCCTGATTTGGCAACAGGTACACAACATTAAGCAGAGCAACTGCCCTTTCATATCTGTATAAGTGAACAAGATTCTGTCCACTGTGTTTTGTACTTGATATACTGAAGTGTGCAGATTAAATTTTGTACTTGATATATTGAGGTATGTAGATTGCATTTTTCTGTCATTTTAAGAATGGTTCAAATTATGCAAGATATAAATAACTGAAATAAGAGCAATCTGTAGTATGAATAGTAGTGATGAGATATGGTGATTATTTTTCTTTTCTGTTTGACCATGAACTAATTTCAGAGCTGGAACGATGTTCAACAGCATCTCCCGCAGGGTACTGTTAGATGTAGATTATTTTGCCTGCCCCCAACTGATAGTAAAATAAAAGCAACAAGTAGGTCAAGTACCACAACTCTTAGAAACTATCTGAGTCAAAAAGAAATAGTTAACACAAAGTAACCATTAAAATAAATCTAGTTAGCTTATTGGTTATTTTTATAAATAAGCTACATGGAGATAGTTACATTTTTCACTGGCATTATTCATCACTGTGAAGAACTATTGTAGATGCATAATTAAATCCACTGAAATGTGAAATGTAAATATGAAAACTGCACTTGGAGGACGTGGTTGATTAAAATGGGTTGTACATGGATGAAAATCCTGAGTTCCGTGTGATTGTTCCACATTTTTATCAGCATGTACTGAATGAACAAGTCAAGTAAACCATGAAATAAGCACAGAGATCATGGCAATTTTGAATTAATTGACTGACATTTTCATCTTATGTCATTCTGCATTACACCCAAACACAAATCAACCCCCATATTTACATATATAAATATTTAAATAAAAGTGATCTTTTATCCACCTCTCAAAATTAACCAACTACTACCTTCATATCTGCACCCCAGGTTCATCTCATATTCACCTTTCTGTACATCATGCAAAAGCAAAACAAAGAAGAAAAAGAAAAGCAAAATACTGCAGCCTTTCAAAGAGCAATAATCCCGAAATGTAGGACACATCATAATGGGCTAAAGTTACAGGCAGCCATATTTTGTTTGTATGTGAGGGGAAATGTCCTAGCTGTTAGAGCTGTACAGCAATGGAAACAATCCCTTTGGGAGGGGATGAGTGATCCAAGGTGGGAGGCATGCTAGAGAAAATTAGACAACCATCTGTCAGATAGACTTGGATTTGGATTCCTACACTGAGCAGAGGGTTTGATTTGATGGACTTGAAGGCCCCTTCCATTATGGTTCTATGGCTAATATATTTCAGTGTGAGCTGTCATGGATAAAGTCCACTTCCTCAGACACTGCAGTGAGTAGATATCATAGGAAAGTGGGCATGCTCCACAAGAAGCCCATTTAGAATTATTGTATAGCAGTTACTCCTTAAGGTGCCACAACATTTTTGCTTATTATTTGTTTTAGTGCAATATCACAGCAAAATGTCCTGCTTATATACCACCCCGTAGTGTTTAAAGCACTCTCAATTTATTTATGCAGGCTACACATTGCTCCCTCCCCCTATGAGCTGGATACTCATTTTACCGACCTCAGAAAGAGAGAAGTCTGAGTCAACCATGTGCAGGCTACCTGGTATTGAACCCCAGGTCATGAGCACAGTTACAGCTTCAAGTACAGCAGTTTAACCACTATGCCATGAGGTAGTGTGTGTGATATGTTTGTATAGACTAACACAGCTACTTCTTTGAAAACTTCATCTCACTTTGGTTTATATGATTCCATGTGTAGCTTTGACATCAAATCTGATGTAAAGCATTGGATAAATGAAGGAAGAAATTTCTCCCAGTACACAAAAATAAATAACTTTTCAGCCACCTTGTGAAGAATCCAATTCTCCCACCAATAATATGAAAAGTTTTCACTCTGTAGCTTCAAAACACAGCACTGATTTCAAATGAAGATGACTGCATCACCTCCAGAACTGCTTTGTTGCATGAAGAATGAGATCTACAGCTTCTGTTATTCCTACTACATGCTGTGACTAACGGTTTCAGGGAATTGAGTATCAAACAACAGACCTGATGTTGTCATTGCAGGGTTCTCTGACTAGCTTTTTATTCATTTCAAACCTAGTAGCTAGTGAATTGATGGTTAAATTGTATGTTACTCTGAAGAAGTGGCTTCCAACAACCTTTTTTTGTTGTAAAGACACTTGTGTGGAGCAGGGTGTGTGAAGAGTAGAGATGGGCACGACCAGGAAAAATGACGTTTCGAGTTGTCGTGTGTCGGAGCCGGCCCGTTTTGGCTCGTTTCCGTTTGTCGCGAATTTTTTTGAAAATTTGTCATTTCGTTTGTCGTTTTTTCATCTGTCGTTAGTACTGGTTTGGGGGGGGGTAGCGGGCTCCTGGAGGCACCTCTCTGGGGTGGGTGCCTCCTCTGGCCCGCTATGAAGGGAAATTGGGCTCCTGGAGGCACCTCTCTGGGGTGGGTGCCTCCTCTGGCCCGCTATGAAGGGAAAGCGGGCTCCTGGAGGCACTTCTCTGGGGTGGGTGCCTCCTCTGGCCTGCTATGAAGGGAAAGCGGGCTCCTGGAGGCACCTCTCTGGGGTGGGTGCCTCCTCTGGCCCGCTACAAAAGGGTACACATAGCCAATTGGATATGCATACCCAGTTGCAGTGGCAGGCAGAGGCACCTCTCTTTCTTTTGGGTGCCTCTACTCTGACTCACTAAGAAGGACAGCATACTGGTATACTGTGCACTTGGGCTGGGGAAGGCTCCCTCAGGGCGCCCTCTGGCTCACTAAGAAGGGAAGTGTACTTGCGTGTAGTGCAATGCGAGTACACAGATCTGGCTTAGGGTTAGGGTTAGCGCAAGGACTAGACTTAGGGTTACGGGTAAGGTTACGGTGAGTTAGTGGGGTGCACCTCTGGGTGCCTCTCTGACCCACTAAGAAGGACAGTGTACTGGCATATGGGTTAGGCTTATGGTTCGGGTTCGGGTTCGGGTTTGGGCTAGGGTTAGTGGGCTTTTTATGCCCGACTGGCACATCCCACTCCCATGGCCAGCCCATCATT
>JAHTLZ010000015.1:16618405-16646400 GCA_023846285.1 Phrynocephalus versicolor
TGTATGTATGTATGTATGTATGTATGTATGTATGTATGTATGTATGTGTTTGTTTGTTTGTTTGTTTGTTTGTTTGTTTGTTTTAGAGTATTTTACCCCGCCTTTCTCCTTGGAAAAGGACCCAAGGCATCTTACAGTAATGGGGGACAATAAACAGTCTGGTTTGTAACCTTTCCCATGTCATCCCATTCTCGTTTCCCTTAATTCTTTTAGCAACCCACTCCTTTCCTTATGTGAGCAGAGATCAGGGCTTGATACGTCTATGTATCTTAAAATTTAACACGGCGACCTTATACAAAATGGCACTATTTGTACTAAGCACGAGGAGGCATAAGCATGGTTGGAAATAAATTCCTTAATGATATGACATCATTTCTGCTGTGCAATTGGAACAACACAACATAACAGGGACTTTATTTTCAAGCTCTGATGAGGGGGTAAACAGTAATTTCTATAAAGGGGCACTGATATTTAAATCTGCCCTCTACCCCGGCTGACCATGAATCTCACAATGAAGAGAAGGCTATTAATATAGGAGTTTTGAATTCTTCCCAGACTTTCCACTAGTGATAGGACTTCCATTATCTTTCCTAGAAAAACATAACCACCAGATATAACCATCAAATAGAAAGAGTCTGCCTAACAGAACATGTACCTTGGGTGGAAAGGCTTCGTGTTGGTGACATTTATCTGTGAGCACTGGCCATCAAAACACTGCTCTTTTTTCATCCTTACATAGAATTCAGTAATTTGCCTCACATAATCACAATATGAGCTGCCTGGTAAGGCTGCCAAACTGTAGAGAATTACATAGTGACCTTGAATTTCTGGGTCTGGTGCCATACATCATCCTTTCCTTTGGCTGTGAATGTGTTTTGTACTCCTTCTTAAAGAAAATCATGGGAGGATATTTATGAGTGGTTCCTGTGTTTCTGAAAATACTGTGTAAAAGGCAGTAAGATATGTAACTAGACATAAATAGCAAGACCCTGTCTTTAAGCCATTTTACAGCATTACCCAAGGGGAAGCTTCAATGGACATAGACACCTTTCACTGCATAACGCAAGGGTCAGAAAGTTCAGCTGCTGTAGGCCTTTTGGCCTACCTTTCCAATCATCCCTTCCCTTCCCATCACATTCTTCGTTAAGGGGTTATTTTTTCTAGATGGAAACACAATTAAAAAGAACTGTCCAGCTACTTCACCTTTTTCTCTTTAGACTTTGTGCAGTAGGAAGAAAGTAGGAGTGGTGGAAAAACAACAGAATGTGGCACATGGTAGCATTTGAAGCCTTCCTAAAATGTACTACTAAATAGGGAAAGGCAACAGTATGAGACATGTCTAGTTTTAATTATAATTGCCCCCAAAGAGGTTACCTATGCAATTTTCTCCCTGTAATAATTAACTAATTCTTTGCCTTTATATCTCTTGTGTTGTTTTTATGTGGCAAGCCATCATGCCTGCATATGCTGAAATACCAGAGTGATATTCAAATGGATCAGTGCACATTTCAGTAGGATGACATGATTAAAACAACAAAACAACATAAAATAAGGTTATATTACTCATTAACTGGCTTATAATAACACTGCAAGTAGAAGTTACAGGGGCTTGGTGATAATAAAAATGAAGAAATAGGAAATATATTAAAACAGGATTAGAATAGTAAGTCCATCAAGCTTGGAAGCTCAGTGGGTGTTGGATCTGAAGGCAGCTAATCCCTCTCATCGCATTGATATTCTCAGGCAATCTCCTGGATGTTATGCTGCCATCACATGGATGTGCTCTTAAACCCTTTAATTGCAATCTCAAGCATGTTTCCTATCCCTCCTGGTGTTCAGTGTTGCGAAAACTTAGTACGACCCCTCAGACAGCTTCCTGTAAAACATCAAAACTCTCAGCAAGGGCTAGATGGCAGATTTAAAAAATCATTAAATGGCTAGACTTTCAGCCAGGTGTTCCTAGTCAGATTCATCAATATTTCAAAATAGGAAATTTCGAAGGAAAACCAACATAGATAATTTTCGGAGCATTGTTCATCATGGACTACCCGTTATTATCTCCACAGCTATGAGAAGGAACAGGAGGCTTGATCAGACATGGTTCTTTTCCTATTCTTAAGAACCAGGTAAAGGTCTAAGAGAATTGGGTTCCACCACATGGCCCCCATTGATGTCAGTTGGACTGACATCAGTTTTGACATTGTGCAGCTGCTTCTTTTGGACAACGAGATGGTCGCAAGAGTCTGCTCTACATTTGTACCATCACCAAACTCAATACTAGCCAGTAATAAAGAGATCAAGGGATGTGGAAGTTAAGATATGCATCTGGGGATGAACCTAAAATACAAAGAGCATCTAGTTGCTCATTCAGATAATGCAGCTGTGGTTACATAATTAGCTTTTAGGTTACCAGCATTTAATTATTCCAGAGTATGTTGTTAAATAATTAGAGCTGTCTTGTTTACTAGCTGATTTTCTGTCCTCAGCTCTAGGGTGATTTGTTTCATAATGTATTAAGATCCAAGGATGACCAAGAGCCAGAAAGATGCAAATGCCAGCATATATATAGGTTTTCTGTGTATTTTACCTTTAGAAGTGTTGACATGTTTCCAGCATGGACAGTGTGCTACTGTCACTTGATGTAGACTCAGTCCCTGACATCTGCTCTCCCTTCTCTTAGAGCTTATGTCTTAGACAGATGCAATCTCTGGTGCTGCTCACCTGGAATGTATGAAACTCCTGTGCGGCTACATTTTATGCCTTGCTGAAATGCCAATTTATATTTCAGAATAGTTACATATTTAGAAGCAGGCATCATATTTTGAAGAATATGCACAAGTGTAGGTTGATTGTGCATCCAAAATATACAAATACCAGGAAATTGCAGAGCCTACTTGCAAATGGTTGTTGTGATGTGCCACCAAGTCATCTTGGACTTATGGCAACTTTAAGAATCATCTGTGACATGTCCTGTCCTCAATTTCTCTACTCAGCTCTTGTAAACGTGTTGTGATTTCTTTTTGGGAGTCAAGACATTTTGTATTTAGCCTTCCTCCTTTCCCACTATCTTCATCCTATACCAGAACTATGGTCTTCTCTGGGGAATCCTGCCTGCTCGTGATGTACCCAAAGTGAGACAGGTCCAGACTCAATTTACATTTTTAAAAAATCCTAACGGACATAGCACTGTTCCAGTACCGTACTAAGTTGGTGCATTGCGTTTTTGACATGCCACTTATGTTAATTAACAACCAAACAAAGAGTAAAGCCACAGTGGCTGGCTGAATGATGGCTGAGAGAAAAGGCAGGGAAGTGGTTATGCTGGCTTCATGGGTTCTAGACCCAAAAGACAGTGCAGCCCCAGCAGAGCCCCAAACGAGGAGGATGCTGGGTAAAGATAGGGTTCTTCCTTTCCATCTCCCCAACCTTCTCCTGAATATTTCCACTTGGGCCAGTACCAACCTCATGAACATTCCCCGCCACTGCCCCCCCTTCAGGGCCACCACTTACTCACAAATAAAGTGGGTAAATGGGCTCACAAGTAAACCAGGTAAATGTAAATGCATGTAAGCCAGTGATAGGAATACTTGCGTGGACCCTTCTCACAAGAGAATAAATATCTCCAGTTGAATGGAAGGATCAGTCAAGTGAGAGATAAAGTTTATCTCACTGAAGATAAGAACCTTTTAAGTGTGAACTACGCTGCTCCAAATCCCCCTCTCAGGACAGGCCCTAAGTCTTTGGAATGGAGTCTGTGGAATACCTTTATGATGTACGTGAAAGATGATGAAATGCAGACAAGTGTACTTTCACTCTCGGATAATTTTATGACCCACATCCTATGGTCCTCCACAAACTGAGTATGCCTTTTTAATTTATTAGGCAATTCCGACTGAATCTGTATCTTGCACGAATCCCACGATTGCTTCTCTTAAATTTCCTAGGAAATGAAATGCAGGTGGCAAGGAAAATGTTTGGCTCTAACTAGGAAATGCATATCTTCTTTAGAGATGGGCATGACTCAGCGAAATTTTCATTTCCGTTTTCGTTTTTTCATTTTTGTTAGGTAACGAAACGAAAATGAAAATTTTTCAAAAAACAAAACAGAAACGGAAATGAAACGAAAAATTTTGCCGTGTTTTTCGTTTTCGTTGCAGCAAGCACATTGAACTGAAAAGAATGCTAACGAAACAGAAATTTTCCGTTTCCGTTTCCGTTTTTCGTTTTCGTTAGGCAACGAAAAGAAAACAAAAAATTTGCGGAAAAACCCAATGAAAACGAAAACGAACCAAAACGGACCACCTCAATGAAAAACGAAAAACAAAAAACCTTTTTTTTTGAGTCGAGCCCATCTCTAATCTTCTTCCTTCTTACAAGTCCAGGCAAAAGGATACTCCTGTCGCTTTGTTCTTCACACAACCCATCAGTTTGGCATCAAAGTCATATTCTGTGCCACATGTTTCAGTAAAACAGCTCCAAGTGGCAAATGTTGTATACATTCCCTGAAAGAGGAACACATAGCTATGCATAACAAAAACAAATCATCACAGCGAATTTAAAGAGAACTGGCTGGTTAAGGGTTCCAGAAGAAGGCCAAAGCAAAGGAGGGTCCACCAAGAAGCTAAGGTCACCGTTGTGCTCGTGTTTCAACCTTTTGAATTTTGTATTGCTCACCATATTTGATATTTTACAGTTTTAATCTTTTCTTTTAGTGAAATAATTATGGAACTTGCTATAAACTCTAATCTAAATGATCACCAGGTCGGTACCCTTTTCAGTGCAAAAGGTATTATTCTGCTTTAAGAAACATGAAATAAAAGTCATCATCGGTATTCAAAACGGGGCTTTGATTCAATCAGCATAATCAGAAAGCCCTATCAAAGGATGGAAAGAGAGAGAACCTGTTGAATTACAATACTTCCAGAACACTTGATGCAACATGATCCTCTGCATCTTTGTTTGGAAGTTACATGCACCATATTGGATCATACATCGAAGCTAAGTGCAGAGAAAATAGCAAACATATTGTGCACCACAGTCAAAAATGTGTACTGTTCCTTCATCCCACAATAGTTTGTTCACTTAATTAGCAATTAATACCTTTTTGTTTTTTCCAGGTTAAATAAAAGCCAACAAAAATTTCAAATCACATTATGGCCTGGGTGGCCTGTAGTGTGGAGTGGGTGTCTCAACTCCCCGGTAAAAATCAGCCGATGCATCAAGTGTGTGAAGTGGTGGAATGTTATGCAAATTTAACAGGCCATAAATCCACTGCAAAGCTTATTTTGGGATTAGTACAGTTAAAAGAAAGAATTGATTAAAGTAATAAGCACACTTTTTGCCTAATATGGACACCGTGATTTCAGCAAAACAAACCTCATGCTTGTAGGAATCTCTCTCTCTCCTCTTCTTTTATCTTGCGTGTCTTATTTTGGTGAAGATTTGAAAACAATAAATAGTGGTTAAAGGACTCCATATAAACCAAAATCTGTTCATTGATCCATCTAGCTTTGGAGGCTCAAGAAACAGGCTTTCCAGGCATCCTGTCTTGTCTTGAACTGCCCTTTTACATGGAAATGATGGGGGGCTACTTTGCAGGTTGCCTCCATTTCTGTTCTTCTATTGCCATGTTAAAGTTCAATGCATTTTCCAGGAACAAAGAGACATACAGCTAATCACGACTCACCTCTGCTGGTCATTGTGCCCCATCAGAGCCAGCTGAGCCAGTTAGCTAGCCCATGCTGCACCCTCATCACAGCTGCTAGTGCCTGCCTTCACGCTCTACTGCCCTCCCAAGCTGAAGGCCATCTCTGCCCCTCTTCTCAGCTGGTGAGAGCAACACGGAGGTAAGACTGAGTGCAGTCAGCAGGGGAGGAGCTACAAAAGGACACCCAATTATGAGGCTTCTTAGCTGGCTGCAAATCAAGCTTGGTGGATCTGCATCATGCCCCATCGAAGCCAGTGAGCCAGTTAGTCAGTTTGTGCTGCTCTCCCCCCCACAGCTGTTAGTGCCCACCACCAGCTATCCTTGGCTGGCCAGCAACCAGGCCTCCTTAGCTGGGTGCTTTTGATGCAGCTGTTTTGGGTGGCCACTGAAGGACAAAGTCAAAGGGCTTCACCCATGTTGTGCCTTTTCAGTGGACGGGGGATCAACTGCAGTGTTAAAACAGTGTTAAAACAAATAGGTTCACCTGGAGCTAGCAGGGGAACTAGCTGGGCAGTAGGGGGTCTGGGGGGGGGGGCTTGGAGGGCAACCAATACAGATTATATGAGGCAGTGGAGAAGGGAGGTTAGGTACTTTACATGTATCCTCCCTTCCAGCTCTGTCTCCAGCCTATCAATACCATGTGACCATATCAGCCAGCTCCTGGGCCACATGATACTGTTGGTGAGTGTCACGTTGGCAAAAAATGAGACCACCCTCATCCATGATTTAATTCCTGATGAGGGTGCAGACCTGGCGTGCATTACTGAGACTTGGGTGGGAGAAGAAGGAGGTGCCAGATATGCCCCCCCCCCGTGTACTTGGTCCATTATTAGAGTTGACCACAGGCAGGAAAGGGACATGGTGATAGTCTATAAGGATTCCCCTCCATTTCCAGGTTCCTTGTCCCCCAGGTCTTGAGGGCCTGTATTGTGTCTTGGGTTCACGTGACAGACTTGTGATTCTGTTGTTGTACCACCTGCCTGAGCTGACAGAGATGATTTCGGACCTGATGTTGAGGACTCACAGACTATTGGTGCTGGGGGAACTCAACTTCCATGCCAAGGCCACCTTGACAGGGGTAGCTCAGGACTTAATGGCTTTCATGACAACCATGGGTCTGTCTCAATATGTCATTGGTCAAACTCATGAGAAAGGCCTTACTCTCGACCTAGTATTCTCCATGGGATGGAGGGATGGTGGCCCAGATGTGGAGGGATTAAACTTGACACTGTTATCATGGTCAGACCATTTCCTGGTGTTTAGGCTCTGTGCAACTGCTGCAGAGCCTAAATAGCTGCACAGGTATGTACAGCTATTATGGGTATAGTGCTAAATAAGCCGCTTGATGAAAGACATATTTAATCACCAACAGTTACATGTTTGCCTTCTGTAACAGTTGGTTCTTTGTTTGGATACCTACTGCATAGAAAAGCAGTGTGTCCAAAGAAGGCCTACCGCTGAAAGAAGTACAGTAATGTTGAGCTCTTCCATGGAATGTAAGGATAGTTTATTCTTCAGAGTGAGGAGAGCAAGTGCTTTATTCTTGCAGAGTTATATTGCTGATCCCTGTAGCTCAGAACTGTGTATCTCCAAAATGGAAACATTCCCCATTTTATTTATTTATTTATTTATTTATTTATTTATTTATTTATTTATACAACTTATATTCCCCCACCATCCAAGGGTCTCTGGGTGGCTTACAATTCAAAATTAATATGAACAACCAAATAATTAAAACATTAAAATACAGTGGTACCCCTGATGTATGAGAAAACTGACTTATGAGCAGAAATCCGCTGACAGTTTTCCCTGGTGCGTTACAAGTGAATCCATCTATACTGATATGGGGGAAAGTGCAGGTGGTTTAAAATGTATTTGAGGCAAGCAGTGGTCGCGGAATGGCTCCCCCACCACTGCTTGCCTTCAAGACATTTTTAAAAGCCTGCTCCTCCCCCACAATCAGGCAGGTTGCGGGGGAAGGAGAGTGTTTTTTAAAATGTCTTTGAGCAACTGAGACAAGCGGCAGTCGCAGCCACCACTGCTTGCCTCAGTTGCTCGAAGACATTAAGATAGGGTTCCTTTGTAAGTATATTTTACTGACCTTGGAAGGATAGAAGGCTGAGACAACCATGAGCCAACTAAAAGAGCTCTATGCTTCCCTTGCTTCTTTCTTGGCACAAGGAAGCAGACAAGCCAAAAGGATAACACTGATATACTGTGTCTATGTAAGCAGACTGAACAAATAGTGAAGGGGCTTCAGAGGAACCGCAGATAATGCTGTCTTCCCTATAAATACCACTTTTTCTTGTTTGTTCTTTGCTCTTCATGTGCCTCCTTCTCCTCTTCCTGGTTTCCCCTCCCCAGTGCAGCATATGGCACAAATACATATTGAATTGAGGCCACGGATGATTCATAACAGAAGGTACTCCGCCCCCAGTCTGTTAGAAGCCTTGAACTAATGGTTGTTATATCCACATCAAAAGAAAGACCAGCCTTGCAATGGGCTAATGATAATGATAAGCAACATGCTGACACACAGGAGACAAATTGGTGCCAGTAATCTAAAAACTCATCCTGTTATTCAGACAGATTCATATAGGAAGGTTGCACAGGGGCTCATTTCCAACTTGCATACAGATGAAGAACTGAAAGACGGGAAGGAGGCAAGGAATTAAAGGGGAAAGCATTCACAGCTCTCTGCCTTGCCTACCTTCTAACTAATGTGCCAAAGGAGGCAAAACATAGTCATGGTCAGAGAAGGGCAGAGTATTAGATTATTAGATTTCCTTTTTTCGGACGACAACTATTGGCCAATTTAGAAAGGACATTTTGGATATTAGACTTTTAAAATAAGCTAACTTCTCCAAACTCCACTAAAGAAAGCAAAGCAAAGTGTTCTGCTTAGATACCGCCCCATACCACTTCAAGTGGTCTCTGGGCGGTTTACAGTTTTAATTATGCAGGCTACACATTGCCCCTCCCAGCAAACTGGGTACTCATTTTACCGACCTCGGAAGGATGGAAGGCTGAGTCAACCACGAGCCTGCTACTTAGGATTGAACCCCAGGTTGTGAGCACAGTTTTACCTGCAATACAGGCATTTAACCACCGCACCACAAGGCTCTTAAGAGTTGTATTTTATTTATTTATACAATTTATTTATACAAAATAAATTTGTTTGTATTTGGTGTGGCTATTTTTCATCTAATTTATGAATAGTCATGTAAAAACAATGGGACATGCCATTCCATGATGGTGACGACATAAAATCAGAAGTGAATTGTGGCAAGCCTAGCAAGGCCTTCAAGGCAAATGAAATATTTAACCAGTTCCACTGCTCAATTAAGTTTCCATGCTAGGAATCCAATTATATGAAATAAATACCAATGTCCAAATGTGCTGTAATAATGATTGATTTGTGGAGAAGTTGACTGTGTTAGCTTTCAGATATGCAACAGAGAAACCTAAATCATTTTTAAAAGACATGGAAGTGAACTCTAATTGCTATTGAAAGACCAATGGGTAAATCTAGTGTTAATACCAACTAGAGAAGAATCCCTCCTCTGGTAAACTTAGGCAGGATGGTCTTGGAGGAAGCACTCCTTGTGACATTTAGATTTCAAAAATTAGCACCAGAATGCTAACATTGGCTGGGTCGCAATTAGGGAACTAATATAATTGTTTTACAGTCCCTGCAGCACAGAGAAGACAACTGCTGTCTCAAAGGAAGCTTCTACACAGTTTTCACAAGCACAATATAACCCTACCAGCCATAATACCTGGAACTTAGAACAGCATGGATCACCAAAACCATACAACTTCTACCCATGTAAGGCTGCTTCTAGTAAATTGACTGTGAACCAGATTGGTGTTACATTCGCTACATTGCAGTCATCAGGCACAACGCCTGATTTGAGGGAAAGATTATATATTTTGGCTAGGAACTCAGCAATTTCATCTTTAAATTTCTTGAGAAATCATGAATGGATGCCATCTGGTCCTGGAGATCTGTTAGCATTAGTTTCACAAGACATGCAAGAACCTCCTCCCTGATTATTTTTATCTGGCTTAATTCTTCGGTTTCCCTCCCTGTGAAGATAGGCTCTGTTTTGGGCATGTGGTCTCTGTCTTTTTAGTGAATACTGAAGCAAAGAATTCATTGAGTCTCTCTGCAATTTCTGTCTTCTCTTTAATAACCCATGGCCTTCCATTATCGTATAATGGTCCAATGGCCTTCCTAGTTGGGTTCTTATTTCTAATGTACTTAAATAACTCGTTGTTTCTTTGTATTTTTAGCTATACATACCTCATTTTGTTTTGTTTTGTTTTGTTACATAACAACACGACAAAATAGCATTTTGTTTTTATTATTGTGCATATTTCCTGGGCATACACAGAGTGTTTCCTCTGACATAGCTGCACAGGGCAGCAAACATAACCAGGTTGTCCTGAACAGCTGGGATACCAAGCTTCATTCTGAGGGATATGCTTGGCTAAATAACTAATTTCCAAGGAGTTATTGCCGACACATGTTCAGTCTTTTTTGTTTTGTTTTGTTTTGTTTTATCAGGACAAGGACAGCTGCTGACTTGGTGCCATTTACCAAAAGCTACATGATTATTTATTTATTTATTTATTACCGCCCATCTTTTAATGGACTCATTACATTTCTATTTAGTGTTCTTACCTTGTTTATTCACTTTCTAAAATGTCAGAAACAGTACTTTCTAAATGGAAGTGACTGTACCTAATGAGGAAAGATTTTGTGCAGGTGACTGAACATGAGAATCTCACAGGAGTGTGAACACAAATCAACATACTCAACACATGTTCAGTCTTTTTTGTTTTGTTTTGTTTTATCAGGACAAGGACAGCTGCTGACTTGGTGCCATTTACCAAAAGTTACATGATTATTTATTTATTTATTTATTTACCGCCCATCTTCTAATGGAACTCTGGATGGTTTACACCAATCAAACACAGAAACAATAAAAAAGATCAGAATAATAATGTTACAAAAAATAAAAATAAAATTTAATGTAATAAGAGTGATCAGCAAAGATGGCGGCAATACATTAATTACAGATAATGAGTTAGTGACCATTGAGGGCATGTTTGGAATGTCATTTAATAGAGAGTTCGGTACCAGAAGATGAGATGAAGGTGTGAACTGCCCATTCCAATACCGTTCTGCTTCAGAGTCCAGATTCCCAGGCTCAGAGAAGCATAGAATAATCCAGCAACTGAACTTCATATTTCATACACCACAAGATCTCAAGATCTTCACATTATGGGGGGACAAGATGGCCGCGAGCAGCAGAGACGTTAGCTGAAAGCAGTCCCGGCTAACGTCAATGTATCCCAGGTCCCAAGAGGGTGTTTCCACTTCAAGACCACCCGCTGGGAGCAGAATTCATCCCAGAACCAGGGCACTCAGGTGTGGTTCCCTCTCCTTGTGAGGGGTTTGAAACCCCTGGGGTATTCCTGTGCGTCTGAGACCTTGGGAGATCCTGACGGAAGTTGAGCTGCCTCTATTCCTCCAGAAACGTGAGTGGCTTTTCTCTACCCAAAAGCCCCTTCAAAAATATAAATCAAGCAACTTACCGAAAAGAACCTGCTTCTCCCTAATCATCTTCCCTGTCTATCCGTTACTATCTGCCTCTCAGAGGACTGCACTTTTGCTTTTACTTTCATTATTCATCTTAAGGCAGATTTAACCCTAAAGTTTCCACTCCACCTCTGTTATACTCTTCGGACTCTGTTGGCTAAAGTGGGTACAGCACGCCATCTACTGGATTCTTTCATGTATGCGACCTCACATACATTTCTTGAAAGCAGTAAGCCAATTTGAATAAGATTAACCCCTTAGAGACTCTGTAATATTTCTGAGAAGAGGCAATTGATCCTTTTACCACCACAATATAGTAAAAATATCACGCAACAACCTGGACTATCTCGATCAGGCAAAATTCTTGTATAATAAACCTTCAGCATGAGCAAAACTCCATCTATACAGAAGAAATCTGCCTTTATTTCTTCGGCCCATCCAGCAATCATGACCCAGCAATCAAGCCAATCAAGCCAATCTAGCCAAATCCTAGATGCACTCAACCAGTTGAATCTAACTCAGGCTAAACTGATTTCAGACCAAAGCACTGGGTTTTCCAACTTAAGAGCGGAAATGAAAGAGGGTTTTTCGAATGTGGACACGAAACTAGAAACTTTTGGTGGACGTTTACAAGCGTTGGAAGAAAACATGAATGTCAGTGACTTCCGTCTTGGAGAAATTGAAGCCACAATGGAATCAACAAGTAGACTGGTTCTTACACAGGAAATTGAAGCCTCCTCCAAAATTCTAAGGATTCAAAATCTTACTGTTGACAAAGATGAAAACCTCTACACCACAGTTGGAGACAGCCTGGCCACCCTACTTGAAGCACCCGTTGAAGATTTTCTCCGCGAGGTAGACGTGATCTACCGTCAACCAACGGCTTACACCAGAAGAAACAAACTCCCTCCTGAGGTAATAGTCAAATTGGTCAGAAGATACACCCGAGATTGCATCCTCAAGGCTATTCAAGACAAGGAGGTGGAAATCAATAAATCCAAAGTGACAATACTGAAAGATGTCCCTTGGGAAGTCCGCCAACTGCGAAAAGAATATACATTTCTCACCAAACTTCTGCTCAAGCATGATATAAGATACAAGTGGCTTTACCCCCAAGGTTTGTCCTTCCAATGGGAAGGAAAATTACAGAAAATTGAATCCCATCAGAAAGCTAGAGCCTTCGCTGAAAAAAATGCAGGGAAGTTGGGTTACTCCCCCTCCTCTTCTTCACCATCCTCCTCTGAAGGTGAGGACATGACCGGAACTCAAACCACCACCAAAGATGACAGCCATGATAATCAGACTTCGAAACAAGGGACTTTAAAGCATGATCAAGATTCTTGTGGCGCAGTGGGAGGTGCCAGGCCGAAACACTATCTCAGGCCAAAATCAGGGAAGAAGAAATATCGTTGGAAGTAATAAGACGGCTCAAAAAATTCTAACATGGAATATTAATGGTCTGAACACCCCGCAGAAACGTCGAAAGACCTTTAATATCCTCCAAAAACAACAATGCTCAATCATCTGCTTACAGGAAACCCACATATTGAGAAAACATGAACAATATTTAATACAAAATAAACTGGGAAATTTATTCTCCACATCAAACAAAGAAAAGAAGCAAAATGGGGTGGCACTATATATTAAACCAGAGCTCTCCCCAACCCTTCTGGAAAAAGATGAATCAGGCAGATGGATCCTTGTCCAGGCAAAAATCCAATCTAAAGAAACAATTATTGCTGGTATATACGCCCCCAACAATAATCATGGAAGACAAACCTTCTTTGAACAACTGGCCCAGAAACTGCTGCAATATGGGAATCATCAGCTTATAATATTGGGAGATTTCAATGCCGTACATATTCCTTCAGTAGACAGGAAAACACCAAAAGGGAAAAAATCCAAGACTTCATCTTCCACACTGCCCAAATCGTTCCTGGACATGTCTGATATTTTAGAACTTCATGATATCTGGAGAAGGAAAAATCCACTAAAAGATGGTTACACCTTTTATTCAAGACAAAACGCTTCCTTCTCCCGTATAGATATGTGCTGGGCCACATCCGATCTTCTACTAAATACAAGGGATATAGAAACCCTACCTCGAATATTATCCGATCACAATGCCATCTTATGGACACTGAAATCTTCGGGTATGCCCAGACACTGGAAAATTAACTCAACTCTCTGGACTGATAAAGAGTTCATTTCAGAGTCCGCTAGAGATCTGAATTTGTACTTCGAAACTAACCTGAATAAGGGTACACCACTCAAAACGGTGTGGGATGCCTTTAAGACATACTTTAGAGGGTTTGTTATCCAATATATGGCAAGACGGAATAAAGAGAGGAAAAAGCAATCTGAATCAATTCTTAATATGATGAAAAAGCTTGAAACGGACTTAACACACGATCCTCGCAACGACCAGTTGAACAAAGACCTGGCTTCTTGTAGGCATGAACTAAACCTGATCCTGACTGCAGATATAGCTCACAAAATTAAGTTGGCCAAACTGAACTTTGTGGAAAATGCAAACAAACCAGGTAGATGGTTAGCCTATAGGTTAAAAAAGGTACAATCTCAAAAACTCATACTCTTACTCAAAGACAAAACTGGGGAAAATCAGACAGAGCAATTACAAATCCAAAAAATCATAGAGGAATACTACCAAAGTTTATTCAAGCCGGAGATGATTGACAAAGATGCCATCTTCCAATACCTTGAACAAGCCAACTTCCCAAAACTTACTGAAGAACAGAGAGCCCTGACGAATGCTCCTATCACAATGATGGAAATAACAGAGGCTATTAATCATCAAAAATTGAATAAAGCTCCTGGACCCGACCAAATACCGGCTATAGTTTACAAAAAACTCTCGGAGACAATCTCTGGAAATATGAAAATCTCTTTACATCCATTTTAGAAGGCGAAGATATACCAGATTCCTGGAAATCATCACATACGACATTGATTCCCAAAGAAGGGAAATCCAAAGACTTGATACAGAATTACAGGCCAATTGCCCTCCTAAACGTGGATTACAAAATTTTTGCAAACATTCTGGCCAATAGATGGCGGATGATTTTACCTTCTCTGATATCACATGACCAGACTGGCTTCCTTCCGAAAAGGCACCTCCAATCCAACATCAGAACTTTTCTCAATGTGTTGGAATACTATGAATCCCACCCCGAGAAGCAAGTAGCCTTTGCATTCATTGATGCTGAGAAAGCCTTTGATAATGTATCCTGGTCTTTACTTAAAACTCAATTAGATTATCTTCAGTGTGGCCATAGAATGCTGCAAGCAATTGAACAAATCTACTCTACTCAAAATACCAGGATTGTAGTTAATGGTCACCTTACAGACAAAGTCAATATACACAAAGGTACCAGGCAAGGATGTCCTCTCCCCCCCCTTTTGTTTATAATTACTCTGGAAGTTCTTCTTCATGTTATAAGGGAAAACTCTGGCATCCAAGGCCTACAAAGCAAGGGAGAAGTTTATAAGGGACAAGCCTTTGCAGACGACTTGATGGTAATCATGGAGAACCCCCAGACTTCCTCCTTAGAACTCCTAAAGATCTTGGAGGCATATTCTAAAATTTCCGGTTAAAGGTAAATAGAGAAAAAACATTGTTACTAACTAAAAATATGACTCCATCCATGATTGAAAAACTGGTAAATCAATCTGGTTTTCAACATTCTAATAAGGTAAAATACCTGGGTATTACTGTATCTAACCGATGTAACTCTTTATTCAAAGACAATTATGTTAATGTTATAAAAACAATCAAAGCTGATCTCGAAACTTGGTCAAGACTTCAGCTATCCCTAATGGGCAGAATTGCTGCAGTCAAAATGAATGTCTTACCTAAACTGCTTTTCTTATTTCAATCTCTGCCTATATTACCAAACTTTAAGATCATTTCAGATCTGGAAAAAAGTATATGCATATTTATATGGCAAAAGAAAAAAGCAAGGATTAAAAATGTCTATTTGCAGGATAGAACCAAATTTGGTGGCTTTGCCCTTCCTAATTTAGTACTATATTACAAAGCTGCCGCCATGACCTGGATTAAAGACTGGATCTTGATGACAAATAAAAGAATATTGCAGCTTGAGAGTTATGGCCTCGATAAGGGCTAGCATCACTACATGTGGTACAAGGGAAATTTACCTACCCTCTTTAAAAAGCATTGGATAAGGAATGCCTTAGTTAAAATATGGTTATCGATCAAAAAACAATTTTATCTCAAAGCACCTATGTGGTTATCCCCACTGGGAGCAATTTATAGCTCCCAGGCAAATGAAATCTCAAATGTTATAACTTATAGACACCTTCTGAATGCCGACCTCTCATTGAAACCATTAGAGAAATTAGTATCAGAAGGTTACAACCTAGACTGGTGGAAGTATCAACAAATATATTCACACTTCAAAGAGCTTTCCAAAGAGGGTGGTTTTATGACTACTGATACTCCATTTGATAAAATACTTTCCTCTGGTGATTCCAAGCTTCTTAGCAAATTCTACAGTATACTGTTAAATGAAAAAAATGACTGATACACTGGTTAAAGACACTATGATAAGATGGGCAGAAAACTTAGGCTACACTATTCATTTAAATAAATGGGACTCTCTGTGGAATACAGTTAAAATCTTTAAATCTATCTCGTTTAAGGAAAACTGTTATAAGATGTTTTATAGATGGCATTTTGCACCACACCGTTTATCTAAGATGTATAATTGCTCACCTAAATGTTGGAAATGTAATTATGACTGTGGAACCTTTTACCATATGTGGTGGACTTGTAAAGAAGCAAAGGCATATTGGAAAATGGTAAAACTTTTTTTAGAAAGATCTCTGAAAATTAAGATAGAGTTTAGACCAGAACTATTCTTATTAAATATAGTAGATATAAATATTTCCTATGATCAGAGATATGTACTCCACCATGTAATTGTTGCTGCAAGGATACTGTATGCGAAATTCTGGAAACAACCAAACACGCCAACAGAGAAGGATCTTCACGAAAAGATAAGAGAATGTATCGAAATTGATAAACTCTCTGGCTATCTAAAGGGAGACTATGATGAGATCTTTCGGGAAAGATGGCAAGAAGTAACAAATTTATAAGCACTGTTATAACATTTGGCAACTTTATCAATATGTTAAATTTCTATTTCTACTTTGCTTGATATACTCAATGTAAATTTTAAAAACTGTATCCCCCCCTTTTCTTCCTCTCCCCCATACTCTTTCCTTTTGTTCCTCCTTTAATTACCCAATAAAATTCTTAAAATCAAAAAAAAAGATCTTCACATTATGATCTTGGGAATGCACACAACCTCATAATAAAAATGGGGAGTCACCAGACATTTTGCTATAGGAAATCTAGGCTCACAATTTAATCATATTTTGGAACTCATTTATGAGATAAATATTTTATATGTTAATTTTTATGTGTCCTGAAATTACAACTGACTTATAGTGACCCTAACATGGCTTTTGAGACAATGAAAGAGTGGTTTTTACCCCCAATGAATTTCCATGGCTGATTACAATTTATATATGTGTGTGTGTTCTGGAGCTCATTTTTAAGCCAGTGCTATAAACTATGGAAGACTTTAATATAAACCCTGAAATTGATGTATTGCTGTCAAAGAACAGCAAGGCTCATTCAGAGCCTATGGGTATTAATGGCAAGCATCAATTTGACTCATACATTTCTATTTAGTGTTCTTACCTTGTTTATTCACTTTCTAAAATGTCATAAACAGTACTTTCTAAATGGAAGTGACTGTACCTAATGAGAAAAGATTTTGTGCAGGTGACTGAACATGAGAATCTCACAGGAGTGTGAACACAAATCAACATACTCAACACTAATACTTGTCAGCTGTGCCAAGGGACTCTAATTTCCTAATGTTACCTTGAAGTTGTGTTTTTAACATCGATATTAATACACTCTGACGTTAGAATGTTCCTCATGCTCACAAACAACAAAAAGTGACTTAACTATACTAGAAATGTGGCAATTTTTTCCTGTATTCTTTGCTTGCTTTGAGGTATGGGGTCTCAACACCCACAGTATTTCTCAAATCATAAATGGGAATGTCACAAAAGTCAGATTATTCATCTCCAAGTTTCCCACAACTTCTGCAACATGCCATTATGCAGAATTAGTGTCCTCTCAAGATCTGGTGTGGTAAAAAGGCTCAAGTGTTTCAGCACTTTACTGCCAGTTGACTGCCTTGTTCTTAAATTATTATTAGTAGTAGTAAATTTCATGATAATATTAAATGAAAATGAAAATGAAATTGTGTATCTGTTAATTTTGATTTTTTTCACATTTTTCTTTGTTTTGTTTTAAATTTTTATTTATTATATTTGTTGTGAACTACCCAGAGGGGCTTTGGTAGCCAAATAAGCAGTCTAAAAGCCAACCAACTAACCATCCATCCATCCATCCAAACAAACAAACAAACAAACAAACCCTCTCTGCATTACTGTATTTGTTATATATGGAACTTGTCAGCCTTCAAGCATATGAAGGCTGATAAAACCAGGAAAGAGGTGAGCTTGATCATGGCACACTAATTATTAACAGAAGCTTAACAAATCCAGTGGTCATTTGGCTTTTTATTACTTTAAAAGAAAGCAGTAGTTACAGAGTTTTCCTAGATGAAAAGATACATTCAAGGTCTCTCATCTGGGATACCTAAGGCTAAGACCTATAGACACTAACTTGGGAGTAAGCAGCACACAGTAGAACACAATGTGATTTAATTCACAACCAATGACAGTCTAACAGTCTAAACACAGCTCAACATAGGCTGTCTCAAAGGATTATATTGAACTGTAGTCATAGAATCATGGAATAGTGCAGTTGGAGGGAGCCTATAAGCCATATGTATATCCCTTCACTTTCATTTATTCTTGGTTTTTCTGTCAATAAAAGTTCTACCTTCCATTGGGATTCAGAAAAATGTAATGAAATTGTGACTAGGTTTTCCCCTCACCCCCATGTTTATTCAGACATTCTCAGTCCCATGATTACAACTGTGATTACAACTGTGTGACGTGAGAATATTCACCACTCCCTCAGCCTATTCCTGTCAGATTTATACCAGCATGCTATGTGCACAGAGTTTGGTGTGTTTGATCACACCACCACAGATAGTGTTCTGGCCCTCTTGAAAGATCCATCCCTCAAGGAGGTGAGAGGGATGGCTTGCAGACGTAGGGCCTTCGCGGCAGCTGCCCCCAAGCTATGGAATGCCCTCCCAAGTGAGATCCGCCTGGCGCCAACACTGATGACATTTCGGCGCCAGGTAAAAACCTTCCTGTTCCAGAAGTTTTTTTAATTGATACAATATTGTTTTATTGTAAGCCGCCAAGAGTTCCCTCCTGGGAAGATGGGCGGGATATAAGCTTAACAAATAAATAAATAAATAAATATAAACTGTGGGTCCTCTGATGGCAATTTTAGTGTAATGATTTTAGTGTAAGATTTTTATTATTGTTTTAATTATTTATTGATATTTGATGTTTTTAACTGTTTTAATTCTTTAATTGGAAGCCACCCAGAGACCTTTGGGTAGTGGGTGGCATATAATTTTAAAAATAAATAAATAAATAAATAAATAAATAAATAAATAAATAAATAAATACCACCCTTCAAGTACTCTCTGGGCGGTTTACAGTTTAATTATGCAGGCTACACCCCCCTGAGCAAGCTGAGTACTCATTTTACCAACCTCGGAAGGATGGAAGGCTGAGTCAACCATGAGCCACTACCTGGGATTGAACCCCAGGTCATGAGCACAGCTTTAGCTGCAGTACAGGCAATTAACCACTGTGCCATGAGGCTCTGAGATAGGTCCAATCACACCACCTGTCATGTGTAAAACCTCTTATATTCAGTCTTTAAGTCTTTCTCTCTGTATTAGAGATGGGCATGAAATGGAAAATTAATTTCTTGTTTTGTTTCCTTTCGTTACTTGTGTTTTGTTTTCTTTCGTTACTAAATTACTTTTTATTGAATTTAGTAACAAAATGAAATGAGTAACTTTCTCTGTTTTCCCTTGCCACCCTGCTTCCCAGCTGGGGCTTTTGGACAGATCAGGGAAGGGGGTTCACATTTCTCTACACCCCAACCTGTCAAAAAGCCCCAGCTGGGAGGTTGGAGGAGGGGCGATAGACATAGAGGAGCAGGCAGCGATAAAAAAACTTGCTCCTTTCTACCTTTTGCCCCCCCTACCTCTCAGCTGGGGCTTTTTGACAGGTCAGGGTATGGGGGAGGGGCACCCCCCTCTCCACAGCCTTCCCTGTAAAACCCAACAGAGCTGGGAAGCACTGGAAGACCAGCAGATTCCCTGCTGCTGCGGGGAATGAGCTCACAGCAGCAGGGAATTCCCTGGCCTTTCAGTGCCTCCCAGCTGGGTTTTTTTTTTTAACAGGAAGGGCTGTGGCTGTGGGAAGGGAATCTGAAAGGGGGAGCGTTGACATCAGCACTCCCCCTCTCAGACCCCTCCTGTTTCAAGAAAGACCAGGGGATTCCCTGCTGCTGCGGGCACTGAGCTCACAGCATCAGGGAATGTCCTGGTCTTCCAGTGCCTCCCAGCTGGGCTTTTTTACAGCCCCCCTCCCCACAGCCCCACCTATTTAAACAGCCCAGCTTGGAGGCAGGGACCGCAAAGGAGAAGGAAGGAGGCAGCAGTAAATTTAAGCTCCATTTGAATTTAACCACCGCCTCCTTCCTTCTCCCAAGCTCCCCCCTCTTTCCAGGGGAGTATAAACAGGGAGGCCTGTGGTCAGTGGACACAGCCCCCACTGCTCACAGCCCTCCCTGTCCCCTCAGGGATGAGGGGCTGGCAGGGGAGAAAGGAGCAACCAGGAGGCAAATGTTCTGCTGCCAGGCTGCTCTGTTCTCTCAGTACACAGCTGGGATTTTTTGACAGCTTGTGTTGTCAAAACCAGCTGGGAAGTGGTGGTGGGCAAGAACCGAGCAGGGAAACAGCTGGCAGATCTTGCTGCTGAAGTGAGATCTGGTGGTGGCTCTCCGGTCCGGTTCCAAAAGAACCAAGGACATCATTTTGGTTCAGTTCAGGATGACACACTGTCTGCTGTTTTGTTTCATTTTGAAACAGTTTGAAATGTTATGAAGCGATGAAACATCATGCAAGTTTTTGTAAGGTGCCATTCCCTGATCTGTATGTGTGTGCCCATGTGTGTTCTAATTCCTTCCACTTAGTATCTGAGTCAGACACAGCTATTTAAAAACCTTTAAAAATACACACACACACACACACACAGAGAGAGAAACACATTAAGCCAATTCTAATTAATATCAAAAGCAATGCCCAGAAGTTCAGAGGAAAGTTAAAAATCTCAGCTTTCTTCCAACTGAAGCAAGTTTCTGTCTCTGAAAGATCATGCCTAGAGATGGGTACAAATAAAATAGAGATATTCTACAAATACCACTGATTTATTTAACACTTGACCCTTCATATTAGTAGAGAGAGACCCTGACAAATATGAAGAGATGAACATTTCCCCTTTTCATTCACTCCCATTCATTTCCCCTTCATATATCACTGCAAAAGGCATTGGAAGTTCTGTTAGGGTCTCAAGGAACCCACAATGCCTTTTGCATGAATGATAATAGTGGCTTCCCGTTTTCCCTATGTGAAGCACCAGCACTATCTTTGTAAATGGCAAGACAGTTTTCCTTAAAGCCTAAGGCTAGCTAGCATGCCCTTTGCAATGATGGCTCCAGTGGCTTCCCTCATGGCAAAGGGAAGCCACCATCAATGTCTGTACAAAAGGCATTGTGGGTTCCCTAAGACCCAAGGAACTGGCATTAGACCCCCTTAGGGTCTAAGAGGGAACCTGTAATGCCTTTTGCAGAGACACTTGGAGAGGCTTCCCTTTGCCCTACAGAAGCTACTGGCACCATCTTTGCAAAGAGCTAGTTGGCTTCCCTTAGGGTTTAAGATAAACATCTTTGAAAATATGATGCTTGCAATGGTGGCCTGTCATCAATGCTAGCAGTCACACTTTCCCTTCTCAGCCCCTGTACCTCCAGATGTGAATGGCTGCATCAGAAAAACTGCACCTCACATAAGTTTGCTGGAATATTCCGTCATTGACTGAATCTCCTTCAGGGTATTACGAGTGATGAATCAATTTGACTACACTTAATGTCAAGTAGCTTGCTCTTTTATATTACATTATTTGTGAAACATTAATGAGTATGGAACAGAAAAGTTGTTTTAATTTAATGCATCACAACGAAGCAGAATCTTCCATAAATAACAAACCAAGTAGATTACACTTGGAAGTCTGGAAAGTGGTTAGTTGCATTAAAAAATAGGCAAGGGAACAAATGCAGTAAGGCATAGTTGTGTGACGAAAGATGCATGAAAGATACATGCAACCATCTTGGACGTCAGGGTTCAGATTAGATGGCATCTAGGGCTCCTTGAATTGATTATTCCATTGTCATCAGTTGTGATGATAACTGGCTGTGATTTTTAGTGGCTGGCACCTCTGATAGGGCATTAAAGAACGGTAGCTGTTTCTTAAAGCGTGCATACCCAAATAGAAACCTACCCATCCCCAGTGAATATCCCAGGTAATACTAAGCTGAAATGAAGGATTTTTATTGATCACATGATAAAATGCTTTTGGCTCAGCATTCATAATCCTGCATATGTTTAGCGTAACAACATCTGTAGAAATGAGTGACAGACCAATCTTGGTAATGCTCCATGTTAAGAGAAACCATCAATAGCATTTAAAATGCTATAAAGACATAGGTGAAATGCTAGCTCCAGTCAACCCACTGTAAGGAACTCTGGGTCCCATTTGCAGAGAAGATGGACAGATAGGTAGGGAATGGAAGAGAAGAGGAATCAATGCAGCATGGTATGTATGCTCACCAGAGATGAGCATAGGAGCCTCGTGGCACAGTGGTTAAATGCCTGTACTGCAGGTAAAACTGTGCTCACGACCTGGGGTTCAATCCCAGGTAGCAGGCTCAAGCTTCACTCAGCCTTCCATCCTTCCGAGGTCGGTAAAATGAGTACCCAGCTTGCTGGGGGGTGGGCAATGTGTAGCCTGCATACTGTAATTAAATTTGTAAACCGCCCAGAGACTACTTAAAGTGGTATGGGGCAGTATATAAGCAGAAAACTTTGCTATAAATTTTAAAATTGTGATTTGTTATGATTCGTGATAGCCCCTGCCCCAAGAAAGTCCTCCCCACACTTGTCGAGTGGCTTCTTCCATCTCACCTCTACAATCCCTCCATATTTGATGAAGATTGGGTTTCAGACATCTGAGTTATACACCCACAAAGTGCTCCCTCCCAGGAAAGTGGCCTTTAGAACTATTCAGGGCAACCCAATCATCCACAGACATGGAAGGATTGTAGAGGAAAGTCAGAGGGACCGCCCCTCTAGGTTTGGGTTCTCTAGGTCTGTGATGGCAAACCTTTAGAGACCGGATGCCCAAACTACGATTCAAGACCCACTAATTTTTCGCAAAGTACCAATACAGCAATTTAACCTGAATACAGGTGGCTATGAAGGGGCGATGTCGGGTGCCCACAGAAAGGGCTCTGAGTGCCACCTTTGGCACCCATACCATAGGTTCGCCATCACTGCTCTACGTGCCATCGGAACTATTTTATAGTCTGACGAATTAACAAATCTAAATATGCTGAACATTAATTGATTCAGAGTCATCAGGGGACTCAATTTATGATGGCAGGAATTGACAAATTTAGACGGAATCAAATTCATCAGAAAATGTGATTCATATTTCAATGTGTTCCCATATCTGATGCTCACATTGACCTTATATGCTCCCCATGGACATTTTTATATTGGACCATATTCAGTATTTTCTTCTGTTTCTGAATTAAAATCACCAGTGCCCATCTTGAATGCAACTGCCATTTTTTGAATGCCATTGTAGGAAAGTACAGAGTGTCATTGGCTCTATGAAGGGGACACCAAGATCAAAACAGAATGCCATATTCCTTGATTGTATAAGAACTAGGTGGCATCTACTAGAGACATCCCATCAGCACAAAGGCTTCTACAATTTTCAGACATGTTGTTTTCATCAGTCAAAAAGCATCAAATTGAACACTTGCATTCTACCTACTGGAGCCATAGCACACCCAGTTCTGCATGCCATTGTGAAAAGTGTGCACAAGCCTTTTTACATGCAATTGCATAAGCTACTATTATAATGCTTTCAAGTATTTGAAAGCCTCCTTGACTGGAATACAGGAGATGTTTTTGTGATTCTCAGGCTGTAGAACTGAAATAGGGATCAGCTTCCATTCTCTTTCCTTTTCAAGAATGGAGGCTCCAGGAGGCTTGTCCTGGGTGGAGACGTTTTGCAGCCCCAACATGCAAATGGCATGAAACTAGTGCCCACGTGATCCCTTGCTAGCCCAGGCTCAACAGCTTTTAAAAGTGCTCCCTGCAGAGCACCCATTCTCTTTGCTGGGTTATAAGCATCCCTCCGACCCACCCTACAGGGAATTAGAATGAGAGTAGCTGGTCGCTTAGGGGGCTGGATGGGAATTTTTGACTATCATCCCGATTGGCCTTAGTTGATACAGTAACCCCCCACCAATCGCGGGGGTTAGGGACCCACCCCACCCACAATCCATGAAAATCTGTGATATGCGGAAGTGGGTGGGGGGCCTGGGGGCAGGGGGGTGATCGCAGAAGTCTTGAGGCGGCACGCACCGGTGGCAGCAGGGGGATCTGACCTCCCGCTGCCTCCCACCTGCACCGCCCAAGACTTCTTGTCCGGGGCCATCTCCATTCAAATGCATTGCCAATGCATTTCAATGGAGAAAATTTTCCCCATTGGAAAACATTGGCTCAGTGCTTTCCAATGGGGAAAATTTCTCCACTGAAATCTATTGACAATGCATTTCAATGGAGATTATGTCCCCCCGCTGCCCCCTGCACAGCCCCGAGACTTCTCAGAGGGGCCCAGGGGGAGGTGCAGAGCCACCCGATTGCCCCCACCCCCCACCCCTCCAGAAGCCTCGGAGCTGCACAGGGCGGCGGCGGAGTGGGGGGTGATTGCATTGCTCCTTGCTGCCACCACCCCCGTGCGCGGCTCCAAGCCTTTTCAGAGGGGTCCAGCGCAGATGTGGGGAGTGATCTGATCACCCCTGCTGCTCTCCCATGCACCCCCCAAGGCTTCTCAGAGGGGCCCAGTGGTGACGCGGAGCAACCTAATTGCACCCCGCCACCCCCTGCACGGCTCTGAGGCTTTTTGGAGGGGTGGGGGGCAGCATGGAGTGACTCAATCGCCCCCTGCCCCCCCCAGTGGTGCAGGTACTGCGATCCCGCGATGTAGTGGGGCCGTGGTACCTGAACTGCGAAATGGCGGGGGGTGACTGTAGTGTGTTTTCGCCCATGCCATTCTTTTGTCTGGGTTAGGTAGGGCCCTTGATATGCATCTTGGTCACAGGTAGTGCAAGAATTTTGGTCCTAGGTGAGTTCATAGTATTGATCCCATTAGAAAAATGGGGCCACCTTTTAATGATAAGGTCAACTGTTCAGGTTAGAATCAGTTGAGTTGTAAAAAGCTAAGAGGTTGTGATTAAATTGGTTCCTGGATGCCCTGCGAGAGTTAGTCCCGGAACAAGGAAATATGCTGAGTAAGTACAACAGCATGTTCCCAGGGAGGAACTCACCAAACAATTACACAAAGCCTGAAGATCAAGATGATGCAGGCCATGGTCTACTTGCACTATGGCAGGCCCCCTTTTATTTACAGATTTAAAAATTTTTAATAAAGTTGTGGCCCAATTTAAATCCCAATACTTTTGTGTCATCTATTTATTTTGGGTCTGGGACTGCAACTGTACAAATACACCTATTTGGTGAACATTTCACAAGCTTCCCTTTCTTACTCAAAGCAGAAGCATGTTACACTGCAATCATTCATTGGCATCCTTCAGTCTCGAAAGACTATGGTATCATGCCTGGAGTAGAGATCCTAAAAACAACACCTAGTGTGACTAAATAGACCAATTCAGGAATGGCAGCCTCTACTGCACTGGGGGCAGATGTATTTGATTTCTTGCCTCGTCCTCGAGTTTCGTTCTTTCCGTGCCTGCCTCTTTTCCTCTGCCTGTTGGACAAATGCCTCTTCAAATTTATGTAGACCATGCTGTATCTCTTGCCTCCAGACAGTGCGATTGGAGGTCAGGGTTTCCCAACTGTTGAGGTCCATTCCCAAGGCCTTCAGGTTCCTCTTACAGATATCCTAATACCGCAGCTGTGGTCTCCCTCTGGGGCGCTTTCCCTTCATTAGTTCTCCATATAGAAGATCTTTTGGGATCTGACCGTCATCCATTCTCACAAGCCAGCGTAGGCGTCACTGTTTCAATAAAGTGTACATGCTAGGGATTCCAGCTCGATTCAGGACTATGCTATTTGGAACTTTGTCGTGCCAGGTAATGTTGAATATTCACCTAAGACAGCGCATATGGAAGGTATTAAGCTTTCTTTCCTGTCGAGCATGGATGGTCCAAGACTTGCTGCAATACAAAAGTGTGCTCAGTACGCAAGCTTTATAGACCTGTATCTTTGTATGTTCTGTCAGCTTCTTATTGAGCCATACTCTCTTTGTTAGTCTGGAAAACATAGTTGCTGCTTTACCTATACGTTTATTCAGCTCAGACTCTAGTGAGAGTGTATCTGAGATAGTTGAGCCAAGATACACAAAGTCATGGACAACTTCCAGTTCTTTTGAAGAAATTGTAATGCGAGGAGGAGAGTCCACATTCTGACCCATTATTTGTGTTTTTTTCAGGCTGATTTCTAGCCAAAAATCTTTGCAAGCCTTACTAAAATGGTCCATGAGTTGTTGGAGATCTTCAGCAAAGTGAGCAGTAATGGCGGCATCATCAGCGAAGAGGAGATCCCGCAATCACTTCACCTGTACCTTAGACTTTGCTCTCAATCTAGAGAGGTTGAAGAGTTTTCCATCTGATCTGGTCCGGAGGTAGATACCCTCTGTTGAAGTTCCAAAAGCATACTTCAGCATGGTAGCAAAGAAGATCCCAAACAAGGTTGGCGCAAGGACACAGCCCTGCTTCATGCTGCTTCGGATGTCGAAGGGATCTGACACCCGGCCATCAAAAACTACATTGCCCTTCATATCCTCATGAAAAGACCTAATGATGTTAGGGAGGAGTATTTTAAAGAGTCCGTCCCTACTAACCATATCAAATGCCTTTGTAAGATCTATGAAAGCTACAAAAAGTGGCTGTCGTTCCCTGCATTTCTCCTGCAACTGCCTGAGGGAAAATACCATATCAGTAGTGGACCTGTTGGTTCGAAAGCCACACTGTGATTCTGGGTAGACTCTCTCTGCAAGTATCTGGAGCCTCTTCAGTATAACACGTGCAAACAGCTTCCCGGCAACACTAAGAAGAGAGATACCACAATAATTGTTACAGTCGTTCCTGTCACCTTTGTTCTTATAAAGCGTAACAATATTAGCGTCCTTCATATCCTGTGGTACTCCCCCTTCCCTCCAGCAAAGGCAGAGGATTTCGTACAGTTCAGTGGTAATGATCTCTTTGCAGCACTTCAGAACTTCAGCAGGGATGTTATCTTTCCCAGGTGCCTTGCCAGAGGCAAGTGAATCCAGAGCTACATTTAGTTCTTTTAGTGTTGGTTCATTGTCAAGCTCCTCCAAGACAGACAAGCGCTCAATATTATTTAAGACTTCGTTGGTTATTGTGTTTTCTCTGGAATATAGTTCAGAGTAGTG
The DNA here is from genome assembly GCA_023846285.1 of Phrynocephalus versicolor. Classification (NCBI taxonomy): domain Eukaryota; kingdom Metazoa; phylum Chordata; class Lepidosauria; order Squamata; family Agamidae; genus Phrynocephalus; species Phrynocephalus versicolor. Next base: position 16,645,552 of record JAHTLZ010000015.1, read on the forward strand.
CTGCACCCAGCATGCCATCTGCTGCTCACGGTCCTGGATGATCTCACCTGAAACAAGGGCACAGTTTTCTTATGTATTGGCCCTAAGGCCTGTTTAATTCCGTCATACATCCCCTTGATGTTACACTGCAATAATGGGCAAGTATAATAATTAATCAGAAGTATTCATTGTGAATAGATTTTTACCTGGTTTTCTAAAATTGTTTTTTTAGATTTTTATTTAACATTGGTCAGAATCCTGTTACATAATTATGCCTGCAGAGAGGGAATGGGGAGACTCACATCAGAAAAATTCCACCCTTCTTCGATTCCTGATTGTTCAGCAGTTGGATGGTTTTGTGCATGATCCAGAATCCAAATGGAGCCAATTTGCCACTGTGGATTATGGCATTTCCTTTCTGCCAGTATACCTGCACAATGTGATTTACCCAGTGTCTTTAAAGAATTGCATGCAATCTGCTTTGCTGCTTCTCTGTCCAAGAGCTTTGGTGCGTTGAAAATTCATTCACAAATGCTTATAATTAAAAACTTAAAACCATCACCCACATTCTTAAAACCTGAAAACATTTTTAATGCAGATGGGAAGAAGAATTCAGGAAACAGGCCTATATCTGGAGCCAGAAATGCAGGGAATCCCTTTCATTAGATTCACACCAGCGTTGGCTTCCCTTTCAACGCAGCCCTTTTTTTGTCAGGCCCTTGAATCTTGCTAGGCACAATTTTAAATGATTTGGAGAAGTTTCAGAACTTGTGTGAAACATATAGTCTCTCTATGAACTCAATTTATGAGGAAAATCCAACCTTAAAGGGGCTCTCTGGACCATAGGCTCTTTGACTGAAGAATTGTAAA
>JAHTLZ010000015.1:16647156-16678390 GCA_023846285.1 Phrynocephalus versicolor
ATAGATAGATAGATAGATAGATAGATAGATAGATAGATAGATAGATATGCCATTGGTTCCTATGCAGGCTATCATCAGTATGTGAAGATCTACAGATATGTGGATCACCACCCCACCGCACATTTCGCCAGGACTAACTGAAGATATTTTTGCTGCCACCATATACTTCTCAAGGTCAAGAAGCAAAACCAAATCAAATTGTTCTGGCAGCTGAGATATGCCATTCAATCTGCTTCCTCCCCCCTCCCGACTGGTTTAAAGAAAAAAGACAACCAGAGTCAATACCTACTTTTTCATGAGCCACACTAGAAGTTACCACAGGTGACCATTTGGGTTAGACTTGACTTGCTTTTAACTCTCGTGTGTGTAAGCTTTTAGGTGGCACAGGAGGAATGAAATGTCAACATGTACCTGAATGCAAGAGAATAGTCCTGCCATAAAACATCTCAGGAATACCCAGGTCCCTCTTTGTCTCTTGTTTTCCATTTCGGTTTCTGGAAGATGAATCATGTTATCAGCAGTTTCTCATGATGACACTGCAAGTGGCAGCTTGGTTTCCCTACTTTCTTCACACTAGGTGGTAAATTACAGCAGCAGGTGTTGCCTGGGCCTACAGCATCCAGGTATCTACTTGAACAGGATCTACTCTAATATAGAATTCACTGTGGGTCTCGTCTCCATACCCTCAGTTTTGTAACAAGCTAAATCTTCTCCTGTAACAGAGCTATAGAGTTGCAAGAGCATGTTTGAGCAGAGGGGATGGTGGTGGATGGAGGGAGGTAGATTGTAGAGATCATATTAACATGCATGGCAATTAGTAAAGCATTTACTGATCATTATGAACAAAAGATTATCTGCTCTTACAAATTTCCACAGCTGCAATTTCTATGTTTATGATCAGTTGAAAACTGCTGCAGGGGAAGGTTAACTGATCAAGGTACATCTTTATGGTGGTTTATGGGATGCCAGCTAACTGAAGTGAGTGTTTCATCAACTTGCTGACAACAGTCAGAGAGAGGAAATCCAGATTAGCAATAATGACCATTATTATCCACCAGGAAGATTAACCCAAGGGAGACATATTTAAATGCATAACAATAACTGCAGAGTAGGCTGTCAGATCTATGAGAAGATAGAGCAGCATACGTGAATATTCAAATAAGACAAATCATGGCTTGGAGAGAATTTAAAAGATAAAGAAAAATACTTATCACAAACAAGCCTTGGGGTTTCCAGTAACTGATCCATTTGATGGATCCTTCCTAAAAGTTAACAGTCAGTTTTGAGAGTGGCGAGGGTGAGCATAAGGAGATAGGGGAGATAGACTTGATCAAAGTGGCAAGATTTAAGTGAAGTTTATCCTTAGCATTGATCAAAGTACAAAGTTTCCTTTGCCAGACAGAGCTCAATGTGCAGCAATGCTGCTGGTATGAGAGGCAGGTCCTGAGCCCTGATGTGCCTTTGCAGGCCCAGGCAACAAATTTAGTAGAAAAAAATGCTAAGGTTGGTTTCAAAGCATTTATATGCTTCAAATATAGACTGCTGTGAAATGTGCTTTGCTTCATTCCACATCACACAAACTCATTCAAGTATTTTTCATTCTGATTGGTCTTCCAAGCATGATTCATGCCCAAGGCGTCCTTGAAAGTCCCCCAAATAGCTGACATGCCTTACAAAGGTGCCAACACAATCATTTTGTCTCTAAGACAGTTACTTCACGTCCCTCTCATCGCAGTGCACTTTCCCGCTTGGGACTGGTACGAAAAAAGGTGACTCCATGTCCATTGTGTGACGGCGGGAGTTCATTCTGACCACGCCCCCTGAACCGGGAACAGAGCGTGATGAGACATACCTCTCCCTGGCCTCGGGAATTGTTTTGTCTCGGTTCTTGTTTCAAGAGAAGTGCTCATGAAGTAACACTTGTCACACAACGCACACAATCTCCATCTAGTGGCAGGAGTGCAAAGTTGCATTCTCCAGTACAATCCCAATGGCATAAACAATGCATCACAGAGAGGGAAGAAGGCATGAAGGAGGTTTGCCACTTAATGCATGAAAGGCAAAGTTGTGAAGATTCAAAATATCAAAAAATGGAAGCCCGGGCCAAAAGTAAAATAAAATAAAGTATAAATGAAGCCAGGAAAATTCAGTAATTGTCACAAAACAAGGACATGAAGTAACAGTTGTCACCATACCATCTATCCCCTCCTAAATTGCTTTTGCCCGTGTGAAATGAATCAGGTAGAAATGGTCACTCATGTCCTTTTTATCGTGACCTATGTAAGGAACTTATTCAACCTGTTATTAATAAATTTCCTGGGAGACCTGCCAAATTCTATGTGAAGTTACTTCTTTCTGACAGGTCCCAGCAAATCTCAAATTGTGTCGCCAGATTTTGTACCGCTGAAGTAGTTGTACGTAGGCTCATGATTGCCAGTAATCCTAGCTCCTGATGCTCATATAGAGTGTGGTCTCCACTTAGGGGTTTGATGTTGACTTGACTGTCAATATATTATTTTATCTATCTTTTTGATATTGACTATTTATATAACAGTCCTGTTTGTACTTTGCGGCTTTTATCAAAAGTTTTACAATGTTTTTAAAATGTTTTATCCTGGCAAATTGTTTTATCCAGGCAAATTGATATTTTGGTATTTCTTGATTTGGTTAAAAACCATAAATAAATAAAGAAAAAATAAAGAAAAATCACGTCCGTGGGTAAACGGAAACAGGGACAGAACCAGGAAAAGACCACATGACCGCAAACAACGTGATCACAAAATGAACGTAATCTCAGAATGAGGAAAGACGTGAAGTAACCATCTTTGTCTTGCAATCTTTGCCACTGAGCTGCAAGTGGGGCTCCCAGTCAGTTGGGGGAAGTTTCCTTGCTATTCTTCATTTGGTATTTCAATAAAGGCTTAAACCCTGTAGATAGGAAGTGTGTGGAAATAGGTGACCCACAGTTTGCTTCACCAGTGCTTCCCTTCCCAAGAGCAGCATGATGTGAACCGGAGAACCAGCACAAGAACATAACTGTACCCTAAAATGACATTAAAACAGGAACAAAATGTGTGTGGATATGAATGGGGCCATGCCGTGTTTACCTCCATCCTTTCTGCACCTTCTGCTCACCCACTACCTATTAAACATGGCATGATTAAGAATATGATTGATGGAAACCTAGCAAAGGAAATCTTGCCCTTGAAACCATATGGAAAAATCATTTGTGGCTTCTTTTCAAGAAAAGTTGACCAGAAAAAGTAGTGGGCAAAGGGGTGCTGTTGGGCTGCAGATTCTGTCCTCTGTAGCCAGCTAAGCCAAGAGTCAGGAGTCTGCTGGGAGATGAAGTCGACAAGGTGCAGATGATGGTAATCTTTCTTGTGGGGTGCCTTGAAGCTGTTGTTGCTCCCGGGATGTGAAACTGAACGGACTTTGGATCTGATCTTCTATGTGAATCCCCTGTTTGTGTGTGTGTTGTGTTGTTACAGTCATGACAAATTAAGCCTCCCTTGTCCCAGCATTGTAGTGTTTTCTTCTTTTGCCATAACTAATTTTAGGGTCTTATGGGAGTTCAGTAATAGGTGATTGGTTCTAATTGCCCAGAATCTAACAGTGGGCATCTGCGGATTGAGCTTCTTCAGTCAGCTGCATCTGGAGACCATGTGATCTCTCGTCAATTTTATTTTATTTTTGTTTGTTTAAACCTATACTCCACCCATTTAGTGGAGAAGCGACTAGTCTGGGTGGCTTCCAGAAAATATCAAAAGATATACAACTTTTTAAAAGATATTCATGGAGAAGAACAAACCCCTTTTGGGAATACCATGGGCCACATAAAGCATAGCATTATTACAATTACAGATCTATTTTCAGAGGGGTGTTGAGGGGTCTGCTGATCTATTTTCAAGGTGGCGTCAAGGGATGTGAGCAGATGAAGGCGGAAAGAAAATTCTGTCATGCGGTGCTGATATTACACTTTTGAGGTTCCTTGGTAATAGACATCTTTAACTTTTATTAGTTATTAAGCTGTTAATTGGATTTCAGTGTATGAATGATGTTTTATTTATTTTGTACATTATCTTGAGGGGGCTGTTTCATTCTATTCTACAGATGGCCTATTTGCATCTTTAGCTAAATAACTCAAGAGCTATAAATAAATGAATGGAAGTGACATTTTCAAATGCCAAATAATCTCAAAAATTTTGCAGTCTACCCAATGGAAAATGCTTATATCCTTCAGATAAGAGCAAAAGTATTTTGCTGTGCTGAAACATGCAGTCTAACTCTTCATGCATGTTCTCCCTGTGGTCACTGCCCCCTCTTTCTGGTGGTTTCAATAGACCAAGATTCATAACCATTTGGAAAAGCTTGCTGTAACCCTTCTTTCCACTGTACAGTGAATAACTTCTGCTTTAGATACAAGGACCTTGCTTTCATATCATAAGGTCACATTTCTGGAAGCTCCAGGCAACCTGTCTTAAAACCAGACAAGAGGGCAAGTATTTATATCTCTACCTGTAGGAAATCGTAGAAAGACCTTCAATTACTAGATTTAACCCAGTGAGGCAATCATCCGCATTCCGCAATGCTTCTGCACATAATCAGATTTTTATCTGGGAGGGAGAGGATGAAGTATTCATTTTATTGTGGCTTTGCAATAAGCGGGCAGAATTTGTGCTGGGTTTACATCTCCATGTTGGAGCAATTGGCAGGAAGAGGCACGCAGTAAAAAAACAGGCCTGTTGTAGAATGGAAATTACTGCATTTCTCTTTGATCCTTTCCCCTTTTGTTGGCAGGGCAGGAAATCCTGAAATTGCAGTGGCTCCCTTGCCTTTTCTCTCCCTTTATGAAACTATTATGTGTTTCACACAAAAGCAAACAAAGATGGGAATGAAGGTAAATATACTGCAAAGCATTTGGATGCCTCGAACAGGATTTGCTATATGGGCTTTGTAATGGAATTCACCTTCCAGCCTTAAAGAACCTGGGGGGGGGGGACTCAGGGAGGAAGCACAATGAAAGGGCACTCTGTTCCCTTTCACCAAACGAAGGAACATTTGTAAGATAAAATTGTACCATTAAAAAAAGATGTAAGCATTCAAACACATTGTTCTAGCAGAACTTGAACAAGATTTGTTTTTCCAAATTCTTCTGGTCCCCCCCCCCAGTGTTTATGTCTGTGTCTTCCTCTCTCTGTGTGTGTCTCTGTGTGTAAAACTAAGGAAGAAGGAGAAGACTTTAAAATTAAAGACAATTGACTTTCTTTTCAGTTCTTAAGTGCAGCAAGTAACTTTCAGAAGCATTAGCTAGGCAATATTTCAAATGATATTTTCACTTTCTGAAACTGCATTTGTACCATTGTCCTAAGCACTTGACTTGACAAGTAACTTCTGCTGATGTGAGCAGGAGCTATTTCAGTGGAACAGCCTGATACTTTAGTCTAGATATTCCGGTTGCCATTACTCCAGGGCTTTTGTCAGGCTGTGTCATAATCCATCTATGCTCCCAATGCAGCAGAGTCAAAATTTGAGATGGAAAAGATATCTGCATTAAATGAACTTATTAACAAATTCATCCGACATGTGTCTGTGAAAAACATATTTCAAAAATAAAGCATAGATGTATCTGTCCTTTGTGCCCCCATTTCCTTTTGAACTGTGTAGCAATAAATGTGCATAATAAAAAAAATGGTGTGTCTTTGGACAGAGAGTGGGGGAAATAGGCAGAAGTGTATATACATGGAGACAAATGGATCAAAAATGTATGCTTTAGGAAAGGTGTGACCAAAATACACAAAGATTTCCAAGCATGTTATAAAGGCAAGTTCTTACAACCGAGCAATAAAGGAAGGGATAAAACATAGTTAGGGTTGAAGAAAAAAATGTAGCAAATAAGCAAAATAGTGACTGAGATATTTTCATATTTCTAGTCCAAAGCACAATAGTATCATAAGCGGAGGGAGGAGAGAATTCATAGCATTCCTGTGATGGAATCCATCTCCATAGAATCTGTGACAATAACTTTACTCACAGACTGTTTTCTTCTTTTTTGACCTTCACGGGTGATGCTGCTTTTATGTCTATTCCATATTGCTGTTTCTTACCCTGCAATCATCCCATTTTTCCTGGGATTTTCCTGCAAAGCCAACAATCTGTTAAATGCAGATACATGCTTCAAACAACCAAACATGCAATAGTACATGTGGATATCAGAAGGTGGTTAATGTAGAAACCAAATAGACTATCTTAGGCTGTGGTCACACCTGGGTTTCGATCCTGATCTTCTGAAGGTCCGGCTTTTCCTCTTTGTCCCATCACGTGATTTAAATATGGGAGAAGAGTTCTCACGTCAAAATCTGTTTTTTCAATTTTAAAGTGCAGTTCAGCCCCCCTTGGCCAGCAGGTGGCGCTAGCATTTGAAAAAAATGGACAACTTTGCTGGGGGGAATTAATGTTTGTCAGACCTGATAGAGTTTCCTGTTACTCTGATATGCAGGCAAATGAAAAAAACCCAGCACCGATCGGCCCCAGGAACAGCTGGTGGGTGCTATGCAAAAAGAAAGAAAAAGAAACCCGTTTCATCAGTGTGGTCCCACGGCGTCTGCCTCCTTAAAAGCTGGATTTTCAAAGTGAGGCAAAAATTCCTCAACCTCGTAGGTGAGTCACAGAAACCTTGCTTAAGGGAGCATTACCGGGTTTTCTGTTTTCTTTTTTCTCCAAAAAGCCTGGTGGCCGTGAGGATGGCATTTTGGGGCACGATTTATTTAGTAATTTAAACTGTTTTTAAAGGGACGTGGGACCGAGCCCTTAGTGAAAGCAGGAGATGGAGAAGTTGCATTCTCTCACTCAAGCCAGACCAGGAACAGAATGTGGTATTGATCATGAATTGTTAATATTCAACATTACAATAAGGCTGAAAAAGAAGTATGAAAGAATCATAGTGCCAAAATATAATATAAACAACATTCCTGATGACTTCAAAGTAAAGAACAGATTTCCGTTACTAAATTCATATGACCATCAACCAAAAGAACTGCAAAGTGAAACCAAACCAAGGAGGGGGGAAAAACCTGTAGCAAAAGGAAAAGACAAGCCTAGATGGATAGTAGAAAAAAACCAACTAAATTATAAAGAATAGGTTAAAACCCAAAGTACAGGCCCCACTAGGGCCTCAATGTGTGGATGAGGTGATTGTGTCGAGAGGAGGGCTTCAGATTTGTCAGGAACTGGAGAACATTTTGGGATAAGCCAAACCTGTTCAGAAGGGACGGGTTGCCTTTGAACCATGATGGGACCAGATGGCTGGCACTCGACATCAAAAAGGCTGCAGAGCAGCTTTTAAACTGATTACTGGAGGAAAGCCGGCCGGAGCTGGACAGCATCCGGTTCAAGAAAGTGTCTACTTGAGTAGTGCGAAGGATATAATAATTACCGAGCAGAGGAGCTAGATACCAGTACTCCAGCAGAATTATGCAAGAGGCAGGCTAATGATGCAACTGGACTCAAAAGACTGCATCAGAAAAGCATCTATAAATGCTTGTATGCAAATGCCAGAAGCTTCTGGAACAAAATAGGGGAGCTGGAATACATAGCAATAGATAAATATATTGATATTATTGGTATCACTGAAACCTGGTGGATGGATTAAAACCAATACAGTTATCCCACCTATAAATTGTAAGGGCAGATCATGCCTCAATTATCTTTTGGAATTCTTTGAGAGTTTCAGCAAGCATGTGGATAAGGGAGATCCAGTTGACATTGTTTATCTGGACTTTCAGAAGGCTTTTGACAAGTCCTGTACCAAAGGCTCTTGAATAAACTTGCCAGTCATGGAGTCAAGGGACAGATCTTGTCCTGCATCAACAACTGGCTAAGGGACAGTAAACAGAGTGTAGCACTAAATGGACACTTCTCCAAGTGGATGGAGGTAAAGGGTAGGGTTCCCCCAAGGATAAATATTGGGACCCCTGCTTTTCAACCTCTTCATAAATTATCTAGAAGTAGGAGTAAATAGAGACGTAGCTAAATTTGTCAATGACACTAAATTATACAGGGTACTACAAATTGAGAGAGATTGTGAGGAGCTCCAGAGGGATCTCTTAACACTGGGGGGAGTGGGAAAACCACTGGCAAATGAGCTTCAACATTAGCAAGTGCATAGTGATGCACGTTGGGACAAAAAAACCAACCCAACCCAATTATATATTTTAAATGATGGGGTCATAACTCTCTACAACAAACCAGTAGAGGTGGACACGAACCAGAAAACCCATGGTTCAGGTTTGTCTGGTTTGGGCCCACCCTTGGCTCAGTTCGGGTTCGGGTTCATACGAATTTTTAAAGAAATTGTTCAAACTAGAACTGAGCCAAACTGGTTTGACTTATCAGCGGTGGTGGTGGTGGCAGCGCTGATCCTGGTGGCTCCAGCAAGACAGGGGCTTTTGAGGCACTGGCTTGGGGCCAGCGCCTACAAGCCACCCCACAGCTGACGTTGCCAGAGCTGCCAGCAAGCCACCCAGGAGAGAGGTCCTGCTGGCTTCGGGTGGCTGGAAATAAGTTTAAAGAGTGCAATCTCCCCACCACCACATGGGGTGGAGGGAAGAGGATGCTCTTTAAACTCATTTCCAGCCTCCCGAAGGTAGAAACAAGCAGCTGCTTGTTGCTATCTTTGGAAGGCTGTAAACGAGTTTAAAGAGCGTGCTCTCGGACTCCCCCCACACACACACACTTTTCCCCCTCCCAGAGCCAGAGCCCAGTAGCCGCTTGGTGCTAGGTTCGGGAGGGGAGAAGATTTAAAAAGCCTGCTCTCTCCTTCCACCTGATGGGGGGGGAGCGGGCTTTTAAAATCTCCCCCCAGCCTGTGCCCATTAGCTGTTGGGCACTGGCTTCAGGCGAGTGCCAATAGATGCTAGCCACTTGCTTACCCTGCTGGGGATGGAAAGAAATCTTTCCCATAGGAATGGGCTGTGGCTAATGCACTCCTATGGGAAAACGAAAAACGAAGCGGACCAGAACTGATGGGTCAGTTTGTTATTCATTTTGTTCCTTAACAAAATGAATAATGAATAACAAAATGAATACTATATTTATTTCGTGCCCATCTCTAAAAACCAGGAAAGGGACCTTGGTGTCCTGGTTGACAGCAAAATGAAGGTGTCAACCCAGTGTGCCACAACAGTGAAAAAAGCAAACTCAGTGCTAGGGATCATTAGGAAGGGCCATTTGGCCTCTTTATAAATCTATAGTGAGGCCCCATCTGGGGTATTGTGTATAGTTCTGGTCACCATACCTCCGGAAGGATATTATGGAAATGGAAAAAGTGCAGAGGAGGGCAACCAGAATGATTAGGGGACTGGAATACCTTCCTTACCATCTGCAGCTGCAACGGTTGGGCCTCTTCACTCTTGAATGACAGTGCCTAAAAGGTAACCTGATTGAAATTTATAAAATCATACACAATATGGACAAAGTAGATAGGGAAAAACTGTTTTCCCTATCATGCAACACTACAACGTGGGGACATTCCATGAAACTTTTGGGTGCTAGATCGCAAACAAATAAGGTAAAGTACTTTTTCACCCAGAGGATCACTGGTCTGTGGAACTCCCTGCCAGAAGAAGTGGTGACAGCTGTCAGTCTTGACAGCTTTAAGAAAGGATTAGACCAGTTCATGGAGAACATGGGTATCAATGGCTATCATTATGGATGCTTAAGGATAACCTCGGGGTTGGAGAGATAGGCAGGATATCTCCAATACCATTTGCAGGGTATCTTAAGCAGGTAAAGACATCTACTTATGTGATAGAAGTCTTCTCAGGATCCTGAATGCAATTTTTTCCAAGTGATTATCACATGGAAACAAAGAGAAGTACAATAACACCCTGCAGAGAAACAGAGGGGAAAACAAAAAGGAGAAAACATAATTTTTCGTCCAGAAAAATCTAACGAATGAGAAATGAAATACTTGATTAGGAATGCTGAATGATCAATAGGGAAACACACTATCTGACCAGGAGAAATAAAGAGAAGCTGGAGACAAGATACTGAAGACCAATACAGAACAGAGAAAGGGATGGTAGACTCTTTTGGTGAGGAATGCTATGATGAAGAACCTGCATTTCTAGAAATCAAAGTAAAAGCGGCTCTGAAAACAGTAGGAATACCAATAGATATGTTTCAGGCAGCAAAATCAAAATCCTAGCAAGAATACACCAACAAATATGAAAAACAAAACAATGGTCCATAGACTGGAAACACCCCATATACTTTCCAGTCCCCATTAAAGGAGATGCTAAGGAGTGCAGTAATTATAGGACCATTACTTTAATTTCCTGTACATGCAAAGTGATGCTCAAAGTCTTGAAACAAAAGGTATTACTTTAAATAGGGTTGAAAAATGTGTGATGCTGAAGCTGGATTCCAAAAAGGTAGAGGAACTCCACATAATATTGCAAATATCCACTGGCTACTGGAGAGCACCAAAGAATTCCAGAAGAATACCTGTCTATGACCTATAGATTACAGGAAAGCCTTTGACTATGCAGATTGTGAGAAACAATGGGTTGCTCTGAAAGAAACTATCTTTGATGCATAACTTTTATTGTGGACAAGAAGCAACAATTTGAACAGAAGATGGTGAGACAGAATGGTTTCCTGTAGGCAAAAGAGGCCAGACAAAGGTGCATTTTGTGTTTTTATATGTTCAACCTCTATGCAGAAATATCATGTGGAAAATCAGACTCGATTTAGATGAAGGAGGAATGAAAACAGGTGAAAGATGCTGCAAAGTTGCTTTTCAGTGGTGTCTACAGAGCCATGACTGGTCACCTGAGCATCTGGGCAATTAAGGCCATCTCCCACTCACTTCACTATGAGACACAGGCACAAATTAAAAAACAGGAGGGATGTTAAAAAACAGGAGGGATGTCACTGTAGGAGTATATTATAGACCCCCAAACCAGCCCGAGGAGTTCGATGATGCCTTCTGTGAGCAGATGGCCACACAGTCAAAAGGGAGAGATGTAGTAGTAATGGGTGATTTTAACTATCCTGATATATGCTGGCAGTCCTACTCAGCTAGGAATGCAAGGTCTAACAAATTCCTTACTGCCCTTGCAGACAATTTCATGGTCCAGAAGGTAGAGGAGGCAACCAGAGGCAAAACTCTGTACAGAAATATGGACGAGTAGCAGGCCTGAAAATAAATAAAGAAAAGACTCAAATGTTAGTAAAGAACATGACTGAGACAGAAGCCCAAAATCTGGAACAAAAATGTAATTTCAAGGTAGCTAAGAAAGTCCGTTATTTAGGTATCTATCTTACTGCAAAAACCAGTACTCTTATTCAAGATAATTACACCAAAGTAATGAAAGAGATACAAATGGAAATAAACTCATGGAAAAATCTACAACTATCCTTTATGGGTAGAATAGCGGCAATAAAAATGAATGTACTACCAAAACTACTATTCCTGTTCCAAACAATACCGGTCCTTAAATCAACTAAATTACTACAAGATTTAGATAAACAAATAAGGAAATTCATTTGGAATGATAAGAAACCTAGAATCAAAATAAAACTATTGCAGGATAAAAAGGAAAATGGAGGCTTCGCGCTACCAAACTGGATTCTATATTACAAAGCCTGCTGTCTGATGTGGATGAAAGAGTGGATGACCCTTGAAGATAATAGACTACTTGCGTTAGAAGGATTTAATTTGAATTTTGGATGGCATGCATATCTATGGTATGGGAAAGCTAAAGTCCAAAAAGATTTTGCAAACCACTGCATAAGAAACGCCTTGTTGTGGGTTTGGGACTCATTGAAGAACTCTATCTATACAGCAATGCCACTTTGGGTTTCCCCACAACTGGCACATACAAAACCATCTATAATAGAGGACCAAAAAACTCTGAGATATAAAGATATGTTAACAGAAAAATTACAACTAAAATCAAAAGAAGAATTACAGCTACAAGGATTTAGAATAGACTGGTGGTTGGAAATGCAAATGAAATCTTGGTTTAGGAATGATAAAAAGCAATTTAGTTTCTCAAATCAAGAAGTTGGGGTAGATAAAATCATTTTTTCTTCTAATGAAAAGTTAATTAAAAAAATCTACAGCTGGTTATTAGCTAGACACGTAGAAGATGAGATAGTAAAAGAATGTATGATAAGATGGGCACAGGATCTAAAGTTAGAAATTCAGTTAGATGAATGGGAAAAACTATGGAAGGTTAATATAAAGATCACCAAGTCAATAGCATTTAAAGAAAATCATTATAAAATGTTTTATAGGTGGTATTTAACACCTGATAAGCTGGCTAAAATGTATAAAATATCCGATGTTTGCTGGAAATGTAACAAAGGACGGGGATCTTTTTTTCATATGTGGTGGGTGTGTAAGAGGGCTAAAAAATACTGGTGTATGGTACAAAAATTTATTTCACAAACTATGTTAATTAATCTTGAGTTAAAACCAGAAACTTTTTTATTGTCTATGATACAACAAAATATTGGTGACAGTAAAAAATTTGTAATAATTCATATAATTACAGCAGCTAGAATGTTGTATGCACAATTATGGAAGACAGACAATATCCCAGACAAAAATCAGTTAATTATGAAGGTGTTAAACTGCGCAGAAATGGACAAGATCTCAGCACTAATGAAACTAGAAGGATGCTATGAAGACTTCGAAGAAAGATGGCATGATTTCTACAAATTCTTAGACGAATATTATAGGACAATCAAGTTTTCTGTTTAATTTATGAGTAATTGAGATAGTTAAGGATCATACATTGTTAAGATGAGACGCAAACTTTGTTTGAGAAGATTAGAATCGTTCCAATGTTTCTTTTACCTTTTCTTTGATGGATAATCTTTTTGTTTGAAAACTATAAATAAATTGCAAAAAAAAAAAAAAGAATCCTGGACTTTAAGAAAGCCAATTTTGGTAAACTTAGGGAATTATTGGCTGTGATTCCATGGACTGAAACACTAAAAAAGAAGGGAGTCCAAGATGGATGGGAGTTCCTTAAAACCGAGATATTAAAGGCACAATTTAAAACTGTTCCAACAAGAAAAAAAAAATAGGAGAGGTCTAAAGAAACCACAATGGTTTACTAAAGAACTTTCAACTCAGCTGACTATAAAGAAAAACAAGTACAAGGAATGGAAAAATGGGAAATGCACCAAAGAGGAATATAAACAAACAGCTAATATATGCAGGGGGGTGGTAAAAAAAGCTAAAGCACAAAACGAACTTAAACTAGCCAGAGACATAAAAGATAATAAAAAGGGTTTCTTTAGTTATGTCCGCAGCAAAAGGAAAAATAAGGAAGCGATAGGCTCTCTGCGTGGCAATAATAATCAGTTACTAACGGGAGACAAGGAAAAGGCAGAAATGCTCAACACTTTTTTTGCCTCTGTCTTCTCCCAAAAGGAAGAAGGAGATCCGCTGGGACAAAGAGTAGATGAGGCAGGACGGGAATTGCAACATAGAATAGGTAGGGAGATAGTACAGGAACATCTGGAAACATTAAATGAATTTAAGTCTCCTGGACCAGATGAGTTACACCCAAGGATATTAAAAGAACTGGCAGAAGTAATTTCAGAGCCATTGGCAATAATCTTTGAGAAGTCCTGGAGAACAGGGGAAGTCCCCATCGACTGGAGGAGGGCTAATGTTGTCCCCATCTTCAAAAAGGGGAAAAAAGAGGACCCAAATAATTACCGCCCAGTCAGCTTGACTTCAATTCCCGGAAAGATCCTAGAACAGATTATTAAGCAGTCAGTCTGCAATTATCTAACAAACAATGCTGTCATTACAAAAAGTCAACACGGGTTTCTTAAAAACAAGTCATGCCAGACTAATTTGATCTCTTTCTTTGATAGAATTACAGGCATGGTAGACGAGGGGAATGCTGTGGATATTGCTTATCTGGACTTTAGCAAGGCCTTCGATAAGGTTCCCCATGGTATTCTTGCTAAGAAGTTAGTAGGAAGTGGGATAGATAGTGCTACAGTGAGGTGGATTTGTAATTGGTTGACTGATCGCACGCAAAGGGTGATCATAAATGGTCTCTCATCAGCTTGGAGAGACGTGACCAGTGGGGTGCCCCAAGGTTCTGTTCTTGGTCCAGTGCTGTTCAATATCTTTATTAATGACTTGGAGGAAGGAATAGAGAGTATGCTAATTAAATTTGCAGATGATACCAAATTGGGAGGGGTTGCAAATTCCCTAGAGGATCGGATGAAAATCCAAAAGGACCTTGACAGATTAGAAGTCTGGGCCAAAGCTAATGGACTGGATTTCAGCAGAGGGAAATGTAGGGTGCTACATCTAGGTAGAAAGAATGAATTGCACAGATATAAGATGGGGGACACTTGGCTTGAGAATAGTACCTGTGAAAGGGATTTGGGGGTCTTGGTGGACCACAAATTGAACATGAGCCAGCAGTGTGATGCGGCGGCCAAGAAAGCCAATGCGATTCTTGGTTGCATCAACAGAACCATAGTGTCTAGATCAAGGGAGGTGATAGTGCCACTCTATTCTGCTCTGGTCAGACCCCACCTGGAGTACTGTGTCCAGTTCTGTGCACCTCAGTTTAAAAAGGATGTTGACAACCTCGAGCGGGTGCAGAGGAGAGCGACTAGGATGGTTGAAGGCCTGGAAGAGATGTCTTATGAAGAACGGCTTAGGGAACTGGGAATGTTTAGCCTATCAAAAAGAAGTCTGAGAGGGGATATGATAGCTATGTTTAAATATTTGAAAGGATGTCATATTGAAGAGGGAACAGGTTTGTTCTCCATGGCTTCAGAGACTAGGACTCGGGGCAATGGTTTCAAACTACAGGAAAAGAGATTCCATTTGAACATTCGGAAGAACTTCATGACAGTTAGAGCTATTCGGCAGTGGAATATGCTCCCACGGAGGGTGGTAGAGTCTCCTTCTTTGACGGTATTTAAGCAGAGGCTGGATGGCCATCTGTCGGAAATATTGTGAAGGGGTTCCTGCTTGGCAGGGGGTTGGACTCGATGGCCCATGAGGTCTCTTCCAACTCTATAATTCTATGATTATATGATTCTATGAAATCCCAGCTGATTAAAGAGGACAGAATGCCCCCTCCAGAAGAATGAGGAAGGCTTAAAAAATGAATGGAAAAGGAAAGCAGATAAGGGTGGGGTGTGTGGTAGTTTATTTTCCTAATGTTCAGCAGCAGATTCATCTCAGGATTTTGGTCCTCTCTAAATGCCAATGCCTTGGGTAAGCCCAGTTATTCCATCATAGACACTATTAATCCTACTGACTTATGTCAGCCCTGTGAGTGAGTGACTTCCAGATTCTCCTTGACCGACTCTTGCAAACTCATGCATGCTGCTGTCTTTATGGAATGTTTCCACTTCACATTTGGCCTTCCCATTTTCCTTCAGCCTTTTCCGTTGCCTACCATCACTGTCTTTTCCAGTAAGCCTTGTCTTCTCATGATGTGCCCAAAGGCTTACTTCTGCCACTGAGAGATTTAAACTGATCTACTAGAGATTTGATCTGATCTACAAGTTACAACCATGATGAATGAAGCCACTGAATATTTTGTTGCCAAGGTGATAACTTTATCATTTAAGGCAGGCTGCTCTTTCCAAATTTCTGTGTAGATTTGTGGTTTTGAGAAAGTCTAGCCTTATCAGCTGATAGCTGAGGTCTCTTCGACTGACTGGCCTGAAAACAGTGTACAAGAAGCAGTAGAGGCATGGAAATGTAATGGAAAGTATAATATAATTATATAAATTATAATAGGAGTTATAAAGAAAAAATGTGAAAGACGTAGAAAAAATGTGAAAAAAATTGATAAAAAATAATCACAATAGAAAAAAACAAGATATACAAAAATTATCACCTTGTCAGTTAATACTTAGTTGGGTAGCCTGAATTACATGAATTACATTCTAGCAACGTTTTCCCGTGGAGCAAACCAAGTCTTTTAGTTCTGCAGCTGTTATAATGTGAAACCAAGATTGAATGATTGAATCTATTTACTGGGTTTTAATGCTGGGTCGCCACTGACTTTAGTCAGCTTCATAGATTTTCAGTCGGGTTAAGGTCTGGGCCATTCCTAGGCCATTACAGCAGTGGAATATGATTATCTTGAAACCACTTTTTTGCACACATCAGCAACATGACATGGAGTTGAATCCTGTTGAAATATAAATGCTTCATTGTCTTGGAAAGGATCATGTGTGGAAGGCTTTAGTTTGGGCTTAAGTATTTCATTAATTTATTTTTGGGCATTTATATTCCCATTAATCACACAAATGCTGCCCATGCCTTTTGATGCTATACAACCCCAAATCATAACACTGACTGGGTGTTTCATCGTACATGTAAAGCAATCAGGATGCAAATCTTCTCTGATTCTTCTCCTTATGTATTTTATGCCACTACCAACCAGGGAGCTCTTGGTCTCATCACTCCAAACAACACTGTCCCATTGTTCCTCTGTCCAGGTAATATGAGAGATGGCTTCTTTTTGTGGAATTCCAGATTTTAGGCCAATTTCCTGCAGACTGTGTCAAACAGGTCTTATTTATTATGGAATGCCCTCCCAAGCGAGACCTGCCTGGCACCAACATTGATGTCATTCCGGCACCAGGTAAAAATATTCCTGTTCAAGACGTCTTTTTAACTGATTATTGTGGGTTCTGATGGTGATTTTAGTGCAGTGTTTTAATATATTGTATTTATTGTATTTAAATGTTTTATTGTTTTAATTTTATTGCAATTTGATGTTTTAATTGTCTAAATTGTTTACTTTGATTGTGAGCCACCCAGAGACCTTTGGGTAGTGGGCGGCCTACAATCCATATAAATAAATAAATAAATAAATAAATAAATAAATAAATAAATAAATAAATAAATATTTATTTATTTATTTATTTATTTATTTGATTTATATTCAGCAACCATCTAGCAAAAAAGTTACTCTGAGCGGTTTATATACATAAGCAAAATACAAAAACAGATTAAACAACTTAAATAGTAAATAAAAACTAATCTATCAAACCAACATGAGGTAAATAATCAAATTGTGATATGAAAAAGAACAAATACGTAAATAAGCACAAATACGATAAATCAAAACCATTTAACAATTCAAAATAAGAACAGATGGAAATAATAAAGAATTAATAGAACTTGCCCTCAACTTCGTACTGCACTGTGCCATTTCATCTTGTATACACCCAGATGATTTTCTTCCATCACGTAGGCACAGTCTCTTAATTCTGTTCTCATCACTTGCTATTGTGCACCTTTTCCTGCCTTTACCGGTGTGGCTTTGTAGTGACTGGGTCTCCTTATACCTCTTCAAAAACTTAAAAATGCCACCTTTGGTTAAGTTTCCACCCATTTTTCTTCTAATTTCTTCATCACAGTAGCCTTGTTCACTTAATAACACTGTGGGTCTGCCCACATTGGAAGACACAGCCGGAATGGAATGGGAACATATTGGTACAGGGAGACACTGGTGTCAAAATTTCATCTCATTGTCTTTCTAAACAGCAGAAGGCTTACAGAGGAGCCCCACTGGGTGCAGGTAAAAAAAATGGGAATGGGGTATGAACATCCTTTTGCCACATGTTGGCTGCCACTGCTAGGGGCAGATTCTGAAATGTTACCATACATCAGAGAAGCAAAGGGGGCACTATTGGATGTGCCATTACCTATAGCTGAATGCATGTTTGCATTTCCACAAACTGGGTGGTTGTTTTTTTTTTTTAACATATTTAATGAAAGGAAGGAAAATGCATAAAAATTGAGTGAATACTGGTTTCAGAAAAGCAGAATTATTCTGTTCTTCTCTGCTTTGCCTGTGCTCATATAAAAACCTAAAACTCCTTAGAACTACCATATGAAATATTTAAAAGACTCAAAGAGCTGCCATGTATCAGATTAGTATGACTACTGCTATTAGAAATGCAGAAAATATAAATAAATCCTTTGCTATTTGCCCTGTATGGCTTTTGTGTCTCCTGACTGAAGAGGTAAAAAGAAAACCACCTACATTTTGGACTCCCACAGACATGCAGAGGTGTGATGATACATATGAATGCAGGTACTCTGCGGTATAAGTGTGTGGTTAACAATGGTTTCTGAGATTTTCAAAGAGTACAACAGCATTAGCATGAGAGCTGGGATGCATTCTTCACAAAACTGCAGTCAACGTGGACCATCCCTGCTACATTTATTCCTAGCATACTTCGGGTTATTTATTTTGGAAGGTTGTCATGCACGGATAGATTTTGTATAATCCTCTGATGACCTTTAGAATTTTTTTTTCTGATTAAATGCTGTTCTACTTCATTATGACATTTTTCCACTTGTACTACCAGATTTGATGTGTACAGCTTAATAACACAACTAGACATGAATGTTAATACCTTTAGGATTCTCTGCATGGCTGTATTTTATTTTTATTCCTATTTTATTTTTTATTTTTGGAGCGCCTCTGTAGTTTGGAATAAGTGTTTTCTTGCTACAGGCAATACACAAATCATATAAATTAGATGGTAACAAAAGAACATATTAGCATTTGTTAGCTTGCATGCCTAGATTTTTGTAATACCATTTTACTATGTGCTGCTAATTTTACTCCACTGTGTTCTTTATTATGTTTGACAACTTTTCATCCTTAGGTTTTCAACAAACATTGCCACTGAACTCATGCCTATGGATACTGATTAAGAAGTGACAGAATTGTTACAGGTTTTGAAGAATTAGACAACTGCTATCTGCTTGGTATAGCTGGAAGTTTTAAGTTGGAATGGCTCTCAAAGTGATGTAAATCTACCTAATTGCAATGTTCCAGGTTGCTGCCCTCTGTCAGCGGTAGCCCAGAAAATCTTTGCTTCTAGTTGTTAGAGATTTTTTTTTTTAAACCTTGGTTCAGTCATCAATCCAAATAAAGACTGCAGTCAAGAAATAAGAGTCTGAGACTCAAAAGGGCAGAAATGGAAGGAATAGAAAAGATCATTGGGTGTAAAGATGTGCTGCTGGAGATGAAGACCCAAATCATCCACACTCCTGTAGTTTTGATCACCATGTGTGAGTGTGAAAGCTGGACAGCAAAGAAAGCTGGCAGGGGACAATGGATTTGTTTGAAATGTGGCACTAGAGAAGAGCTTTGAGGATACAGTAAACCCCTGCCATTTTGAGGTTCATGTACTGCGGTCCCGCTATATCACGGGACCAGAGTACATGCTGGGTGTCCAGCTGATTAGTGCTGGGGTATTTCCCCACCCCAGCACCAATTGGTTGGAGCACATCACCACTCCTTCCCGGGCTGCTGGAAGACTTTTTAAAAAGCCTTCCAGCAGCTTGTGCAAAGGCACCACCACCTTTTGCAGGCTCCTCTCCCAGCCAGCACCAATCAGCTGCTTGGCGCTGACTTGGGGCCAGCGCTGCCCCACAATCTCCATTGAAATGCATTGTCTCAATGCATTCCAACAGAGAAATTTTTCCCCATTGGAATGCATTGAGCATTTCTCCATTGAAATGCATTGAGCCAATGCATTTCAATGGAGATGGCCCGGGATGCCGCTCCCCCTCTCCAGAGAAGATCCCCCAACGCCGCTGGCGTGCACTGTTCCAAACAATCTCGGGGCAGTGTGGGCGTGGCGGGGGGAGGTCAGATCCCCCAATGCCGCTGCCAGCACGCGCTGCTTGGAGACGTCTCAGGGCAGCACAGGTGAGCGGCAGTGGGGGATCTGATTGCCCACTGCCCCCCAGGCCCTACCTGGCCTGCATCTGCATATCACGGATTTTCAGTCATTGTGGGTCGGGTGGTTCCCTAACCCCCGCAATAGGTGGGGGGTTACTGTTCCCAGGACTGCTAAAAAGATGAGCAAGTAGGTCCTAGAGAGCAACTCAACCTGAACTACCTCTGGAGGCAAAAATGTTGAGACTGACTGTCCTGCATTGGCCGCATCCTGAGAAGACAGGATTCTCTGGAAAGGACAGTCATACTATGAAATGTTGAGGGCAACAGGAAATGACTAAATATGAGATTAGAGATGGGTGATTCATATTCATACCCCTGGGTATCCCAGCACCAAAGATGGCCCACAGGTCCACTCCCTCCTTCCAGAACTGGTTGGTCTATTCACCGTTTTCTGCATGGCCCTTAGCACCATAAGCTCCATCGTCATGCCAATCACAGAAGCAGCCCAAATGGCTCTTCCCCACCTCCCCAAACAGTCATTCATTGTCCAAATGAGGAGACAACCCATCGTGCCTCCTCACAGGACTGGGTGGGTGTGTGAAGAGGTGCAATTGGAAGAATGATGGATCTGACAGAGCCTAGCATTGCGCCGCAAACAGTGAGTGGACCAGTAGGCTATGGCAGAGGGAATGGATCTCTGTGTCATCCATGGTGTTGCCATTCGTATTTGTATCCCAGTGATATGAATACAAATTGCCCATGTCTATATGAGATGGATTGGCTCCCTCAAGGCACAGGGGTGAGATTGCAAGAGATTACTCATCCGTAGGATCAACCTAAATCAGAGGCAGCTTGATGATGCATGACAACAAGAGTTGTCCTTCCTAGTGGGCTTTTGAGCTTTAAACATTAAATAAGCTGACAGAAATTTTCACCTGCCAGTCCCAGTGAGATAGGAAGGCACATCTGAGAAGATTCTCAGTCATCCAGGTAAAGTTATCTGGAAGTTGAATCCTGGCAACTGGATGTCTTTTCTTGTGAGACTTATCGCAGAAGAAAATAAGTCCACTTGCCACGATTCAACTTCCAGAGAAGGGAGAGGTCTCATTCCTGAACAAAATAGTGTGTGTCAGAGGTGACGGCACGTTTCACTGCAATGGTAATAAACTGGTGCTTAACTGCCTAAATGAACAATTATAGACAAACATCTCTTAGAGACCAGAGAAGCCTCACCAAGAGTGTAGTCGGCACTACAGTTATAGCAGTTTTCCAATACTTTGACTGTCATGGTTCCATTCTGTAGTATGATCAGATTTATGGTTTGGTAATATGTTCTGAATTCCCTGTTTCAGAGCTGTAGTACTGGAGTGTGGTTTCAAACTGTTTTTCTCTTTTTGGGTAGATGGAATTTTAATCCCAGTTCTCTGATAGAGGCTTGTCACTCTTCTGTATTACTTTGCCCCTTTTCCTTGGCCAAATGGGAACCTCACATTTCAAAAGAAAGCAAGACAGAGAGGGCATATACAGGTCATTTGGCACTCTTTTTTTGAAGAATTGAGAGGAGACATTCAGCCAAGTGCTACTTGGGGTGGAGTTTGGAACCAAACCACAAAGGCATTTGCCTTAAAGAAAATGCTGCATATATACTGCCTCACAGTGCTTAAAGCACTCTCTGGGTAGTTTACAATTTAATTATTCAGGCTATACCCCCACCACCCAATGACCAGGGTTCTCAACTGACCAACCTTGGAAGGACAGAAGGGTGATTCAACCTCAAGCTGACTACCTGAGCCCAGGTTCACATATATTATTTTCATGGTTCTCCGTCCCTTCATCCAGCTATGATTCCAAAGCAGCCTACAAGAACTTGGTGAGAGGTTACTCCTGAGGCCATTGATCTGAAGCCAATGGAATACACCCACCAATGAAAGCTGCTCTGTTACTGGCAGCAGAAGGGGTAATTTCCCTTTGTCAGGGCTGCACTTGTGCACTTTCTCTATTGTATACCCGAGAGCTAGAGATCACAGGGTGCAGTAAGCATGTGTTGATAAGGAAGAGACATAGAAATGAAGTCATGTTGAGACCATATAAAGGCAATGCAGGGAAGGAGGTCTCCCTTTCCTCTTTCTGCTAGTGGTAGTATTGCCATGAGTAGATGTGCCCTGTTTGCCTTATGTCAGAGTTACTTTCATGTACTTAGTGGTTTCCTCTGCTTTGCTTTCTCAGATTACAGTATTAAGCAATTAAAATGGTAAATGTATACTTAACTAAGTTAACTAACTACTAACAAATATACTGGCAACAACAGGTAGTACCTTTATTTGATCAGTAAGAATAAAGGAATCACCTGTCCTGCACCAATGTTGTTGTGATGACCAAAGGCTCCTTTCTTGATTTTTCATTTTAAAAAGTACTGTATGTTGTGTTTTCAATACTTTAAAAATCATGGGAATGACCATAATCTCTTCCAAAAATTTTTATCAAGTTTGAATGCTTGTCATCTGCTTGAATTGGGGGGGGGGGCAATAAGCATAGTGGGGTTTTAAGAGGTTCCTTAAGCTTGGATATAAACAGGCCCTGACAAAGGAAGCAGAGCTTCTAAGCACAGCTGGAATGGAACCGCACCAAATGTTTTTCATGTGAGATTGTGTTGACATGGCTATCTTCTCATTTTAGAAATTCTTCAGACTGTTTCTAGTGAATAATAAAAGAAGAGAGAAAGCTGGCTCAGAGACTTTATTCCTGATGCATCAGCATGTTGAGCTGGCAACCAGACAGTGAAAGAAGCCAAAATCCTCTCAAATGTTTCTTTAACATTACACATTTGCTTATTCCATTTGCTATGCTGAACTGATGGTGCCTTACTTCCTAAGGGGAAACAAGGTAAAGCATTCTCTGACAAACTCAGAGCAGTCGACAAGACTGGCTGCGTCCTTTGGCCAATTCTTAGACCCTCTTGGTAAAATGGAGGTCACATCTCTTCCATAACAAGTAAATGCCATTCTGGGGCAAAGGGCTGCCCACCGTCTTCCTCAATCCAGGGTGGTTCATGGCCCTTATCCCCATTTATTGGGAAGGGATTCCTTCCCACCTGGGACACGAAGGCCTCCACCTGCTGTACCATCCCCTTGGATCCATTCTAAGGCTCCCAAACTACCCCTTATAATTTGTGACACAAAAAGAGAAGAAACTTTGACCTTAACACATTCTAACTTGTGAGACAACAAAATTGGAAGAGTGGGTGGGAATCACCATCTCCAAAGCACTAGTGAGGCTATCCAATGCTCCTCAACTTTAAAAACTCTCCCTCACCAATGTGCTGGCAAAGCTCCTTCCCTCATATTCTCTGGCCTGAATATTGCCCACGTGACTTCTACTGTCTTCTGGCATTCACCAGCCATAAGCACATTCCCCTCCACTTGGAATTCCCAGTAGATCACCAGTTGGCACTGCCATTTTAAATGAAGGGGCCCAACTGCCACTCCAGCCGTTATGCTGGCCCCTGGTGAGTCAGGTTCCATTCTTTATCATGCCCTTTCCACTGAATGCAGATTAGAAAGCTGTGCTCTAATTTGCAGACTTGTGGTAGGAAAGGTGAGTAAGAAAAACTACATTCGTCCAAAAACTCTATGAGCATATTGTTTACATGTTTTCCGAAAGATGTCTCCTTGAGTTTTCAGACAAAAAAGGGGAGAGTTGGGAGCTCTCAAGTCAAAGTCAAATTCGTCCATAATATGTGAAAGCAAGACAGTGAAGAAAGACAGGGGCAAAATTCAACTCACTTAAAGTGTGGTTTTTGATGACAGCTGTTGAGATATCACAGAGAGAAAGAGGATGATCAGTCAAGCCAAGCTAAACTCTCACTTGAGCAAACATGTGTAATATGAGCTTACCCTACTATGCACATATAATGGGAATACAGCACTGACTAGAAAAGACAATATTTCTGGAAAAACCAAGAGTAGGGGAGACTGACAGTAGGAAGACAGAAAGATCTAACATGAGACAGATGCTCTCAATAAGAGACCTGAGCTGAAACTATGGGAAAAGAAAATACAGTAGTCCTTCCTTATCTGTAGGTGTTCTTGTTTCAGGGTCAAGTATGGCTCTCTGAAACCATGGATAGGAGGGACTCATTAGCGAGTGAGAGGAGGGAGAAGGACAAGCAAAGGAGGTCAGCACATGTGCAGACTGAGAGTCAGCTTGTAGGATTCATGACTACAGGTAGCTGAAAGGCAGGACTCAAGAAGATCAGGGCCGGCGCATCCTTTAAGGTGAACTAGGCAGTTGCCTAGGGCACCAAAATGGAGAGGGGGTGCTGGCCAGTCTGCTGCCCCCCGCCACCACCACCCACTGCTGGCCACTGTCGTCCGTCTTCCCACTGCCCATTGCCGCCCACCCCCATGCCTGCGCCCGTCGTCGTCCCCATCTGCCACCCCCTGCCACCACCGCCACCCCGCAACCCCACCACCACCCCTGCCCGCCCCCACCCCCTTCGCCAGCCACCCACCTCCGCCCCTCGCCTAGGGCGCAAAAAAACCTAGCGCCGGCCCTGCTCAAGATGGTCTACAGGATGCCATTCCCGAAGAAATGCCAAGCAGAGGAAACTCACAAGCTGATTCCTTTTTTCATAAGTTAACCATTTCTCATCCATGCACAAAGCAAGTTCTCTTCCAGGCACATCAAAAAATTATCTTTATTGTTTGGAAGATCAATATGATGGAGAAAAAGAACCACCCCCTGGGATTGTTGCCTGCTTGGTGTCACTTTGTGAATGTACCGAGCAATTGCACTTCATGGTTGTATTAATGGAGTTTTGTTCTGAATAGATAGGTATTGGCCCGCAGAATAGAATATTCTTGGACGTTGTTGATTCTGTTTGCTTTGGCTCAAAAAGGTATACAAAACACTGCAAATATTGATAATAAAATGTGGCAATTTGCAAGTGAGCATTAAGACCTAGAAGTGTGTTGATTTTTAATGCTTTATGGATATCATTTAAATGAACTGCATTAATCATCTCCCTTCTGCCTTTGAATTCAAGGCAAAGAGGAGAGAAGCAATTTTATTAATTTTAGGGGGCAGAAATGGATAGTTAAACATAAATGAAAATAAAAAGATGTATTGCATATCAGCACTTAATGAAGAAGAAATAATGATGACTGCGCATTGTAAAATATATTAGAACACTAATTACACTATAGTAAAACTGCTTACAGAAAATTTTCAGACACCTGCTTGGTAATTTTCAGCCCCATGTGTTAGTTCATTTAACAATCCATGCATGATCAGAACATGGAGTTAAAATTAAATAAGAGAATCCCAGTGCAGCCCAGCATGCATACTCCCCCCCTCCAAATGTGTATGCATTTTCAGAACAATTGGTTTCAGAGAATGATTTTTAAAGCAAGTATACATGTGCATAAAATGACTTGTCCATACAAGTGCAAATACCAAAAAGTCATAATGGGAGAGATGTTGAATCACTGGTTCACTGAGAAGGTTTGACTGGAGGGGCAATGTGGATCATGCAGAACCATCCCAGCTGTGATATATTCAATGTATATCTTGGTATTTTAAAGAAATACCAAGCTATTCCAAATAGTCTGCATGTACCACTTAGCATCCCCATATTTGTGCTTCTGCCTCTTTAGTGTCACCCCAGGCTATAGGGATCCATTCCATGACTATTACAGGGTAGAAATGGGGACAAAGCATGATTAAGCTCTTCATGCTGAATCTCTAGTGTGGCATTTGTGGTGCCCTGCTTAACTTCCTTTCCCTTTATTTATTTATTTATTATTTATTATAGAGCTTATATGCTGCCCATCTTCCTGAAGGAACTCCGGGCGGTTTACAACAAGAGGTCAACAACGACCAGTTCAGAACAATAAAATCAACAAAGGGACAACATATTAAAACAGCAATTTAACCCTGGCAAACTAAGATAATAAGACTAGCTAATTGATACGATGGCGAGAAAAAGAGGAAAAAAATTAAAATTAAGCAGGGTCACCAAACGCCTCACGGAAGAGCAGCATTTTCAGAGCCTTCTGAAAGGCTGGCAGGGACTGTGTGAGGCGCACTTCGCTGGGTAGATGGTTCCACATAGTGGGGCCAGCCACAGAGAAGGCCTGGTTTCGAGTTGACGTTTTCTGGGCCTCCCTGGGTGTGGCAACCTGAAGCGACATCCGCATTGGACGGGCCGAAGTTGACCGCTGGGCGATCCGCTCTGCCAGGTAGTCAGGTCCTAGACCATGGAGGGTTTTATAAACTAAAACCAGGACCTTGTATCTGATTCGGGACACAACGGGCAACCAGTGCAGGCGGGCCAGAACTGGGGTGATGTGCTCATAATGACGCGCACCCACCACCAGTCTGGCCGCCGCATTCTGGACCCGCTGCAGTCGCTGAAGGAGAGTCAAGGGCAACCCCATGTAGAGAGCGTTGCAATAATCGATCCTCGACATCACCAACGCTTGCACAACAGTCCTCAGGGAGTTACCATCCAGGTATGGGCGAATCTGGGCGATTTGACGTAGATGGAAAAAAGCGGCCCTGGACACGGCAGCCACCTGGGCCTCCATAGTGAGAGCTGAGTTCAGGACCACACCCAGATTCCAAACACTGTCTTCCAGCTGGAGGGAAACTCCCTCCAAGCTGGGGAGAGGGCCTCCATAACCGGCCAGGGAACTCCCGAAGAACATCACCTCAGTCTTCTCGGGGTTGAGTTTGAGCCTGTTAACCTTGGTCCATGTCATGACTGCTTCCAGACACTGGTCGAGGGTCCGGACAGCTTCATCTGCAGAGGTGGAAATGGAGATATAGAACTGTGTGTCATCAGCGTAAGGGTGGCAGCAGACTCCATATCTCCTGATGACCCCTGCCAGCAGCCTCACATAGATGTTAAACAGCATACGGGAAAGAGACGAGCCCTGCGGGACCCCACAAGGGAGTGTCCATGGGGCTGACAACTCGCCGCCATGCTGCACATACTGGGAACGGCCCTCCAGGAAGGACCAGAGCCAACTGAGAACAGTGCTCCCAATACCCACCTCGGAGAGCCGGCCCAGTAAGATACCGTGGTCGACGGTATCGAAGGCCACTGACAGATCCAGGAGGACCAACAAGGTAGAACAACCCCTGTTGGCCCCCCGATAAGGTCATCTTGCAGAGCGACCAAAGCTGTCTCAGTTCCCCGACCTGGCCTGAAGCCAGACTGGAATGGATCAAGGAGTTGTTGTTCCTCCAGAAAAGACTGTAGCCAGATTGCGGACACCCTCTCAACGACCTTGCCCATGAAGGGGACGTTGGCAATCGGATGATAGTTTGCCAATATGTCTGATGCCATGCCTGGTTTTTTAAGAATGGGCTTTACCTCAGTCTTGTCCAGGCGCGAGGGAAAAACCCCCTCCCTGAAGGAGGCTGTGGCAATGGCATAAGCCCGTTCCGGCATGCTCCCTCCGGTAGTTTTCAAAAGCCAAGAAGGGCAAGGGTCGAAGGGGGTGGACGCAGGCCGGCAATGGGAAATAGCCCTGGAGGTCTCAGAAGAGGAAACAGACCCAAACTCAACCAATCGAGGAGAGTGAGGGGGTGCAGTGTTGGGAGATGCCAGGGGTGGATTAGTGCAACCGGAGGGAACTCTGCAGCAGAGGAGGCGCCTAGGGGCGATCCAGTCGATGGCGCGGGAAGTTATTTCAAACCATTGATCCACCGCTACCTCAGCCGGATTGTCAGTCAGACCGCCAGGAAACTCCCCGAAGACCTCCCAGAACCGGGCTGGGTCCAGGAGTCTCCGGGGATGGGCCCAAACAAGTGGCTGGTGGTCCCCACGGGGTGGGGCCACAACCGACAGGGAAAAGGACAGCAGGTGGTGATCTGACCATGACACAGGTAGGGAAACAATGTCCCCTACCTTCAGATTAGAGTCCCCCGACATGGAGGTAAATACCAGGTCTAGGGTATGCCCTGATCTGTGGGTTGGACATAGAACATGCTGGTTCAGACTCATGGAGGCCATGGACTCCATGAATTCCAGAGCTGCACCGGAAAGCCCATCGCCAGCATGCACATCGAAGTCCCCAACCACCAAAAGATGGGGGGACTTCAGTAGTGCCGCAGCGATGAACTCTGTGCACTCCGGAAGGGATTGTGCTGGGTTGTGGGGAGCACGGTAACCCAGCACGATGCCAAATCTGTCCCGCTGTCCAACTAACAGATGAAGGCATTCTAACCCGGGACTAACCAATGTCAAGGCGCTGCTGACATAAATAGAGTCCCTGTAAACAATTGCGACCCCTCCCCCCTCTGACCCTCCGACCTGCCCACACCCTGAACCTGAAACCCAGGTGGGCACAGCTGGGTGAGCGAAGCCCCCCCCCCTGCACCCACCCAGGTCTCAGCAATGCAAGCCAGGCAGGAGGCCTACTCATTATCTTTGGTGCACTGTTTGATTCTTCCATCACCAGCAGTACGTCAGTCTGAGAAGGAGCTTGGGCTGCCCTTCCTTGGGCTGCCCTTCTTCCCCAGGCAGCTGAAGTTCTAAAGGGGCTAAAGGGGGTGCCACTAAACCTTCTCATTGGAATCATATGGGAAGCGGAGGCACCGCTATTGCTCGCCCGATCAGGGCTTGCCTTTTGCTTGACCTCCTTGACCTTTAGGCCCAGTCCCAGTGGACCTACCCTTGTTGACACAGTAGAAGTCAGCCTGCAATCTTCCTCAGCTGGAGCAGTGCTTAAACCTGCGCTGTCATCTTCCACAGGTCCCTTGGAATTATAATCCTATCAGCCCAAGTGGGGTTGGACCACTTGGCCCGCTCCTTGGCGGGCAGTACTAGTAAATATGAGTTACTGTCTTTCAAAATGGCCTGTCATTAACAGCTCTACTCAGGTCTTCAACAACAACAAAAACACCACCTCATGCTTGGTTTTTCTCTCATTCCTATTCCTGGCAATAATGTCTTTTCTAATAAGTTCTCCCCTGATCTTGCAAACTAACAGCTATGGCTCCTCTATTGAATCAACCCATCTCATTCTAGACTTTCTTCTTTTCCAGTTCCTCACCCCACTTGTCCCAGAAATACAGTCTATTCACTGCCATTCACACTTGCCAAAAAGCCCTGACAATTGTTTTGTGTTTGGGTAAGAAGCGGTTCACTGATGAATAAAAGAGTCAGCTTCTTGGATTTTCCTGTGTGATGTAACTTTGTGAATATTGCTAATGGCTGCTCCGCCTGGCCTCGTGCCGAGCAGGGGCACCTTTGCCAGCTGGTTGAGGGAGGCGGCTATTGGCTCCCCGGTAGGGGAGCGCACCCTTTATAAGTCCTCGGCGCGCTCCCCTCAGCCTGCCTCCGTAATTGCCGGTTTCTTCGTTGGAGCGAGCGGCACACTTTCTTTGAGCGCCTGCCTGATCTGCCGTTGCTCCGGCTTTGCTGTGCAAGCTTCTGCTTGCTATAGAAGCCCGACAATCAGCTGTCGGGAGCTGCCGCTTCCTGGTTTGCGTCTCTCAGGAGCTCTCCCCAGACGTGTTGTAGCCCTTGTGTCTTTCGAGCAAGCAGACGCTTGCTTCTGCCTCTCCGGGACTGTGCCTCAGGTTGAGTCGTTTTGGGGAAGAGTTTGGGGGGCTGGTTTGCCGGCCGTGGAGGCTTGGTTTGGTTGGCGCGTTTGCCGGGCGCCGCGGGAGCAGTGATCGCTCCATGAGATCTTGATCTCAGCTGCTTGTCGGGACTCCCGACTAAAGATGGGCACGACTCAGGAAAAAAACTTCGTTTTCGTTTTCTTTTTCGGCTAGGGTCCGAGTCGTTTCGTTTCCGTTTTCGCGAAAAATCGGAAAAAATTAGTCGTTTCGCTTTTTGTTTTTTTCGTTATCGTTATACTGGTTTTTTGGGGGGGTAGCGGGCTCCTGGAGGCACCTCTGTGGGGTGGGTGCCTCCGCCGGCCCGCTATAAAGGAAGGGACAGCAGCAGCAGGCTCCAAGAGACCCCTCAACATGGGGGGTCTCCCATCCTCACCTGCTGCTGCTGCAAAATGGCATGCACAACCATATGGTTATGTATACCATTTGCAGGCAGAGTGAGACCTGCTCGAGTACTTGATACCGTGGTATGAGCGTGTCGCCAGCCATTTTCAGGCCAGGCAGTGCCACTGCACCTGCTCAACCACCTTGTCCCACGAGCGGGTCGCACCTGCCATCACGTCCCACAGAAGGGAATCGTACTTGCGTGTGTAGTGCAATGCAAGTCGATCTGGCTATGGGCTAAGGTGGATTAGGGTTAGGGCTAGGGTTAGGCTAATGACGGGTAAGGTTATGGTGGGCTATTGGGTTGCACCTCTGGGTGCCTCTCTGACCCACTAAGAAGACAGTCTGTGACGTATGGGTAAGGAGTCAAGGATTAGGGTTAGCGGGTTAGGGAGCTAGGGCAAGTTTTAGGGGGCTTTTTGGCACATCCCAGAAGTCTCAGTGGCCAAGTGGCCATGCGATTGGTGAGATGGCTCCAAAAATTTGCATGGTCGTCCCCTCCCACATGGCTGGCCAGGCCACTGGGCCAGCCCATCATTGCACACTGCGCAGGTGTAAAATAAAATAAAATAAAATAAAATAAAATCAATGGAGGACACAGGAGGAGAGGAGAGACATTTTGTTGCAAGAAAAAAACCACTGCTACTGTGAAAAATCTGGCAGTTCATACATTTCCGCGTGTTTCTGTTGTGCTTGTGTGTTTTTGGACCACGATTTCAAAAACAATATTGCATTCGCCGCCCCATTTTCGATCCCCCGCCCGCACCGCATGGCATGGCGACGAGGCGACTCGAGTCCGGCTGCCCAGGACGGGGGAAGCCGGGACACCCCCCTCCAGACCAGAAACCCCCCTCCGGTAGGTGCCCTAGTGAGTGAGTGCCCTTAGTCAAGCGGGCATTTTCCGCCTGCTTTTTGGCCCGGGAATGGGTGGGGGGGAGACCCGGGGGAGAGTTTAAAAAAGTTTTTTCCTGCACCGTCCGTGCCGCTTGGTTGCGCTTTGGCGGCCGGCGGCGAGACTGGGCTTTTTGCGGCGGGCGAGTCCCACCACCACACCAGAGCATCCCAGGACGGAGGAGGGGGGGAGGCCGGGCGGGGACCTCCAGAAACCACCCCTCTGGTAGGTGCCCTGAGGCACAGCAGGCATATTTCCGCCTGCTTTTTGGCCGGGAACCGGGCTTTTTAACTTTTAAAAACTTTTTTTCTGTGCCGCTTGGCATCGCGCACGATCGCGCGATGCAAGTAACGAGCACAAAAAATCAGACCAAATTGTTCGTTCGTCGGTTCGAGCTCGAAGTCTGGCGGAGTAATTCCCGTTTCCGTTTCCGTAGAGTAACGGAAACGAGTAACGGAAACGGAAACGGAAATACCGCTAAGTCGTGCCCATCTCTACTCCCGACAAGCAGCTGGCCCTTGCGTTAAGCCTCCCTCTCCTCTTGATTGTTGCAGGAGCAGCTTGCCGCTTTCGCTGGTGGGGGGGGAAGTGGTCTGCGGGG
>JAHTLZ010000015.1:16682451-16694123 GCA_023846285.1 Phrynocephalus versicolor
GGGTAGCGCATAAAAAGTTAACCATTTAGGTCCCGAATCTAATTACATCTTCACGTCTTCGGCAGCCTTCCATTAATAACCCAATAGGATTTAGTTAGGGAGCAAATAATAATAATAACCCAAAACCCTAGGAGGGCTGCTAACCTTTAATCAAGTGTTGATGCCAAAAGATCTCGTTGGCATCCTCACTGCGGCAGTTCAACGGGCCACAGGAAATTGGTGGAGTAACGGGACCTAATCAATTTGTTCTTACCATTTTGATGATGCGCTACGGCTCAGGCCCTCCTAAAGTTATTGTTCATTGATGAGTAATTTAAAATTCGTTACTGTAGTTAATAAAGTTGTGGCCCTTATTTAACCCAAGCGGAACGTGTGTCGCCTCTTTCTTTTAACCTGGCCCGGCAAATACAAGACAGTATCTTGTAGACCATCTTGACTGCTGCCATCGGTGTTGCCAACATTCTGCTTTCCCTTTGCTATATAAAGTTTTGCATTCTTTGTCCTGGGGGCAATATGGGCACAATGCTGTTCAACAATATCAGGCCATTTCCTGGGTTTTTGAATTGTGGATTCATGAACTGGAGGGCTTTTGATGAACTGAATATATGTCTATGTCTGTTGATACCTGTACACATCTCTCTTGTCATTGCTAGTGATAAATCTCCTAATGAGCAGAGCATTCTTCTACTTGCATTCTAAAGTTCAAGCAAATTCTGTTTAAGCTTGTTACCAGGCTTGCTTCCAAGCTCATTTCCCCTCACATTAGATTACAGATGTGGATCCATCCTCGGCTTCTGTGGCAGAAGCATTAGATGGATTCTAAATACAAAAGAATTGTTATTATCACAGTTTTTCTTCCGAACTGTCAGGGTGAATGTTTCAAAATGCCTAGGGAAAAAAGAAAGGCAAAATAACACTTGCCAATTCTTCCTTAGGACAGCTGGATAGAGAAAAGACCACTTGGCATCTTAGTACCCACAGCTCAGTTTCGCACAGAAATTATGCTAATACAAAGCTGGAAAATATGGCTCATGATTAATAGCAAAGGCAATAAGAACATTTGTGACAGCTGGACAATGGTTACACTAGTTTCATTGTTAAAATGTCTGAGGTGGAGGCAAAATTTGAAAGCCATCAAACCAGAATTGAAAGAAATTCTGAGGCATTTAAAAAAAAACCTCACAAGCATAATGCTAAGTACCGATGATCTATGGTGCCCTTGCAAGGGACAATTAATCAATCAGACAAGTTACAATGAGTTACATTGTAAAGATTGCGACATAATTTTGTAGGTGGGCCAAATTAAAAAAAAAGGGGGGAGAAGGAAGCAATTGTCACAATGTTTCCTAAGATAATGATTTACTGTCATCTTCTCTAGCCCCTGTATTCTTATCTGTATATGACCTGCATTGTACACACAGAGATAGTATACTATGAGTGTGTATTGAGGAGGTCAATTTTGATCCATTCAAGCATGCCATAAAACAAACTAGTTAGTCTTTAACACGCCTTAACCTTTTGATCCTTTCTAAATCATTTTGTAATTGTTTGTCTAATCTTAGCACCACTAAAGTAGCCTTTATTTCTTTCTATAAGGCAAAAGAGAGCATGTCATAAGGACATTGTTTGTTCCTTGTCCTGTATATTTTAAAAAAGGTCAAGAAACACATTACCAGAGCACAGTAAATCGAAAGATGTTTTTCTTGTTTAGGGATGGTGATGATACACGTTCAGGAATTCATGCAACTCATAGGAATTTATTCAGATAGCTTACTTTGAAACACAGAACTTTGTTATGATCAAGTTACTCAATGGCCCAATTGTGGGGGGACAGGTTGGCTTTTGGAATTTTCTGCCTCCTTCCACCTCTAAAATCCTGTAACCTGATGATGAAGAGTCCTATGGGACTCAAATATTTGACTGTTGGGATTTTAGCGATCTCATGCAATGTTTACATTTGTTTACACTGAAGAAATTTGAATTGTGTGCCTGTTCCCTCACAGTTTAGTTTAGGATGACAGCTTGAAGTTTCTGGTCTATTCTGTTCTAGTTTCAATACAGTACCAATTTTACAGTTACAGTTCTGTGCTACTTTGACTGAGGAAAAAAAGCAAGTGACTTCCTTCTGT
Source organism: Phrynocephalus versicolor (assembly GCA_023846285.1). Taxonomy (NCBI): domain Eukaryota; kingdom Metazoa; phylum Chordata; class Lepidosauria; order Squamata; family Agamidae; genus Phrynocephalus; species Phrynocephalus versicolor. The sequence continues at coordinate 16,684,581 of JAHTLZ010000015.1, forward strand.
CAACTCATTTTGATTCTCCAATCCCAGTTTTCCTGTTTGCCTATCTGCTGTATAAATGAATGAAGATGAATGAAGAGTTGATATTTGTACGAGATTTGTAGGAGGTGCTATTTCCTTTGTCCAGATAGCCTGATGAATCTTTCTATTGGTCACCTCCTTTAAGATGAAGGATTAAAAATATAAGCTCTGGACTACAATTGTGTATTAAATTAAAATTACCTCCAAAGTTGTGGTCTGTGATGTGTATTATTGGTGAAAGCAGTAGGATGCCAACTGTTACACTATTCAAAATTGTAGAACAAGGCTACATTATTTATTTATTTATTTATTTATTTATTTATTTATTTATTTATTTATTTATTTATTTATTTAATTTTGTTGGATTGCATTGTGGCCACCTGATCCCCCAGATAGTGCATAAATAAATGTTAGGAACAGGCTTATATTTTATATTTGGCAGCTGTTGAGCTTTGTATGGTTGAATTTTGGACAATATCCAGATTAAGTTTCAGAGAGGATAGCTGTGTTAGTCTTTTCAAGAATTTCAGGCAAAAATCAAATCAAATCAAAACTAAACAAAACAAAAGACACAAAACATGTGGCACCTCAAAGACTAACTTTCATATTTTAATGTAACATTTTGTGGACACATCTACTTCTTCAGACACAGAGCAGCAGAATAAGGTGTGCAATATAATATGTGATGGAATATACATTTCATACCAGATATTCATTGGCTGTAGTATATAGATATGGGGGTGGATAGGAGAGGGGGAATAAGAGGAGGGAGAGTTGATTAGTAGAGATGGTGGGAGGGAGGATTTGGCCAGGGTCTTTAGATATGTTAAGTACTGTATAGTTTTATGGCTCTAAGGTCAGGATCTGTTTATATATAAAGTGTGGTATTATGGCTCTGGGGTAAATTTCTCAAGAGACAGAAACCAGATCAGATCAGAGGGATGGTGGTGAAAGAGAATGGGAGGTTTTTACCTTCGAGTCCATGAAAAAAGTGGCAATATGGTAATATGACTTTTGATAATGACTCAAGTAACCCTGCCTTATGTTTAATCCATTATTCTGTGTGTCTACAATGCATAGTGTCCACAATGCATATAAACCTTATTTCAGCTGTTTCCCTTTGTATTCTATTCCAAAACAGTGACATTCAAGTCCTTCAAGGAGTGTCCAGGTAAACAAAAATTGTTTGAGATAGGTTTCTTTGTGTTGTGGTTTCTTATCTGAAATACTTATCCATTGATGCCTTTTCTTAGAGACTGTCCTGTTTGTCCAATGTAGAATGCAGATGGGCATTGTTGGCATAAGATGGCATAGATCACATTAGTTGAGGAGCAGGTAAAGTTGCCCTTGATACTGTATTTGACATTGTTAGGTCCTGTGATTGTGTTGCCAGAGTAGATGTGTGGGCAGAGTTGGCATTGGGGTTTGTGGTAAGGTTCAGTTCCATTGTTCATGTTGCTGTTGTCTAATCTCTTGTTCATTAGTATTTGTTTGAGATTGGTTGGGAGGTTGTCTGTAGGCAGGTATGGATCTCCCCCCAAGAGCTTTGGAGAGTGATGTGTTCTTGTCAAGAATGGGCTGGAGATCATTTAAGATGTGTGTGAGTGTCTCACTTTTGGACTGTAAGTGACAACTAGTGGTGTTCTGTCATTTGGCCCTTTGGATCTGTCTTGTAGCAGGTTATCTCTGGGTATGTGTCTTGCTTTGTTGAATTATTCCTTAAACATGCGAGGTGGGTACTGTAGTCTGAGAAAAGCATTTTGTAGATCCCTGAGTTTGGAGTCTCTGTCCTGTGGGTCAGAGCAGATGCAGTTTATCTAAGGCAGGGCTGTCCAACTTTGAACAGCCTGTGTCCTACCTGATGGTTCCCGATGTCTCCCATGGCTGGCCCTTGGGGCAGCGGCAGCACAGGTGCCTCAAGGACCCCCAGGGCATGCCAGGTGGTTGCTGCCGCTGCTGCCACTGCCTTGGCCTTGGCCCCCAGATGGCAAAATCAGTTTTTGTGTCCCCCCTCTCTAATGTTGGTCTCCCGCGTTCGATGCATTGGACAGGCCTGATCTAAGGGCTTGGCTATATACGATTGATTTAGTTGTGTGTTCAGGATGGAAGCTTGGAGAGTGCAGTTGGTTTTCGGTACAGTGTGCTACTAAGATGCCCATATTGTAGTTTCACAGTGGTGTACAGAAAGTTCACCTGTTGTGTGGATTGTTCCAGGGTGATGTTGATGTTTGGGTGAAAACTATTGAAGTCCTGGCGGAATTCTGTAGTGATGTGATTTACACAACACATGAATTGGGTGCAAGCATCACTGAATCCCAGGTATGTTCTGTGTTTCTCTGTGCATGTGTCTCTCACTTGGGCTCAAGGCTTTTATTGGTTACAGTAAATAAGCATCACAAGGGGTGGGGTGAGAAGCATTGACGTAGAAGAAACTACCTGATGGAGGGCACATAGAGCCATGAATTCCATTGGTGGGGGAGAGCTTATCTGAGGATCACAGGCAGCAGTTTGTCCTGCAACCCCCTCTCACAGGCTTCCTGGCTGATCTCAGGGGAGATACAGACAGAGCTGGCTTCTTGAGTATATGGGCTTGGCTATGGAATCCATTACCCTCCATCTGAGGCCTTCCTGCTCAGATAGAGAGGTTAATGGTTTCCAAAGGCCTTACCCATGCAGGAAGCTAGGGTCATGTCCTTCTCCCCAAGGGGATTTCTCTACTTTTTTTTTTGGGGGGGGGGAGATTTCTCTCCATGGGTCCAGATAGAAAAAAGTAATCAATGTATCTCAAATAGAGAAGTGGTTTCTGCATACAGTGGTTGAGAAAGCATTGTTCCAGATCAGCCATGAATATGTTCGCGTATAGTTATGTGTGAACACAAAGTCACAGAGGGAGGTGATTATGCTGGATTCTTCCATGTTTTGGATGGTGTTTGTGATAGCTTTGTAGTCCACCTTTGTGTGGTATGTTGCTATAGAGATCCTCTACATCCATTGTAGCTAGGATGGTACTGTATGATTTTACATCTCCTGATAGATCAGATTAAGCTGCCTCAGTTTCCAAGGAACTTCAAATTCTCTGGGATTGAAATAAACCCCCAATCAAAACATGATTATCCTTGCAACCATTGAACAGTTACTTTCCCTAATCAATATTCATAAATATGAAACCATTACAATTTCAAACAGTTAATACCTACCTGACAGTTCTGTGACAGAAATAAAAGGAAGTGTCACTCCACTGTGTCTTTGGGGGAGAAAATAGAGAACAGTTGTGGTGACAGACACTCTTCCTTCCTTACCATGAATTAATCTTGTCCTACTTGATGTAAGTAAGAGAACTTCAGATTTAAATGCACAGCAAATGCAGAATCTTTGTTTGAACAAGATCTTGGCTGGGTCTAAAGCAGAAATGAACAAAGTGCAGCAAGTGGGCCATGTGTAGGCTATGGAGCCCAAGTCTATCTCACTACCACCACCATTCTGGTTATTAAATTTTCCATACTCCCCTCCCACCAAAACCCCTCTCCAGTTTATGAATGTGGGACATTGTTCTTTTGTATTCATGATTCAAAATGCCAGGAAATGGCCCCCCCAAAAATCCCATTTTACCAACAGGAAAAGGATGTCCAGCTTTATGCAGCCAAGAGCAGACTGAATTTAGACAACGCAAGTGGCAACAGTGAAGATAATCTGCAGGATCCCTTCTTGTGCCTGCTAGCATTGATATCAAGAGAAGAAAAATCCCAGAAACTGACTCCTTTTCTTTCACCTTTTGCCTACCTGTCTCCTTGTTTAATTGTTTTAAATGTCTTTCTCCTTGTTTAATTGATTTTAAAAACATGATCTTCAGTTAATTTACTCCGTGTTCATTTTATTAGCTGCTGACTTGGTGGTCTGAACTCATACAGATTTCTCTCTTTTTAAAGTTTTGGGTGCTTTGTTGCTTTTTGAATTGGTTTTGGGTAAGTGAGATGGTTGTGTTTTTGCTCTGTTCATAAGACTGGTGGTGGTATGTTCTCTAGAGAATAATCTTTGTGTCAATTCCAATGGCACATACTGGAAATAGGACTGTCTCAGGTTTTTCTCCTATAAACTAATGCTTATATAGATCTGATAATTATTTTTTCCCCTGTGGACTATTGCTTGCTTTTTGGGTAGATCGATTCTCTGTTGCCTTGCAATTTTGCTTCTTTGCTATAGTTTTAAAGAGATCTGTATGGCTTCTAAGGGACAGAAAACATATCTGGAAAATAAATATCTGGAAATAAAAGAACCCAACTCCTCTTTCCCTTTCATGTTAAACAAAAGAACCCCTATTAAAAAGACATAAACACACACACACAGATGAAGAAGACACTCATGAAAAAAAAACAAATGAAAGAAATATGTATTTTTTTTTTGCTGTGCACTTTCTAAATGTCAATGCACATTCCACCTAAGGTACACAGCTGGTTGTGTATTTTATTTATATCTACGCATAAATCACCATTGACTAATTGTTTTTCAAATCTGTGCATTATCATGATTTACATTTTAAAATGCACACTCTGTGCGTACTTGTGTGTGTGTGTGTGTGTGTGTGTGTGTGTGTGCGCGTGCGTGTGCATGTGCGTGTGTGCGTGTGTGCGTGCACAGACACACACACACACACACACACATGTTGGTTGTCCGGAATTCATTTCCTATCTGTGTTTTAAAAACATTTTCTTTCCTATTCACTTTTAATGGAGGGACCAAAATGATGTCATCCAATGCCTAAATTGGTTTTATTTGGAATTAGATGTTATGCCAAATTTCTTTGACACACATGACACGCACATGAATCTGACCTTAGTGGGACAGAAACAGAGACAGCCTTAGAGATATTCAGAAGGGAGGTAGACAAATTTTCAGCTCAGCATTGTCAGGACAAACAAGACAGAGAAGAAGGATCAGCTGAAAATGCCACTACCCTGAGATAAGAATCCCTCCTCTTTAGTTTTCATTTTTAACCCTGCTCGCTGCCCGCTGGTCTTGTCCCCTGCTGCTGGCACCATGCCCCATACTGTGGAAATATAAGAAACAAACGCTTTATGGACTCTGATGTCAGTTCCACATGACAAATGTGTGGAGAGAAATATTTGAAGCACTTCAAACAGTTACATCCTGGTTTTATCTGCCTTTCTGGTCAGGGAAACATCACAAATGCTGCCTGTCATATCTGGGTGACCCATAACATTTCAATGTCATCAAGAATTGCTTCTCTTGACTGAACTATGTTCCCATCCTCAAGCTTTTCTGTCAAGTGGCTTCGGAACGATGAGTCAAGATGGAGAATAAGTCCAGGGAAAACACATTTTAACTTTTTGCACTCATAGAGTTTGCCCTCTGTTATGAGAAGTGGTTCATTTTTAGAGCATATACTAAACAACATTTAGCCATGAAAGCAAAAAACTCAATTTACAGAAGCATAACTAGAGGAACTCAGGGCTAGTCCAGCATGAACCACGAGGCAAAGACTTCTATTCAAGTCTTTCCTTTGACATCAAATTTCACAGCAGGCTTGTGCGCAAACCTGAACACTTAGCCTTACTTCCTTTACTTTTTCTAAAAGGGGTCTTATAATAACCACCACCTGCCTTCCCAGGGTGTTATATTCACTATTGAGATGATGGATGCTAAGATGATTTCTAAAATGGCAAGACAATTGGGTAACAGCTCACGCTCATACTGTGCACTAGAACTCATTGTATAATATTAATAAGCAGAACATTTATACTGTTTTATATGAAAAGCAGAAACAGTGTAATTTACTGAGTGGACTGGCTGGAAGCAGAGCTGTTGCTTCTATCACTGGGATCAAAAGAGCTTTATATAAGAATGGCAGGGCTTGAGGTACTGTACGTGACACTTCCATAACTGATTATTATTACACTTGCATAACTAATTATTATACTTCCATAATGAATTATTATTACAGTTTCATTGCTTTTTAATTGCATAATTAATTGCAGTTTCATTTTTACTTTTTAACATTCTGAACCACCTTCTGTCCCCTCACTGGGAGAAAGGCAGCCTATGAATGACATAAATAAATAAAGAAATAAATAAATAGTGCAGAACACTGCGGCCAGATTAATAACAGGTATGAAAAGACATTAACACATTGTTTCAATGCTGGCTGCACTGCAATGGCTACCAAATACTGATCCATTACCACATTGACTTCAAGGTTTTGATGCTGAAATGCAAAGCCCTCAATGGTTTAGGGACCTTGCTATCTGTCAGAATGGCTTCTACTTCACAATACCACCCGTAACACTTGTTCCTCCCAGGCGGGTCATCTGAGGGTGCCAAAACCGAAGGAAGCCCATAAAACAGCCACCAGGAATCGGGCTTTCTCTGTGGTGGTACCTCACCTTTGGAATCAACTTCCCCTAGAGATCTGCATGGCTGTCACGCTGAAAGTCTCTTAAAAACTCCTGAAGACCTGACTATTCAGACTGCAGCTGATTCGTTTCTGAAAACTTTATCCACCTTTGTTCTCTCTTGGATTTTATCATTGTCTATATTTTGATTTAGAATTTAGCTATGGTTCATTAATATGTTTGTTTTATGTCTGATTTTATGCTTGATATTATGCTTGTTGTATTTATCTTAAAGCTTTGTGAACCACCCAGAGTGGCACTTCTGCCAGATGGTGCCATATACAAATCAAATCAAATCAAATCAAATCAAATCAATCAATAAATAAATAAATAAATAAAGGGCCAATGCTTTCACATAGTCACATTTTGTTCTTTCTTCAATGTTCTTTGCTTATAGAATTGCACAAATCAATTTTAATGGATTGTGCAATTCTATATGCAAATTTAAAGGTGGGTTTGTTTGTTTGTTTGGAAGGTTGTTTATTATAAAAAGTAGTATTTGCTAGGCTTCCTGCTGTTTCAGTTCTTCATCAAATAACAATACTAGAATTAATAATAATAATATTCATACAAATGTACAAACAAGTCACGAATCACACAAACTCCAGTGTCTGTAAATGAATGCAGGAATATGGGAAACAAACAAGAAGAACTGGAGATTTTAAATCAGGAGGGCAAATACGACTTGATAAGAATAACTGATACCTGATGGGATGACTCCCATGACTGGAGTACAGCTACTGAATTATATAAGTGTTCAAAAAGAACAGAGAGAATAGAAAGGGACTGTGCTAGGCGCAGCTCACTAGGAAGATGGTTCCATAATGTGGGGCCCACCACAGAGAAGGCACGGTCATGCGTGAGCACTTCCACGCCTCCCTGGGTGTGGCCACCCTAAGTGAGTGCACCTGCGGCATTCTAGTGGTCCTGGCCTCAGTTGACCTCTGGGATATACGCTCCAACAGGTATTCAGGTCCTAACCCATGGAGGGTTTTGAAAATCAAAACCAGGACCTTGAACCTTATCCGGAGGGCCATGGGCAGCCAATGCAGGCGTGCCAGAACTGGGGTGATGTGATCGAATCTATGAGCATCCACCACCAGTCTGGCCACCGCATTCTGCAGCCGTTGGAGCCTCCAGATAAGGGTTGAGGGCAACCCCCCGTAGAAGGTGCGGTTGCATGTGAGCAACTTTCTCACCTGCCTGGGTGTGGCCACCCTAAGTGAGCACGCCTGCGACATTCTAGTGGGCTTGGCCTCAGTTGACCTCTGGGAGTTATGCTCTGACAGGTTTGAAATGCCTTTTCCTTAAAGACAAATTGCCTTAAAAATCACTATCCACTTTTCAAATCGCTTTTTCTGAACAGCCCCCTTGGCCATGCCCATTTTTGACTGCTATGTTGGTTTTTGTTGCAATGATCACTGGGGGTGGTGTTTTTTAAATCGGTTCCTGCTCCTCCTTTTAAAGTGATTTGGTTGTATTTGTGGGCATACTACGCTGGCTTTTTTTTAGTTTCCCCCCATTTCTGCCATTTCTCTGTCATAGTTTAAAGAGGTTCAGCCAAGTGCAAACGGGGAAGCCGATTGCTAAGCAACCACTGAAGTGCAGACTGCCAAACCGCTGTAGTGACCACGTGACTGTGGGAGGAGATAAGGCAATGCAAAATAAAAAGTGGCTGCCCAAGGAAGTGCAGTAGCGGCCCTAGTTGGTCTAGATGGCAGCCAGTAGAACAAAATGTTGAGTGGTGAAGAAGGTGAAGGTCTTTGTATAGAAAGAAAGAATCAGAATCAGAATCAGAATACTTTTATTGGCCAAGTGTGGTTGGACACACCCAGAATTTGTTTTGGTAAAATATGCTTTCCATATATAAAAGGAAATATAAGAATCATAGGGCCTTTTTACATGACCCCTCAGATCCGCTGGTCCTTTAAATTCGGACCAGAGATCTTGAGGGTTTGTTGCTGTTCCTCCGTCCCCACCTGCTCCGCACTTCCTTGTTCTGTCTGCATGAGGGGAGGGAGGGAAAAAAGCCTTAAACAGGGACAAAAGAAGAAAGCCTTACCTCCGCTTGCTCCGAGCCCCGGTCGGAGCCCCCGGTTACTTCCTGGTTGCTCTTAAAGGGGTGGAGGCAAAAGAAAAACAACAAAAAGAAGCGAGGAGAGCTCAGGCACTCTCCGCATCAAATATTTTTCACCTCCCAAAAGCAGGTACTTGAAAGGTGCGCTGGGTCGCGCTTAGGTGGGCGGGGTCACACTTAATTGTCTGCAAACTCTGGACCTGGTGGGGAAACATTTTTAAGGTCCGGAGCTTGTAGCCCTTTGCTGCGGAGCTTAGGGGTTGTGTATAAACGCCCATATAGTCAGCAATAAAAACACAGTACAACAATGCAATATAACCTATTATTTAAAAAGGAAGAAGAAAGAAAGAACGAATGAAAGAAAGAAAGAAAAACACAGATTTTGCCAACCTGAAATCTGCTCAACTCTTCCTCCCATTATCTAAATGTATACAAAGCCTGTTTTCTGATCCATCCATCTGCAAAGGGTATTACTAAAGGTGAAGAGACATGGTTTAGGAAACCATCAAGATTGTTGGTCTCTTATTTTTTAGGATAAAAGGTGAATTGGGAGACTAACTGTAACCCTGTTAAATTGTGTAAATAGCTAGTGCCTAAGATGGTAGACTAATTAATAAGTAAGATTACAGTGTACGTTGCTATATTATGTTAAGGTTCTTTTGTCTTTTCCCTTTTGTTTGTAATGTGAAGGATTGTTAAAATAATGGCCTACAAGTGCTGCAAATCCAGTGCAGGAGCCATTTTGCTCAGGGAGGGCAAAGAACGAGAATAAGGACAGAGGCTCATGAGGGTTGAAAGGGAGCTTATCTATTTAAGGGGACTCCTAACACCCGGCCAGACTCTTCGCCTTGGGTCGTCACCCACCCACCCACCCTGTTTTAAGAACGAGTTTTTACTGGTTGCTTCCTGGCTGGATGGGAATTTTTGACTTGCCCCTAATTGGCTGGACACAGGGAAGGTGAGTTTTTGCCCATCTTATTCTTAAAGGATTGTTTTCTGGGTTTGGCTTGGTGTTTTGCTTTGGTCACACTGGGGGGGGGG
>JAHTLZ010000015.1:16694133-16711859 GCA_023846285.1 Phrynocephalus versicolor
TGGCTTGCTATAGTGAAAGAGCTGAAGAAGCAGCTTACTGCCGAATGAAAGAATGGTTAATATAAATGATGCAGATACATGTATTTAGGAAAGCATAGGTAGAATATCAGCAAAGTTCATTTTTTGGAGTAGGGGAGGAGATGTCCAGGAGCCTTGCGTCTCTTCTATTTAAGAGAGGAGCATTGTACCTAATAGAGCCAAGTAGAGATGGGCACATAACGAACAATTTTTCGTTTCCGTTTTCGGTTTTTTGTTTCATTACGTAACGAAATGACAAATGAATTTTGTCTCTAAAATGAAACGAAACGAACAGAAACACCAGAAATTTTGTCGTGCATTTCATTTTTGTTACGGCAATACAAGTGAATTGCTTAAAATCCTAAAAAAAAAAATCACAAAAAATGAAATAAATGGTAACAAAATGGTAACGAAATGAATGAAAATGAAAATGATTTTTTTTTTTGCAAAAATTCACGAAAAACAGAAACGAACCGAAACGGACCCTCCAAACGACAAACGACAAACGAAATGCCATTTTTTTTATTCGTGCCCATCTCTAGAGCCAAGACAGACCCACTCCAGTTCTAATGGCTTCCATGCAAACAATGGCTGTTTGTTCTGCTTATTCATTGCTCTCTTCAACAATGAAGGGAACGTTCTACCATCCTGTTTCCATCTGCCACAACCTGGACAAAGAGCAAAGGGCTTCTCTCACTGCGGATGTTCTTTTTCAGGGTATAAGTGCAAAAGAATCTCATGGCTAAAAAAAAGCACTTCATGTTTATAACTGAGTATCAACAATTTCTTTTCACAAAGAAAAGAAAACATGCCAGTGTATAAAAGAGTCAGGGCAGAAAGGAAGCAGGAGATGAGGGGAGGGGGCGTTATTTCTATACAAGTCACACTCCATTGTCACTTCCATGCCCGCTTGTCCTTTTTCACCTCTATGAAAAAGGGTGGCATGCAGTGATCCTGACCCCTTCTTTAATGGTGCTTCAAATGCATAAACAAATTTGCCAGTGTTTGGAGCACAGCAGTTAAGAAAACTTGATGGCTGGAATCTTAAATGAAAAGAAGCAAAAATAGAGGTTAAAGGAATGACATTTTATGTTTTGCCAAAGGAAGCTCTCCTGCCTTGAACTGCCATCTGTACTTTTGGGCCAAACAATAGTAGGATTTCTTATATATGTAATAGAAAGTGTAGAAATCATTTGGGCTCCGTTGTTGGGTTACCATCAAATTCTAAGGTAATTTTAAAAGAAACAAAGAGTACTTTAATACCCAACTATTAATCTGAGAGTGTACAGTAATCCCCTGCCTATTGTGGGGGTTAGGGACCCAACCTGGCCCACGATAATGAAAAATCCACAATATGTGGATGCTGGGTTGGGTCGGGACTGGGGCCGGGGCTATCTGGGGGCTCCTACACTTACCTGAGGCCTGGCAATGCCCTGAATGGGCCTCTGATTGGCTTCCCAATTTTGGGACGTCTGACAGGCCCCAGAAGCCTGTCAGAGGCCAGTTCAGGGCATCACCAGGCCTGAGGTAAGTGCAGGTGGCCTCAAACAGGCCCATACAGCTTGTCTCAGGAGCCCTTTGTTTCATATACTGAGGTCCCACAATATACCAATCACAGTATATGAAACGTGAAATGGCAGGAGATGACTGTTCTCTACTATTTCCAGGGGAATCAGAGTAATTAAAAGGCAGAGGCACTCTATTTTAAGAAGTAACAAGCATCCCCTGACTGCCAGATTCAGGGAAAAACTACACAGCAAGGTGAATGTGAATTCACTCCTATTCATTTTCTTCAATGTTGCACTGGGGAACTCAAGTTTCACATTAACCAGTCATCTGGGCAGTGACATAATAAAGAACTTCCCCTTATTTGCAATTCTATTTTATAGCCCTTCAGGTGGTGCTGTTATAAAAGAACTACCTAATACATTCTAAATAAGAGTAAACAAGGTCTTTCCTTCCTTCATTTCATCATCTTATCTATTTTCAACAAATAAAATAAACTATTGTCAAAAAAGGACAAAGAAAAAAGTGAGAAGAAGAATCTTTGGGGTGCTGGTGTTGTAGCTTTTCTTCTTTGTGTATGTGCACAACTCATCCTCCCTCATGAGGTGAGGATGGAGGTTCCTGGAGTGGCCAAGTACCACTTTGTGTGCATGTTTGTGGCTGATATTACACTTTCAACATCAGTTTAAGTCACCACATGCCTGAAGTAGTGCAAATAGATCTGTTCTTTTTTTAAAAAAAGTAGAAGCCCCAGGAGAGAAGGGGGGAATTATAGATGGGAAGGATGATTTCCAGCTGATTTTTATTTCACTTTGTGACATGTGGCCAACAGAAAAAAAATAGAATCAACCAATCCCAAACTCATAATATTTTCTGGATTTTTTAAATCAATGTGGTTATCTCCTCAATGGGTTAGCACCCTACCCAGGGCTACAATGCAAAGCAATGGCTATTACTGCTACTTTTCTTCCAGAAGGTTAGAGACAGTTTCGTCAATGCCTCATTGAAAGGCAAAGCTAAATACCAACCTTGGGTCTTCTAATTTGTAATAACTTAACAACATAAGAATCTGTCCAATCCCCTTTTGAAGCTATCCAGGTCAGATGCCATCACCACATCCTGTGGCATTCTTGTGTGCAGGCATCAGTGACTTCCTTGTTTAAATGATTAAATACTGCATAAGAAAATGAAAACAAGATAGCCACTGACTACAGACACAACACTCTGGTCCTTGTCCCCAAGAGGAAGTTCAGTGACATCTGCTATTTTGTTACCTCAAAGCTTTCTGTGAAGATTCTCTGTCATCCAGGTGAGTTTGAGTCATGGCAACTGGACTTCTTTTTCTTGAGAGATTGAAACGTTTCATTTCTCATCCAAACAGCTTTATCAGTCTGATGAAGTTGTTTGGATGAGCAGTGAAACATTTCACTCTCTTAAGGAAAAGAAGTCCAGTTGCCATGACTCAACTTCCACATACCTCAAATCTGGTTTCCTCTACTCGTAAGAGTTCAAGTTTATATGTCTAGATCCCACCCAATGGGGTCTAAATATTAATTATGTCTGTGGTCAGATATAAACTTACAAATTAGCCTCATTAGGATAGAGTTGTTTTTTTTTTAAAAAAAAGAGGTCCAACCGATTCTCTTGCCCTTCTCTGTGAAGTGTGCTAAGAATTAAGTGATGGAAGGATTTCCAGTTATATCACAAATGTCTGGAGCAGACCTGCCCAAAGTCCGGCCCGGGGGCCAAATCTGGCCCGTCAGGCCATTCTGAGTGGCCCGTGGCTGGCTGCCCCCCTCCCCCTCCTTCGCCCCATGTATTTTTTTTAAATCTTCTGCCAACACTGACACCGGCGGGAAGCTTGAGGGGCTGGGCGGGCTGGCTGGCCAGTGAGCAGAAGCTTGTGGGGCTGGCTGGGTGGGCGAGAGGGCGGACCACCACCACAACCAGCACCGTCAGGAAGCTTGTGGGGCTGGGCGGGCCGGCCGGCCAGCCATTGCGCAGGCTGGAGCAACCGGCCCCTGACACATTCTCAGCCACCAAATCTGGCCCTTCTTACAAAAAGTTTGAGCACTCCTGGTCTGGAGGACTCTTTGTGTCCTGTGTTCAGTGACATCTGCTATTTTGTTACCTCAAATTCTTATTTTCCCTATTCATAAGAGTTCAGGTTTATATGTCTTGATTCTACCCAATAAGATCTAAATATTCTTTTTTCTATTGCAAGATATATAACAATGAGCCACTTTGGTAACAGCTGAGCCTGCTTGTAAACTCTTTAGAACTGGGAGTGCTTTTGGAGCAAGATCAATTATTATGAAGAAGCCTCTTCTAAAGAATGTCAACTTTGATTTGCTGCAGGCACGCATGATTTCTGTGCATGTTTGAATGTGATTATTGTGTGCTCGGAAGCGAAGGCAAGACATTTTCAAGCTGAACGTACTTTCTAGTCAATGGAGTCTTGACATTTATAATGAAAGCAAATATATGGATATATTTCCTTTATAATGAAAGCAAATATATACTCATTTCACATGCTAGCAAGGTTATACTCAAAATTGTACAAGGGAGGCTTCAGCAGTATGTGGATAGAGAACTCCCAGAGGTGCAAACTGGATTTCGAAGGGGCAGAGGAACTAGAGATCAAATCGCCAACATGAGCTGGATTATGGAAAAAGCTAGAGCGCTCCAGAAAAACATCTGCTTCTACTTCATTGGTTATGCCAAAGCCTTTGACTGTGTGGACCACAACAAACTATGGTAAGTTCTTAAAGGAATGGGCGTGCCTGACCACCTTATCTGTCTCCTAAGAAATCTATATGTGGGACAAGCAGCAACCGTCAGAACTGGATATGGAACAACTGACTGGTTTAAAATTGGGAAAGGAGTATGTCAAGGGTATATATTGTCACCTTGCCTATTTAACTTATATTCAGAGTACATCATGTGAAAGGCAGGTCTGGGTGAATTACAAGCCAGAATTAAGATTGGCAGAAGAAATATTAATAACCTCAGATACGCAGATGATACTACTATGATAGCAGAAAGTGAGGAAGAATTAAAGAACCTCTTAATGATGGTGAAAAAGGAGAGTGAAAAAATGGGCTGAAGCTCAACATGAAAAAAACACCTAAGATCATGGCCACTGGTCCCATCACCTCCTAGCAAATAGAAGGGGAAGAAATGGAGGCAATGACAGAGTTTATTTTCTTGGGCTCCTTGATCACTGCAGATGGCAACTGCAGCAATGAAATTAGAAGACGCCTGCCTTTTGGGAGGAAAGCGATGGAAAACCTAGGCAGCATCTTAAAGAGCAGAGATATCACTTTGCCAACTAAGGTCAGGATAGTCAAAGCTATGGTTTTTCCAGTAGTGATGTATGAAAGTGAGAGCTGGACTATAAAGAAGGATGATTACTGCAGAATTGATGCTTTTGAACTATGGTGCTGGAGGAGACTCTTGATAGTCCCTTGGACTGTAAGGAGATCAAACATATCCATCCTGAAAGAAATCAACCCCCAATGTTTACTGGAAGGACAGATTTTGAAGCTGAGGCTCCAGTACTTTGGCCAACTCATGAGAGGAGAGAGGAGTCCTTGGAAAAGTCCCTGATGTTGGAAAAGACTGAGGGCAAAAGGAAAAGGGGATGGCAGAGAATGAGATGGTTGGACGGTGTCATTAATGCAACCAATATGGATTTGGCCAAACTCCAGGAGGCAGTGGAAGACAGGAAGGCCTGGTGAGTTCTGGTCCATGGGGTCACAAAGAGTCGGACACAACTGAATGACTGCACAACAACAACAACAACAACAACAACAACAACAACAACAACAACAACAACAACAACAACAACAAATATATGTATAAAACAACTTTTAGGAGCAACGCTTTATTCTCTGTAAGGTAGGAATGAGAAGGGAAGAATTCAGTCTAAGATGCTATAATTAAATTTATAGATGCCACAAGAAATCTGGAAAATGAAAATAAGGCTTTGAGTTCATTATTGGTAGCATGACCTGCTGCTTTCAGCTGATTTCATTTTAAGTACAGCTCAATCTGTATCCAACCTCAATCTGCATCCCAACAATGTGAAAGTTAAAAATATCCTGCAAATATTTGCCTTTCCACATATAAGGCTACAGCAGGGAATGACAAAGGTGACTCATAAGTTGTGACCACTAGCCCTGGTGTGTCTGGCTCCCTTTTTGATCTTTGGGTATTGACCCTGAAGTTCAGTGCAGGGCTCTGTAAGCTTATCAGATTGTTTTGCAAGCATTACTCTTTGCAGATTTTTGCTAGATGGAGAAAGTTTCAAAGGCAGTTGGAAATGAAGGCATGTTGGAGGGTGAGCAAATAACTGGTAAATAGCAAATGACTCACATCCTTGCCTTTAGAAACCTGATTGGAAATAGGCAAACAACTGCACAGGACTACAGTTCAGTCATTGACCCTGATAGCAACAGCACAGAGCAGGCAATAAGTCATGTTAAGAAGGCAATTATAATATTTGTGCGCAGTTTTTGAAAATGTCAGTAAGATGGGGAAATGGATTGAAGTTGGCATTACCTGGGGATTGATCTTGGATGTTTTCTATACTCACAGCAACTCTTAAAAATCTCTTCCCAACCTCCTGGCTGCTTATAGCCCTAGGAGGGAAAGTCCATTGGGGTCATTTGCAATTGTTCTCTACTACTTAGCAGCATCAAGAGCCAAGATAGAGGAAGAAGAGCTGATGCAGGGAGGGAAACAACTTCAGGGCAGGGAGCCCTGCAAAACAACTTGCAAGAAATGGTAAAACAAAATGAAGGCTGGAGGGTGTGAGTATCTTGCCGATTCTCCATATCCATCACTATGGATTACTCCAGCTACATCTGGCTGGAGCTGCAGTCCAGAAACCAACAGACACCCACGAGTTGCCATTCAGGAAACAGGGATGCAGCCTGTACTGAATGGGGTTACATTTTCCTTGAAAACCCAGGTCTGCTGCCTTGGGATACTCCTGGGTTTGTTTCTGAGTCTGGATGCCCAGGTTTCAGATGTGGCAGGAGTGCATTTATACAGTTAAAGCTATTGCACCCATTCCTGGAGAGGTCTGATTTGACCAACGTGACACGTTCCTTAATTTCATCCAGGCTGGATTACTGTAACAAACTCTACATGGAAATGTAAGGAAACCTTAGTGAGTGCAAAACCCAGAATCCAGGCTGCTTACTGGGTATGGACTCAGGGATCACAGGCCCTGCTACCACAGCTTCATTGGCTGTTGATCTGGTTCAGCATAGGATTCATAATGATGGTTCTAACCTATAAAGCCCTCAATCATGGCTTTGGTCCAAATGATCTTGAGGATTGCATCTCCCTTTATAAGCCTGCTGGAGTGCTAAGATCCTCAGGAGAGGTCTTCCTCTCAGCCCCCCCCCCCCTCCACAGTTGTGTTTGGCAGGGACATAGGAGGGAGGCTTCTCTGTTGCCATTCCCAGACTCTGGAACTCCCTCCCATAGGCTAGACTGGCTCCTTATTAACTGTCCCTCTGCAAGCAGGCCGTGACCTTCCTCTTCAGGCAAGTTTTTTCTGTGTGATTTGCTGGCAAGTGGGTTTTTTTAGGACTATGCTAAAAAAATCGAGCTGGAATCCCTAGCATGTATACTTTATTGAAACAGCGACGCCTACGCTGGCTTGGACACGTTGCGAGAATGGATGATGGCCGGATCCCAAAAGATCTTCTATACGGAGAACTAGTGCAGGGAAAGCGCCCCAGAGGGAGAACAGAGCTGTGGTATAAGGATATCTGTAAGAGGGAACTGAAGGCCTTGGGAATTGACCTCAACAGTTGGGAAACCCTGACCTCCGATCGGACTGTCTGGAGGCAAGAGATACAGCATGGTCTACATACATTTGAAGAGGCATTTGTCCAACAGGCAGAGGAAAAGAGGCAGGCACGGAAAGAACGAACTCAAGGACTGGGCAAGAAACAGAATACATCTGTCCCCAGTGCGGTAGAGACTGCCATTCCCAAATTGGTCTATTTAGTCACACTAGGTGTTGTTGTTAGGATCTCTACTCCAGGCATGATACCATAGTCTTTCGAGACTGAAGGATGCCAATGATGGGTTTTTTTAAACGAATGTTCTGCCTTAAAGCATTGAAGGTGCTTTGGTGTTGCTATTTTTTTGCCCTTTTGGTATTGTATTCTCACTGTTACTAACTGAAATACTGTTGTTTAATTGTTGCAAGCCACCTTAGATCCTTTTAAGGAGAACAATGAGATAAAATAATTTAACTAAGTAACTAAGTGTGCTGTCCAGTCATAAGCATTTGACGTATTATGAATCATTGTCTGTGCAACTGAGATGGTCTAAGTGTGCATTGTAAAGGAAAAAAATGCATTAAATAAAGGCAATGTGTTTGCAGACGCATCTGCATTCTGTGTGCCTATTTGCTTTGTTTTGTTGTCCAGAGCAGGAGACCATTTTATAAAATGATGGTGGTCGGTTCCTAACCCTTGTTGCCTATTTTTCTAACTGATTTTATTTAGCCAGTATATCCTGCTTATTTATTTCTGTCTGAAAGCGGTCAGATTAATGCATTCTCCTCACACCAAGCACCTAGTTTTATTGCCCGTGTTCAGACGCTACATATAGATGCAGTAAAGGGCTGCCCACTTCTGCCTATTGCTCGTTACAAAGAAATTAAGACAGAAATGTTCATTGTTCCTTCCTTCTTAAAACTGAAACAGCATGATATTAATATTCAAAATTGTGAGGGATATGATAATTGTCCCCAGAAATGGATAAGCATTTAAAGTGTAAAAGTAGCTGTGTGTGTTCAGTTGCGAATTCCAATTTGACACTGAAAAATTCCATTCTGTGGTTTCATAGACGTTCTTTCTTAAGCTGTTTGGCTATATTCTCTCGTATTGATAGATTTTTCAGGCAACTCTCATTTCCCCACATGGTGTTTGCTCCCCATATCTACCAAGGATAAAATGTGCTAATGAGACCATCCCTAGGCTACATAGTTCCTAACAGTGGTGTGCACTGACTACAAAATTCAGTTCAGACCCCCCCCCCATTCAGCACTGTGAAGAACAGTCTGCTTTTTCCCTCAGCCCAATTCGGAGATGGTGTGCTATGACTCAAGGCTTGAATTGGAGCAAGGATTTAGAGTTCTGGTTTGCATCTCCCACTCGGCCCCACTGAGAGCAGAATAAGGAGAACAGAACCCAAACCGATGAGGTAATTAAAAACAAAAACTTTTATTTATTTTTCAGATTTATCAGAGGAAAACTGTGTGCTGGTATAAATGGACAGCCTGTTTATAACTTTTATTTCTAAACAAAACCATCTTAAACTCTTAGAGCTGCACAGCTGGGAGGGACCCTATGGATGACTGAATTCAGCCTTTCTCAAGGAGGTACAGTGGGGAATTGAACTCCCGAGCTCGGACTCAGTATACAGAAAGCAGAGTAATCAATACAATGAGAAAATTAATGAAAACTACTGTACACATAGACATACACCTCCTCAAAAAGCATCAGAAACAGTTTTCAAATAAGTAAAATGTTTTTCCTTATTATGAAAGGGACGGTAGTTTTACTGTCTAAATTCGGTGTGGTGAAAACATCAGAACCACAGAGAATAAGAGGGCAAAACACTAAATAGCATTACCACAAAATAAGATTTCTTTACCACAAGGCTATAGGGCGCTATCACACGAGGGGGATGATGCAGGGAATGGGAAACTCCAGCTTTTGTCCTTACCTGATCAGGTGATTGAAGATGTGGGTTCCAAGTTCCCACATCCCTTGGATTCTGCTCTGCTTCTGTTATGTCCCCACAGCCCTAACCTGCTTCAAGCAGGCACAGAGGAAATTAAAAAACAAAATAAAACAAAATGGCTAAAAAAAACCCAGGGACAGCTGCAGGGAGCTAAGGAGAAATAAAAAATAAAAATAAAAATAAAAAATGCCCTGTCTAGCCCACAGGCCAGCTGACTGGCACTGGGGCGGCGGCGGGGGGGGGGAATAAAAATATATAAAAATAAATTTTTAAAACCCTCTCAACAGCCCCAGGGCTGGCTGATGGGGGCTAAGAATTTTTTTTAAAAAATAAATGCCCCAACAGGCCCGCAGGCCAGCTGACTCGTGCTGGGGGGGGGGTTATATATATATATAACCACTTCAACAGTCAAATAATCATGGAAGCCATTGAAATAGAGAAACACCCAAACAACATGAATAAACGTGATGACACCTCCCGCTTGCCTGACATCTGGAAACTAGCCCTGGTCAACAGACGAGCCTCTGTCACAAAGACTGACACCAGGTCCAAGAGGACACAAGATGCCACCACCTTCCATCCACACCAAACACAAACCCAGACCCTTCCCACAGATGAAACGCAACCACCATCCAATAACAAGACCACGACTGCACCATCTACTGCTGCACCCCACTCCAGTCACCACATGGAGCACACTTACACACGCCAAAAAAACATTGGGAGACCACAGACACGTAGCCAGACCAAAATGAATTCACAAGACACAGGACCCCACTCCACCAAAGCCCAGGATGCTGCCAGAACGCCCATCACCCAGGTCGTTAAGAAACAGGATGCCTCTAAACAGCCATCTAACCCACCAGCAGTTAATCCCTTAACGATCGCCTCAGCCACACAGCAGATCACAAAAGAACAAACGAACCTACAATCAGCAACAGAGCAAGCAAACCACACCCCCCAGCAGTATTTATAGAAGGACTTCAACTGAGATCACGCTTTGCTTCAAGAAGAAAGAAGCCAGAACACCAGCCTGAAGATGACGAGTGAGACCTCGTCGAAACGTATATATAAACAGTGTCGACCAGGCTCAAGACTGGCTGGTGGGTGCGAAGGAAAAATAAAAAAAATTAAAAACCACCAAAAAACTGGATTGTATGCTCCCCCATGCTGGGGAAAATGTGCATTTTTAAGCAGAGCCAAAAATACCCAAGAGCTCCGGTAGGTCTTGGAAAGCCTGCTAGAACCCACTAAAGGGGGTGCTACCATTTTTTTAAGCCCGATGACTGTGGGGACAAGATTTTTGGAGCTGGTTTATCAGAAAATTACATCTGGGTTTTAGAGAACGTGTGATAGAGCCCTAAGAAAGAATAATTTAAAACAGTTGGGAAGGGGAGACCATAACATATGAAGGGACTATCCTAGAAACTTGCACAGAAACATTTACTTTTTGTAGCAAACTGAGCAAGGAACCTGAAAACAAGAATAATTTATCTGACTCATAGAGCTTCCCCAAAAGCACAGTTGTTTGACAGCCTGGGGAAAAAAAACATTCCCTATGTTGGTTAATCAACCTCCCTCCCTCCTTTGCTCATCTTCACAGTCCTCAGTGTTTTCACAGAAAGTAAAGAGATAGTGTGGTGAGCACTGCACAATTCAGATACTGTCTTCCAGGTGTTCCTCAAAATCTCTATTCCTATCGCTCACCTCTCTAACCCCGTTAATTGCACTTTTTATCCCTTGTTAACACCTTAACCTCAGAGGATTCCATTGGTCCTCTCCTTAACTAAAGCTGTGCCTCCAAATACAGTGATACCTCTTAAACTGAATTTAATTCATTCTACATGTCAATATTTTTAAAGAAAATTTTATTTTATGAAACATGGTTTCCCATAGAAATGCATTGGGAATGGATTAATTTGTTCCGGAGGCCAAAATAAAGACAAAAATAACTGAGTTTTTTCCTGGGTACATGTGGAATGTTTTTTTTGTCTTGTGAAGCATCCCATAGGGATTTTTTTTTGTCATGTGAAGCATGCTATTCCTGGAAATTATTTTCTTCCTATGAGTTTTTTGTCTTATGAGGCATTTGTCTTAAGAGGTACCACTGTATATGGTTTCAGTTTCTTGATTGACCATACAATAGCAAGGCATACCTTCTCCACTGTTGACAGATGTTTTTCAGGAGGCTGAAAATGCCATGGGATATAGTTGTCTGTCCTGGTCCTGTTGGCATAAAACTGCACCATGTTCCCAGGTTCAAAGCATCTGTGAACTCCCTCTGGAACTCCCTCCCACTAGAGGCCAGGACTGCCTCATCTCTGTTGTCCTTCTGGAAACAGGCAAAGACCTTCCTCTTCAGGCAAGCTTTCCCTGAATGATGGACTACCATTTTGTGTCTTTTATATGAATCTATAGGTTCACATAGACTTTGTGTTTATAACTACTTATAACCTTGTAGCTTTAATGTAATGTTGTCTATTAATGCTGTAAGATGTCCCTCAATTCCTTGTTCTCAATGCTTGAACATGTCTTAATTGTATTGGACTGTATTATCCCTCATTACTGTAAGCTGCCTTGGGTCCTTTTCCAAGGAGAAAGGTGGGGTAAAAAATATTCTAAAATAAATAAATAAATAAATAAATAAATAAATAAATATTTCACCCCCTGCTTTAAAACTCTTTGTCTTACTTTCTTATCATTATCAAATTTCTACAAATATTGTGATTCCTTTTTTGATTCATGTCCATTTCTAATCAATAGTATATGCTGTATTAGTAGGAATGTGGTGACATTTATTTATTTATTAACCATCTAGCAACATGGCCACTCTGGGCAGTTTACATTTAAATTTATAAAATCTAGCCTGAACTACTTAACATCTGCGAAGCTGTGTAAAGTTCTGGATGGGGTCATGTAATGTTTAAACCACAATCTTAGCTGTCCCTTGGACCTAAATTCAATTCAAAGTGACCTCATTGTAATGAATAAGGAATCCTAGAATACTCATGTAAGTCTAGTCCACTTTGATTTGTTCTCCAAAGTGAATTTAGTTCATGGTATTTAATGGTTACCTTTACTAAAAAGGGGGGCGTGGTGGCTTAGTGGACTAAGGCCTCCGAAAACTGTCAGCTGCAAGGTCGGCAGCTCGGCGGTTCGAATCCCGGGTGCCACGCAGCGGAGCGAGCTCCCACTGATAACCCCAGCTCCTGCCAACCTAGCAGTTCGAAAGCATGTCAATGCAAGTAGATCAATAGGTACCACCAGAAAAAGTGGGAAGGTAAAACAGTGTTTCCTTGCAGGCACGCCAGCCACGTGGCCATGGACTTGCACAACACTGGCTCTTAGGCTTGAATATGGAGATGAGCACCGCCCCTAGAGTCGGACACGACTAGCACGCATGTGCGGGGGGAAATCTTTACCTCTACCTTTACTGAAAAAGAAGTTTTAAAAAGTTCATCTAAGTAGTGCATTCAGTTTGAGTTTATTGCTGAAAAATTATTACAATACATTTTGATTCATGATTCCAGCTAGAGATGGGCACGACTTAGCGGTATTTTCGTTTTCGTTTTGTTTTTCATTTTCGTTACGGAAACGAAACGAAAACGAAAATCGGCACCAACCTGGACCGAAAACGGAAACGAAACGACTAATTTCGAGCCAATTTTCGTTTTTCGTTACTGGAAAAGCACTCAATTGAGCTAAATGGGGAGAAATGAAAAATTTTTCGTTTTCGTTTTCATTTTTTCATTTTCATTACGTAACGAAACGAAAACGAAAAATTTTGAAATTAGCCCACGAAAACGGAAACGAAACGACTCAGACCCTAGCTGAAAACGAAAACGAAAACGAAACTTTTTTTCTGAGTCATGCCCATCTCTAATTCCAGCATTTAGAATACATTGCTTTAAAGCCAGCAGCTTGATGTCTGATCGGAGTCTCTGTCTTTATTCATAATCCACTGAACGGTAAGTGGGGATTAAGCCTCATGGCAGTAAATGCTGGCAAAAAAAAAAAAAAAATGATCCTTGAGCTGAAGGTGGTATTACAGTCAAGGCATGACTCTGTTCAGTCTTTGAGCCAGTCGAATCCAGGTAACTGCTATGCTTTTTCTCCTGCTGCTTTGTCAATGGACATTGGGCTCACATCTTGTTTTATTCCCAGCTCCTGGACTAGCATCACAGTGGTCATGTAGTGGCCATGTAATCACATTTGGTTCATAATTGGCTCTTTTAATGGACTAAATACTGGGCTTGATGGCAACTGGCAGTACATGAAGAGAAATGCTGCTTCTTAGAAATGTTGCCTGGTGACTCTCAGCTCCATTCTTTGACAAGGAAGAAAAGCTCAACATGGATTTGGTTTCTTTCCCAATTGGCTTGAGAATGTGGTACTGGGTGTTGTCCATGCACATGCTTTCCAGTGATTAGACCAACATAAGCAAGAGAAGGGCCTTTAGGATTTTAAGCAAGTTTGATATAAATGCAGACCAATAGGAAAAGCAGGATTTTTTCTCTCTCTTATAGTGAGAATTGTAATGATGATGCTCAGAGAGTTATTCTTTAGAAATGACCAGCAAATGAAGTAGAACACCCTTTCTTTATGCTCTGAATTAACCTTCCGTAAAGTTCTAGTTTGCAGAAGGCATTTCATGAATTTACCTGGACAAATCTGTCAGGTGCTCAATGTCAACTGAATTTATAAATTAGAATACATGAAAACAATCTTCTACAGAGGATGAAATATGTATTTACCGTATCTTTCTGTTTCTAAGACACCCCATGTATTAGGCAACCCCTACATTTCCAATCCAAAATTATAAAGTACCAGTTTTCAAAAGTAATTTTCTTCCTTTAGAAAGTGTGGTGGCACAGAGGAAATGTGATGTCTAAAACTCTCCAAAACTGTATCATTCTCTCCCTCTTTCCTCCTCTGCCTCCACCCCATGACATTGGAGCAGGCTGAGATATACAACAGAACACCCGAAACCAGTGTTGGAGAATCTATGGCACGGGTGCTAAAGGTGGCACTCGGAGCCCTTTCTGTGGGCACCTGAAATTGCCCTTCACAGCCCCCTGTATTCAGGTTAAATTTTTGTATTGACATTTTGCAAAACGGAAAAAAAAGAAAAAAAGAAAAAGTGGGTTTTGAATTGCTGTTTAGGCACTCACTGCCCTAAACTAATATTTCCCTTTGAAGGATTTATCTTAAAAGGGCAGACAACTAAAAATTCCTCACGGTGTCAAGTACATCTTCCTGGGAAGAACATTTCACAGTCATTGTGCCAACACAATGTCCAGTTGCTATCCCCTGACTTGGAGACTAGCCCTTTAGTATCATCTAAACCTAAACAGATTCATATGTAGAGATGTGATTATTCATGTGTCTGAGTCTTAATCTTTTCAGGTCCTTGAGATGAGAACCAGAACCTTAATTGTTTTTACAGACTTCAAAGGAACACAACCCCACCTCCATTCTCTAAAACACAGCTTTAAAACCACTTTCTTAATCTTCACACAAAACATACCTCAACAGTTAATGTGATATACTTGTGTTTCCCTCACAACAGAATGACAGACGAGAATATTCTTCAATGTTATAAATGTTTTATTAGAATAAAAAAATTACGTACAGATAACCATAGGATATACACAAACAGCTAAAAGTTGACGAAGAAATTGGAATTTTTTTCAATATGAAACAAAATATTCTGTACATATCTCATGGAGATAATAGAGCTAGAATGTAAATTCAATAAGATGGTCATGAAAGTGGTAGTACAGAAGGATGGTGTAGACTAGCCTTCTTCAACCTTGCATCTTCCACATGTTCCAGACTAGAACTCTGAGCAGTCCTGACAGTTAGTCCTGCTGTGTGAGACCAATGGGAGTCCAAGTCAAAAGAACATGGGAGGACATGAATGTAGACCTTTCTTGTAATCAGAATTAACAGATTTATCAGTCATGAGTATGAAATATATAAGAAATGATTTGTTCCCATCTATTGGTAATTGTTTGGAAGCATCAGTAGTTTGCCATGTTGAAGATCTAGCTGATATTTCTATTATTTTGCTATGTACATTATATACAGATTTCCTCAAGATGCTTAGAAAAGGAGAATGTTTCAAAGTTAAAGAAGTAAGATCATTTAAAGAGCTGAATGCATAATAAAATATTGAGTAATATTTGCATTTTATAGGTCCTGTCCTTGGGCTGAAATATGAAAAAGTGTGAATATGCCCTATTCATATGCCAGGATGAAAAAAAAATTGTGTAAGCAGTGAAACTGTGGTAAATCAGATATTGCAAAAATAGGTTTTATGCACACATTGCTTTGGGCGTAAAGAATTCACTTAATGACACCAAGAAAAATCTTTGCTTGTAGAAAATATCGGTGAACTTACTGTCACCCAGGTTAATTCTAAATGGTGAAGTGAAAAACTGTACCAAAATCAATATCCAAAGAGCATCCAATGAATGGCATACTAAGTGACATACAGAAGGACAATGAATTTAGGGCTGTCAAAATATTACATACATATTTTTTTTTTGGGGGGGGGAGGGAAGGAAATATTTCACAGTTATAAACCTGTGGTGCATTGCACCTAAAAAGTGTAGTGTTTTATTCTGGGCATTTCAACTTTAAAAACACTCACACATTAATGATATGCATGTTACATAAAGAGCAGTAGCAAAATATAAGGGACTGTATGAACTATTGTAGGTTATAATGAAAGCAAGGAAAATATTGCTAAAATGAGCAAAGTAAGGCTACTTCAGTTTGTTTGAGATATTAAGGGATGTCTAAGTCCAAAAGCCTTAAAGACACTGTTGTTGAGTTAGTCTTAATATCATTGCAAGGCTGAACACAGTTGCAAATGTGAAACACTATGCTTTTTTTAACAAATAGTAAGCCAAGCAGGTTAGGGCAAAAGGCTAGTGAAGCCACTACATTTGCCTTGTGCTAAAAGCTACTTCTCTGTGGAAGGGTGATTTTAATTGCAAAGAGGAGTGCAACAACCCAGAAAACCAAAAAACATGTGGAAAGGCTAAGTAGAAAATAATGTACCCGCTGAGTGCTCCAGTAGGTTGGAAAATATTTTGGTATCTTGATAATTGAAAATCTTAATTTTGTGCAGACCATTCCCCCACCCTGAAACCACAGCCTAAATGCTTCCTCTCTGGAATGAAACCATCAAAAGATAAGAACTAGACTGCTATAGCTGACCTTTTAAAGAAAAGGCACATTCACAACAAAATCCAAATTGATTGATACAGGTTATTTTTTTAAAAAGTGGTGATGTCACATGGGCCTTATAGGTCTTTTCAAGGTCTACGTAATAGCAAATAAGGTCATTAAGCAAAAAAAAAAAAAGTATTAAAAGCTCAAAAAGAACTCAAGGTTTTACATATTTTTCTTTCATCTTGCATGAATTGCCTGTGTCAGGATTGTTTTGTTGCAAGGTACTTTGAAATAATTTGATACCACGTGGAAAATGGAATTCTCAAAACTTTTCACGATGCTCATTCTCCTATTTTTGTCATTTCTGAAGCTTCTACTATGAAAACTCCTTTGGTTCATTACATTTTAAGGCATCTTCTATTCCTCCAGAAGGAACTAGTTAATGTGTGTGTGATTTGTTTTTGTTTTGAAGGTAATATCCAAAATTATAGAAAGTGTTTAAATTCAGAGCAGTGGGAGATTCATGCATAACCACCATCTGTTGCTGCTGCTGCTGCTATTGTTGTTTTCAAAATCACTTTTAAGTAAATGATACACCCAGCCTTGGCTTCTCTGTGAAAATGTATCACCACATGACTGCTTTGGAAACCAGGAAGAGTGTTATGGGCATAAAACTGGACAGACCATGCAAAATTGCTGCACCAGAGCCTCTTGCATCCATATCTGGAAGGAAAGGGGGGAAAGGAAAATTAGCTGAAGAGTTATATACATCTCTCTTTAATAAATAAAATAAAACAAACCTCTCCCATCCCTACCCCACACTTATTTCAAAACCCCCCCATTGCTTTCACCAGAGTCTGTTTTTCTTTGTAAATTGAATTATTTGCACATTTTGGCTCACTTAGCACATCTCCTTACTGACATTTCCTGCTGTGTTTGGTACTGTGTACAATAGACATGGGCACGACTTGGCGAAATTCTCGTTTCCGTTCCTCCTTTCCGTTACGTAACGGAAACGGTAACGACAATTACTCCGCCAGAACTTGAACTCGAACCGACTAAAGAAAAAATGGGTCTGTTTGTCGTTGTTGTTCCTGGCATCGCGGTGATCGCGCGATGCCAAGCGGCACAGAAAAAAAGTTTTTAAAAGTAAAAAAACCCTGATTCCCGGCCAAAAAAGCAGGCAAAAATATGCCTGCCTGTCTGAGAGTGCACCTACCAGAGGGGTGGTTTCTGGGGGGGGG
>JAHTLZ010000015.1:16711869-16759435 GCA_023846285.1 Phrynocephalus versicolor
GCCTGTCTGAGAGTGCACCTACCAGAGGGGTGGTTTCTGGGGGGGGGGGTCCCTGGCCTTCCCCCCTCCTGTCCTGGGCTGCTCTGGTGGGGGCTGGGGGGCATCCTCGTCGTCTCGCCAACTCTCCATGCCATGCGGTGCAGGCGGGGGATCCAAAATGGGGCGGCGACCGCAATATTTTTTTTGAAATCGTGGTCCAAAAACACACCAAAGCACCACAGAAACATGCGAAAATTGCTATTTTAAAACTGCCAGAATTTTTACAGTAGCAGCAGTGGGTTTTTCTTGCAACAAAATGTCTCCTCTGTCCTCCTCTCCATTGATTTTATTTTATTTTATTTTATTTTATTTTATTTTATTTTATTTTTATTTTTTACACCTGCGCAATGATGGGCTGGCCATGGGAGTGACCATGCAAATTTTTGGAGCCATTCCACCAATCGCATGGCCACTTGGCCAGGTTTTGACTGAGAGACTTCTGGGATGTGCCAGCTGGGCATAAAAAGCCCACTAACCCTAGCTCGAACCCGGACCCTAACCCTAAGCCTAACCCATACACCAGTACACTGTCCTTTAGTGGGTCAGAGAGGCACACAGAGGTGCACCCCACTAACTCACCGTAACCTTACCTGTTACCCTAAGCCTAGCCCTTGCACTAACCCTAACCCAAAGCCAGATCTGTGTACTCGCATTTCACTACACGCAAGTACACTTCCCTTCTTAGTGGCCCACAGAGCGCCCAAAGTGAGGGAGCCTTCCCCCACTACTGCACAGTGCTGCACAGCGCAGAAGTTCCGCACTATAGCAGTGGGCCTGTGACTCACAGAGGCACCCAAAAAAAGAGAGGTGCCTCACTGCTGCAAATGGTATGCATATCCAATTGGCTATGCATGCCATTTTGTAGCGGGCCAGAGGAGGCACCCACCCCACAGAGGTGCCTCCAGGAGCCCGCTACCCCCCTAAACCAGTACTAACGACAGATGAAAAAATGACAAACGAAACGACAAATTTTTGAAAAATTTCGCGAAAAACGGAAACGAGCCGAAACGGGCCGGCTCCGACACACGACAACTCGAAAAAAAAAATTCCTGGTCGTGCCCATCTCTAGTGTACAAGCTTCTCTCAATAGCATTCTTACAGGCCACAAAATTACAACCAAGGCTTTTGAGGAGAGTGTATAATGGCATGCTTATAATATCGCCAGTGGGATCAGACACATGGGCAGCTTATATGAGCTACAACACTAGGATAAACATAAATGCAGTAGAAATACAGCCATGAAAGTGCAGGGACATGGAAACATTCCGATGGGACAGTCTGATGCTACATGTTCCATCAGAATCACTGAAGCAGCCTTAATTTGCAGTACTAGTGGAACTAGTGTAAAGTATTGTACTAGTTCATGGTAGAACTTGTAAGCACACTTTCTCATTATTTACCGGGTGTTTTTTTTTTTTTAAACCACTTTTGCATATACTTATTGGCAACTTGTCCCTTTTCTAGTTTTACAACAATACGTCTATGGCTATTAATATGGGGGTAGTGGTTCAACTGTCTCCAATCCTGAGGGGAAAAACTCCCTGAACACCTGAAAATTAAAATGTAATTTTCTTACACATACTGTCTAATTTACATGGTAATTTACCAGTTCAACTGAATGCAATTTGTCATGCACAGGAATATGAAGAATGCTAATTGGTTTCTTCTTATTTTTGATAGCAGTATTATACCACAGTAATGCATATTTTCTTTATTTTCTATAAGGGTTCATTGTATAAAATTGTGCTGTGTAAAACTGTCCAGAAATTCCTCACAGAGGCCCGATATCAAGATAGGACCCTAAACTAAACTGTCAGTTAGTGTTGACAGTTTATCCCGATTGCTGAAATGATTTGTCATGGAACAGACTGGATTTCTTGGACTTGCAAGTAGGAGGAGGCTACATATTACTCTTGGGTCACTCTCCTCACCCCTGGTGCAGAAACTAATTTATTTGTACCACCAGTTTCACCGACGACATCTCCATTATCTCAACTCAGAGACAAGCAGCACTGACAAAGTTCCATCAGGAATTCATTAACTTCCTGCTCAGTATCAGCCTGAACCTAGAGCAGTACACACCACAAATTCATTTTTGAGACATCACGTTGCAACTACCTAATGTGCTTAGTAAATTGTATCCATATATTGGAAACCCACAGATAGCGGCATATATTTGTGTGACTCTAACCTTAGTAAGGAACTGGGCTGCTATCCCTTAGGAGAGACTGATCTAAAGTTGTCAACTTTATCCATGAACAATATTTTACTGTACAAATTTAGAAGATACTTTAAACATAAGCTCCGTTTGTTAGTGCTTACATTTCTTATGTAAATTGATTGAAATGTGTTACTGGTCTACAATAAACCCTGGAGAATAAACCCTGGGCCTGGACTCTTGCAGGCTTGGGTTGCAAGCCAATACTTGCTTACAGATGACAATCCAACAAAGAAAGATAATTGAGCGGTAATAAACAGATTTCTCATTCTCAGCTGAGATACAAGCACAGGAATTAGGCCCTGTGGAAGATTCAGATGCCAACTCCATCCCTGTCTCTAGCCTTGGAAACATTACTAAGGATATTGTAGCATTATATCCAAAATCAGATTGAGGGGGCCATTTAAGAGCCTTTGTACACGACCCCTAAACTCCGCAGCAAATAGCTGCAAGCTCCAGAGCTTACAATTGTTTCCCCACCAGCTCCGGAGTTTGCAGGAAATTAAGTGCGACCATGCCCACCTAAGCGCGTCCCAGCACACTTTTCTTGTACCTGCTCGAGGAGGGTGAAAATCCCCAGGTCTGGATTTAATCTGGTCAGTGTGGGGCTCTCCTCGCTTTTGTTTTGATTTTTTTTTTGCCTCCCACCCCTTTAAGAGAAGGGGCGGGAGGGGAAAAAAGCAAACAGAAGAGAAGGAATTAGGACAACGGAGCTCCCGGCAGCTTCCCAGGTGAGCCTGCATTTTTTCCTCTCTTTCTTCCTCCCTCCCCTCACGCAGACAGGAGCAAGGAAGTGTGGAGTGGTGGGGAGGAAGGAAGAGCAACGAACCCCTAAGATCTCTGGTCCGAATTTAAGGGGCCAGCGGATCTTAGGGGTCGTGTGAAAAGGCCCCAAGTCTCACAAGACATCCATCTTTGATGTCAAAATATTCATTTATTCTTGAACAAAAGAATTGCCAAGGTGAATTCCAACAGGAGACACATGAGCAAGAATCCAAATGGTAATTTCTCCTATCTCCTATGTCTTGAATAGGTAAAAAGACTTTATATCCCACTACTTGTTCATCAGATTGCCTATACAGAGATGTCTGTATCACCAGCTTTGTTTCTTTAATGACTGTTTATTAGACAATTGTTACTGCCTGCCATTTTTTTATATCTATGACTTCTGGATGTTTTGATTACAAATCCCTATGCACAGAGTTCATTTGGAGCTTATTGTCAGACAAATTTCTTCTATTAAATAGCATTCATATCTCACACTGACCCTCATTCTAAAAAAAAAGTGCAGTGGAAAGGATCCAATGGTGGACAGAAGAGTGGTTTCAAGTGGCATTGGTTAGGAATGGTCGCTAATGCCTTGTTGTAGCCTGGTTGCGAGGGACTCTCCTGGTAGTAGTAGCTTCTGGATGTCAGAGAGAGCACTGAAAGCATAGAGGAAATAAAGCAAATACCACGAGTGGAACACTGGGTTTATGACAGAACTTTAGTCATCAGTGCCAGTAAACCTACTTGCTAGCTTAGGTATTTTTATCTGCTCACTGCTAATGCCATCTCCACCATCAGTGGCTGCTTTAACTTCTATAATATAGTCTTCATTTAAAGGCAAAAGAAGTTCTGCAGATGTTCTGTTTGTGATCAGGATACTGAGCTGGTTCTGACTGCTTGTCCAATATAAAACCTGAGGTGGGGAAAAAAGGAGTTCCATTAGTAATGCTATTTAATCTATTTACTTATTTATTTGATTTATATACTGCTGCCAAATAGCAAATAGCAAAATCTACCTAGGATCACTGAAATAACTGGAAATATTTATTATTTATCAAACACATTTATCTTAGCTTTAATCTAGAACAGGAAAATAAATTACAATAACATAAGTATAATGCATTCTATTAAGTTTCTCACTAATGGTGTCCTCTGTGAATTATTCTTCAGTTTAGATCTTGTTATTGCATGGTTTACGCACTTAAAAGCAATAAATATGGACATATCTGGAATAGGATGTCAAAGGAAAGTTTAAAAATTCAAGGCACTATAGTCTTTGGGTCTCCATGCAGCAAGTAATTATGCAGTCATAGAATTAAGTGCTTATTTCTTGCAGCCTTTTAAATATTTATTCCACTATTAACAACACAGAGAGGACCATGGCAATAAACCTCATTTTAGGATACAATTCATTGAGTGGTGCTTTGCATAATAATGTAAGGGACTTGCAACACTGTTCATCAGAAGTGGATTGCACAGTTTAGATATTTATGTCAGCAGCTTGATAGAGTAAACAATGCAGGCAAAGCAAAAGCTGAAAACTCATTTATACCAGAATATCGCCCTCCTATGCAAAATATTTCTTCTGTAGTCTGAAAAATATTATCATTAGTTTTACAGAAGTTTTTTATGAGAAAATGCCTGCACACACGGATGCCAGACTGCTTACTGCATGGGTAGTTTCCCAATCCATTACTAATGAGCAGTGGACAAATCAAAGAGAACAAGAAGGAGAACAGAGGGGAGAGTAAAGGCATAACATATGGGTTTCATGCTCTACCACCTGTGTGTCCCCAGTCTTCTGTCAGGATTAGAGTGAACCATCATGCTTTGGCCTTGGACAAACATGATATTTAGGAGTGTCATGTTTCAAGTCCAATGAAGTAAATGTAAGGTACTGTACAAATATGAAGATATAAAGGCAAATAATACAGAAACAAAGGCAATTGTGCAAGCATAGGATATAGCACTGTAGCACAAAAAAGACTCATTGAAATCATGCACTTCTTAATTGTACTTACTTTTCCTCGGTTGCAACTGGACCTTTTAAAAAATCTTACTAGCAAACACATTTTTTTCAATTACCAATTTTATGCAATCAAAATGCCAGCATCCGCAGAGAAGAGGGGGATATCAATCACTTTGGAGGAACTGCAAGGTTTGCCTTAGTAGATTAAAAACGGCAGGGAAAAGACTTTAAGCTGTGGAGGAGGGTACTTAAAATGGCCCAATGAAGTGAGAGCCTGCTCAGTGCCTATAGGATGCCAACTGATCCTTGTGGGGGGAAATGGAATGTTGAACAAAAGGGGAATATAAATTGTGATGATCCTAGCCGACAGAAAAGCTTGCTGGCAGGTTTTCCTAAAGAGCCAATGCAACCACTCCAATCCATTACATTTTGTTGCAAGCCTCATCTGTAGGAATTGCTCCCAAATGGCCACAGGACTGCAATACAATCATAATAATTTTTTAAAAATATGTGTGACTATTCCAAATACTAAGGTATTAACTACACAAGATGAAGATAAATATGGAGATTCAAATGAATAGCTGATACTTCCCAATAGTTGAACATACAGAAGTAATATTGAATGGAGCAGGGTGAAATGAACCACAGTATATGTGAATTGCTATATTACTTTTCAAAATGAACCAGCAGTTCATTTGACAGGGATTGGAAATATGCTTTGACAGGTAAGGCTACTAGTGTATTCTGTTCATGTGTTGCAAATTGCTTCTGGCACATCCATGTTGGGAAGCAACATATGTATTAACATAATAGCTGCATAAGTGTACATTAAAGATGCTACCAAGATTGGTATATATATAAATTCTGTGCATGGATTTCCAGCACTTTCTGTTTTTCTACAACTGTTAAGGTAGCTGTGAGAATACCGATTGGCATAGTGATGACATTATAGCAGGTTAAATGTGGCATATGTTTGTTGAGCCCAACAGTTTATAATATGGGTGGCAAAACTATACTCTTGCAGTAAAAAGGGATATGCTTTTTATTTATACAAAACTGGCTGCTTCTAACCAGCATTTAATACTTCTTCACTGCTGCCTTGCTTATACTCACCTTATAGCCAATTACTTCTGACTCATTTTCCATTGCGTGCACCTGCTCCCAATTCAATATTACCCTGGAGTCTGTGACATTCCAGACAATGTTTCCTGGAGGCTGGCTGGGCGCTTGGAATACATAATGAAAAAACAATTTCAATTTACTTGACATTGGAGATTTATTATGCAGGACCAAATAATTGCCCAGGTAATTGACTGTCATCACATGTTGGATGTAGGAGCACTGTCGTAAGGCATCAACATTTGTACTGTGTATGCTCTTTTGAAAACATAAAGATGGATATAAATGTTATTTTTCAAAGTGACACAGGCTACAATCTCACTTTTACTAGTGAGTGAACCCCACTGAATACAGTTGAAATTATATCATAGAAAATATGCATTGGATGGCACTGTTAAAATTCTGCAAGAGAATTAGTCAGTGAAGAAAGTCAGCAAAAAGTAGAGCAAAATATTATATTCCTAGGCATATTTGAGTAACAGTTAGGTTCATTAATGTGGATCAGTTCACTTTCATCCAAATCAAAGAACCCAAACATTCCTGAACCAATGAACTTTTTTTTGCAATTTAATGAACTTCCTAGTAGTTCATTTTCCTGCCCCCCATTGCCTCCTTACTTTTCCTGCCACAACTTTCTCCTATATTGTACATATACTAATACAGCCCAGTCAGTTTTTTTTTTAAAAAAAAAAAACAAAGGTTCATAAGGGAAGAAGTTGGAAATTAATGGTTTGTAGACTCTGAAGAACCCTGGCTAAGACAAACCACCATTTCCCCTGTTTTGTGTTCTTCTCCAAACAGATTAAATAGGCAAAAGAGGCTGCCCTGAAATGGCTAGTTAAATCATGAGAGAACAATAGAGAAGGACAATATACAAGGAGGTTTTATTCAGAGTGTGATTTTAAAAACATCAAAGGAAATTTATATTAATTAAGCTATCAGTTTGCCTAGCAATTTTTAATCCAAGGAAGCCATGGCAAAAACATCATTTTTAGCTTTATCCCTATCTGGCTTTTCAGGCACCATATTCTTGTAACACATCACTATCTCCTAAAACTGCTGGATAATTATATTAGTATCCACTCAAATGATAAATGGCCAAGCCTTACTGTTTTAGCCATTGATTTCAAGGCATGTTAATGATCTATGCTGACTGTGGCTGGCTAGACAAAAGATCTTTGGGGTTAAATGTATACTGGTGTTCCAGCAGTGAATGGCTGTTCACACAAATTTGGTGTTCCATGAATACTCATGCTGATCATTCCCAGTTGTGAAAAACATACACAATTAATAACACAGACTACATGTAAGTCTCTTCAAAACCCAGAAAAAAATCTTGGCTTGAAACTAATCATCAAAGATATGAAATAGCAGAAGTAAAAGACCTTTTAAATCCTCCAATTTCAAGGGAAAAGATTTAAGCATGGATGCAGCTCTCCTACAAAAAACAACTGAAATGCAAAAGTGTTGAACTTCAAGTGTCCCGTCTACACTAACACAATGTTTTTTTTTAAATTATTCTGCTTCCATAATAATTTTCCTGTTACTTTCTGCATTTATTCACAATAAATTCAGCACAGTTTATCTACCCACTTCCAGTTCCTCACTAAAGGCAGGCAGGATTTCTACTGCTTTCTTGACATCCATTGGAAAAAAAGAACAGAAACAGCCATCCTTGGAAAAGTAATGATTCCCAGTCCTCTAACTCTGGAGCCTCTCTCCCATTATTCAAGTACTGTAGATGTTTGATAAAACAGAGGGAGCCACATACACTCAATAACCAAATGAATAAGTTATGTTCTCCTACTACCACTTTCTGAGAAGCATTTTTAAT
Source organism: Phrynocephalus versicolor (assembly GCA_023846285.1). Lineage (NCBI taxonomy): Eukaryota > Metazoa > Chordata > Lepidosauria > Squamata > Agamidae > Phrynocephalus > Phrynocephalus versicolor. Next base: position 16,719,817 of record JAHTLZ010000015.1, read on the forward strand.
ATCACTCTTAAAATATATTTTTGTAAAGAAGGAAAAGCAAACATGAAATGCCACTCTGTAGTGTCACCCTTGACTCTCTGGAAGTTTCAGAAGTTAAAAATGCACTTGTTCAACTTTCTATTAGAATTATAATTAAAATTACAAAGGTCATTGAAAATGATTTTGCTTTTTCAATTACTATAGAATAGTAACATTATAACTTAAATAGCTGCAGGGTAATTACAATAACTGGCTTCTCCTTGCTTAATTTCAGGGATGCTCTTCACCAGTTTCCAAATCTATATTTAAATTTGCATTTTCATCTCCACATCACATCAGAAAGTTGCAATTAAGAGATAGTCTCAATTATTACTGGCCCGCTGTGAGATAATAAACCATGATGAGAATTATGAAACTCATGCTGAATTTCAGAGTGTTACAGATGAAACTTGATTGGTCGACTATACCCCTGAAGAGTTCTAATTAGATTAAATTCCTGTCACTGTGTCATGAAGAGAAATTTGCCAGTACATATTTGACATAGTTCTTCCAATGAATTAATGTGTTGTTTACCTGTGCCATCTAAAGTAGAAAAGATTTGCAAGGATAAGTATTTGAAAGTCCAACACATTTTTTTTTGCCATTCCCTTTCCCTGAATGCTGGGATGGGAATGCCAACAATTCCTAACATTGTGAGATATCCAGTCCTGTGAACCCAAATTAATCTGTGGATGGTGTCAGTGTGTGAGACAGGGTTAATACTAGATGATGGCTCATCTAATTGCTGGGCTGCATACCACTCTTTGAAATGTCCGAGCGTGTGGGGAGAAGTACTTGCCTTTTCCACTCTCTTGCTCTGTTAGCAGAGTGAAAGAGTGCAGGCAACAATGACAGGTGTTGATGATGGCGATTTTGGCAAGAATTTTTTTTTAACTATAAGAGATATTGGGGGAATTTTGGACACTTCATTTCAAGAAAGATGCTGACAAATTGGAAAAAAATTCAGAGGAGGGCAACAAGAATGGTCAGGGGGCTGGAAGCCAAGCTCCGTGGGGAGATATCCTTGCCCCCACAAGCCCAGAAATAACGAGGCGAGACCACTTCGACTTTGGGTGGAATGGGCCACAACTTTATTTATAACTTATTTAACTTGTTTAACTGTAATATTTAGGACCTTTAAAGGGGACCTGACTTGTAGTGCAAACACGTAATATTAGGGGATGGAATACCATAGCTGAAATGCTCTGTATTCAGAGAGATTCACCAGTAGGGAGATGCTGCCCACTTGTTCAGCACCGCCCAATAGGGACAATCTGCTAGCCCAGCACAGGCCTCGGGAGGCCTAATGTCAACTTGCTAACTTGCCAATGGTGTTAGACTTATTTCAAGGGCTGTCTGGTGCCTTAAGGGTGCCTTATTAGGGCTTACCTGGATATGATTACCTGTTGCACTACCTGCCACAATAAGAGGCTCAGGACTCTTACCCCACCTGGCCAAGCAGCTTGGACCACAGGCCCCCTTGTAGGTTAGACAGGAATACCTCTAGGCCCAGGTCTCACTGAGGAGGAGGCTGAGGTGGGAGAGGGAGCCCTCTTTATTAGCTCCCGTCCCTGGGCAGAAGTTCCCGGATGGGCACAAAGTTTTTGCACCCAAAGTCCGGGACTGTGGGGACAAACTCGCCCCGCCCCCCAACGAAGTGGGGCTCGGAGCTGCCCTTTGATTTGTATTCCTGTGTGGAGCAGTTGGTTGGACTTCATGGGCTCTTTGGCCTCTTCCAACTTCACTCTTCTATCATTCTATGAACATTGTTTATATGGTGAAGGCAGCTATATCAGTCCTTTATCTTATTCCGAAGTAAGTGCAAGGAACCAATCCAGTGAGAGACCATAGTGTGTGGGGGACTATGGCATTTTGTAGCAACTTATCTTGGGATGGCAGAACTGGAAGGGACCATATGGATCCCTCCCAGCCCCTCCCAACCTCTGTCTCTGCAGCCAGAGACCTACGGCCACTGAGCTATCCTGCAGGAAGCAGTTAATGTTTTGTTCTCCCCTGAACCTGAGAAAACAAACAAAACAAATTCCTGTGATGAAACAAATACAGTATTTTCCCCTATGCAAATGATAAGTATGGAGCCGTGTATGATTAGAAGCTGGTTCTGATAACAAGGCTCACCCAATCTCATTTTGATCTCTGCATCAAAAGTTTCAAGCTGGATCAGCACCACAGTGGAAATGAACGGGTTATAGCCACCTTTCCAATTTGCACTGGTTTCCTGAAACTACGTTTAAATAAGAAAAGGGTGTTCAAACAGCTGCATTAGCCATTATAACAATAACATGAATGGATCCCCAGTGCGCTTTGAGAGCTGGCTAATTCATTCAGGCCTAATTTTGGTGGTCATATTATTTCAATTTAGAAATGGTCACATTTTTTTTTTGCCACAGAAAACACTCCCAAGTGACTACAATAAAATATAATGAAAAAGTAGGCTCCAGTCCAGTCCAGTGCATTTATCAGAGCTGTTTACACAAAGGCAGTAGTCCTTGGGAAGATTCCATTTGTGGAATTCTGCCACAGGAAGATAGAAACAGAATGAAACTTTCAAAAGAAAAAATATGGCAAAGAGGAGGAATATTGTCATATCCCATGTTTCTTGAACCAGCTCAGAAAATAAGGCTATTTGTTTTTAATTCTTCAAAAACAAATTGGTTGATTTAGGGAGGAATATGCTCATATCAAGTCTTATAACAAGAGAATGTAAATTCTTCAGAAGATTCAAGGAACATTTAAATGGGGATCATTTATGGCTTAGACATCTTTAATAAATGAATTTGCATTAAAACATATATCATAATACAGTGGCACCTCTACTTATGAGTTTAATCTATTCTGAATGCATGCTCTTAAGTTGAACAACTTGTAAGTAGAGCAGCCGTATCTAAAAAATAAAAAATACAAAAACTGAAAAAATAAAAAAAGTAAGTAGAGCAGACTGGATCTAAAATTTGTAAGGCAGCAGTTAAAATGCCAATGGTTTTCTGTCCTTAAGTCAATTTGCTCATAAGTAGAGCTGCTTGTAAGTTGAGGTACCACTGAATTGCTGAGTATCAATTGATATCATCACCATATAGGCCATTGCAGTGTTTCACTTGCTCCAATCTAGCAAAACTTAGGAGGATGTTAGTTCAGAAGTCTTATATGAATATGTACAAAGGAAGAGAGGGAAAGACAAAGAAGAATACACCCATTTAGACAACGGTTTTAGATCCATAAAGAAAAAACAAAAGCAAAGTGTTTGGCTTATATACCATCCTACAGTGCTTAAAGCATTCTGTGGATGGTTTACAATTCAATTATGCAGTCTACACATACCCAGTGAGTTGGGCACTCAATTTACCAACTTCAGAAGGACGAAAGGTTGAGTCAATTTTGAGGTGTCTTCCTGAGTCTAGGATTACTCAGGTCATGGACAGACTCTTTACTGCAGTTCTACACAACCAACTGAATGCTACTGTATCTGGCACCATCACAAAAACATGCTTTCTCAAGAATGGTATGCATTCTTGAGGATTTTCTTCCCTAAGAAGTCTGAAAGGCAAAATCAATACTTACTTTACAGCAAGTGCTGATAATATGCTCTTTTTCCCATTCTGCCTTTCTTTGTGAAAGATTCAAACAATTCAAGCAATTTAAACATTATGTTTTTTTTCCATATCACTTATACTGCAAATTGCCTTTAGATTTCACTATATTTTCTAGTATGCAAGTATTATGTATTTGCATGCCACTTAATACACAGACATTGGTAGATGTGTATAATAATATATAAACAACGCTACAGTAATATTTACTTCAGTAGTACTATATCGCCAGACTGAAATCTTCTATGCAGAAATGAAATGCACGAGGGGTAAGCCTTGAGATCAGAACCAGGCTCTAATCATACATGGCTAGAAAAAAGCTTGAGACTTCCACAGACAGAACTTCTGGGCAAAAAAGTAGCTATCATCAGATTCCTATCAGTACTAACAAATGTTGTTTCTGCTTTGATTTAAATATGCTGAGACCGAAATGCTTGCTTGTGTCAACCCTAGACATGGGCACAACCAGAAAAAATGACGTTTTGAGTTTTCGTTTGTCGGAATGGGTCTGTTTCGGGTCGTTTCCGTTTGTCACAAAATTTTTCAAAAATTTGTTGTTTTGTCATTTCGTTTGTCATTTCCACCGCTATTTAGCGCGATTTGACTTCCCAGAGCATAGGGGTGTCCTGCAATCAGGGCCGGCGCTAGGTGTTTTTGCGCCCTAGGCGGCGGGCGGGGGAGGTGTGGGCAGGCGTCGGTCGCGGGGGCCATGGGCGGGCGAGTGGGCGGGCGGTGGCGCGGGCGGGCAGGCGAGTGGGCAGTTAGGATATCACTTAGGATAGAGGTTCTGTTCTTGGCTTGCACCCCAAATGTGTGTGTGTGCAAGCAAATTGAAGTTTGGAAAATAGAAAATAAATGGTAGTATATAGTATATATTTAAAATAAATCCACACCTCCCACTCCCAGTCGAACCTCACCCTTTATCCAATATCAGAAAGAAATCCTCACAAACTGCCAGAGAAGAAATAAAGAATAAACTGCTATTCCCTTCAGCAGACAAAGCTGCAGGGAATCAAAGAAATTATTTTCTAAATTCAATTCCTTCCCTGCCTGCCTAACTTAAATCCTAAAGCCTCCAGCCTCCCTCCTCAATCTCGATCGGATCACACCAGCACCAGCAGCCAGCCCTCCTCCCTCAACCACATCCATACACCCGACTGCGATTTCTGGAAGGTGCCTCGTCTTTTTATGCCCTCCGAGACATCCAGAAGTATCAGTCAAAAACCTGGCGATGCCATTGGTGGAATGGGTCAAAAAAATTGCATGGTCCCATCCCATGCCCAGCCCAAATGGGCAGGTCTAAAAAAATAAAAAATAAAATAAAATAAAATAAAATCAATACAACATTTTATTGCTATAAAAAACCCCACTGCTGCTACTATTAAAATTCAGGCATTTAAAATAAATAAATTTCACATGTTTCTGTGGTGATTTGGTGTGTTTTTTGACCACGATTTCAAAAGAAAAATTGTGGTCGCCATTTTGGACCCCCTCCCACTGCATGGCATGGCGAGACAACGAGGATGACCCCCCCTCCCAGCCTGGTACAAGCAGCCCAGGACAGGAGAAGAGGGGGGAAAGGCCGGGGACCCCCCAGAAACCACCCCTCTGGTAGGTGGCAAAGCCTCAGGCAGGCATATTTTCGCCTGCTTTTTTGGCTGGGAGTCGGGTTTTTTAAAAAAAACTTTTAAAAACTTTTTTTGTGCTTCGCATTGCGCTATCGCCGCGGTGCCACAAACGAAAAAGAAAAACCCGACCATTTTTTTCTTTTTCCGGTTCGAGTTCGAGTTCTGACGGCTTAATTATCGTTACCGTTTCCGTTACGTAACGGAAATGGAAAACGGAAACGGAAACGAAAATTTCACCAAGTCGTGCACATGTCTAGTCAACACAAAAGACCTAATTTTATGTTTTCCATTAACTATACAATAATACCTTCTTTTACGAGTGTTTTGCAAGCTGAGCAACCATTTCTGATCAATTTTGCCCTGATCAACTATCAATATCTTGCCGTATGAGCACTGGAGCAGGTCACATGATCACAAGTGACCCAATTTTGGCTCCCCCCTCCCTCCCTGCTGAATTGCAGGGGCCTGTCTGGAACATTCCATCTCAGGCAAGCCTCAAAAGCAGGCAAAGGGGAAAGGAATTGCACCAGCCACCAAGGTTTTAAAATCTAAGAACAGGTTACGGGTTACTTTTCTTTCTATTTATTTTTATTTAATTTATTTTCTAAACTCTTTCTTATTTTTCAAGCAATTTCTAATCATGACGCAGCTAGCCAAGTGTGTATAGGGTCACAGATTGTACTTTATAATTCTCACATTAAAAACACAGACTAAAATCCAGTTGTTAGTCCAAATCAGGGCGGATTTCACAGCTAAACCATGGTGTGGACGTAGATTTCTAGCCAACATCTTTTTTGAATTTTGGGATTTTGTGTGTACACTATGTGGTCTATGGGGCCCCAGAACAAATCATCTGTGTTTCCATTATTTCTTATGGGGAAATTTGCTTTTGATATATTGGTGCTTTGGTTTAAAAGCATGTTTTTGGAATAGATTACACTTGTAAACCTAGGTATTACTGTAAATTGTATTGCTCTCTTCCCACAAGACAGAGAAAATAGATGTCCTATAGCTTTTAACTGATATAATTTACTTAGTAAAGATACATAAGCTGTTTCCACAGCAGCATGAATCTAAACATTGTCACATTTTGCACTGAACTATTTACAAAATTAATTCTCCGCCCTTGGAAGTAAAGGAACACCATTATGTCATTTCCTCTTCAGATTATACCTACGTGTTTTTTTGGTAGTTGCATTCACAGTGGCACTGAATGGACCTGCTCCTGCACTGTTGTATGCACGAACAGCTGTGAAGTACACGAGATTGCTCATCAAGTCTGTTATTCTTGCTGATGTCTCATTTCCGATGACTTTTACCCTGTTTGAAGACTGTTCTTTTCCACCATTATTCCAATATCTTACCTAACAAATTAAAGTTGCAAATTAAAGGCAACTTAGAACATATAGGGATAGAACAAATTGACGTTACTCAGATTTGCATTTTCATCCTTCTTAGCTTACTTCCAATAGTTGGAATGTCATTTTTTTTTCAAATTAAAATTGGAATCAACGTTTAAGGAAAACATATACCTTTTTGATTAAAAAGCCAAAGAAACAACTCAATCTTAATATGCAGAACTTTCAGTTACTCAGTGGTATTCTACCACATGGGCACTCTAGATTGGCCATTGCTATTCTATATTGGAAATGACAGTATCAAATTCAGCACCTTACTTCCTTTGATAGTCAGCTAAAACATCAGTTACTATAAAGCATCATGTACATACTGCCTTCCTGAAAACAGAAGGGAATGCAACCATGTGTATTTAAATGCAGTTTGGCTTGTGTCAATGGAGGCTGAGATACTGTGCTTATCTTTGCTACACTAGTGGCAGGAGATGCAGGAGATACTAACTAGTCATAGAGAGGCAGTGACAGCAGGCGCTGACTGCCAGCCGATTTCCATTCTCAATGCAATTTTAGTGAGCTTGCAGTGATTGATCTGGTGTAATGCCAGGAAATAAGGCAAAGCTCAGGTTCTGCACAAAAAAACCCTGTGATTATTTACATTTGGCTTTTATACTCCCCCAAAGACCAGATTATTTGCAACTCTACCATGTGTTCATCTATATTCAGAGGCCGAAAACTGCCTTTCTGGCACTGAATAGCTGGCCTCTTAGGCCACCTCCTCACCTAAATTTAGGGAGAGAGGAGGAGGCAAAGAAAAAAATATATATCACCAGATGTTTGCATGAGTCATTTTCCCATAAAGAAGCAAAGAAAGAGCAGCTGATTTTTAACAGTAAGGTTTGGCTTCCAATCCACAAATGAACAATGATTTGAAAGTAAAAAGAGCCCTAGCAGAGCCATTTTGGGAAACAGCATATCTTCATGGCATTTTATTTTTACCTCATAGCCCAGCAGTCTCCCATTACTCATTTTCCAAGGAATGGCATTCCAGGATACTTCGATGACAGAGGATGAGACACTGTTTGCAGACACACCAGAAGGTGGTATGGTAGGCTCTGAAACAAAAGCAATACAGCTGGTAAAAAATGGAAGATAAATTTCAGTTACCAGCTCACTGAAATGGATTCACTGACACTAAGCTCCATTCATTTGTATGGAAAATAACTTAATCAAAGCTATGGAAGAGATTGTTTCCATGACCCACCCTCTTCAGCAGAATACACTGTGGCCACTGGACTAAAAGGTCCTTCTCCTTTATTATTATATACGCCAACCTTGACTTCGTATGGTGAAAATGGCAGGATGCTTTCATTTCTAAAGACGTATCTGGGTGTGTCAGGTGATGTCACCACTGTCTTTATCCAGGTTGTAATGCCAAGAGGTCGGAAAGCAACAACATAACCAAATCCTTCACCATTTTGTAATTCTTCAGGAACAGGCTAGGGGAAAAAAGTAAATGACAATTTTTTAAAAATGCATAGATGTAAAATTCTAGTATAAGTGTTTGAAATCATCAAAGAACTTGTCTAACCAACCAATCTTATGTGGAAGAGGAGTTGGTTGGTAGTTTGTATTAATTAGGCAAAAAGCACAATGGAATACAGTTAAGTGAAAATAAAAAACAAATTATGCTTGCATGTGTCAGTACAATTATTTAGGAGTATGCCCTATGGAAGTCAGCAGACCTATTGCACAATTACTCAATGATAAACATAGTAAACTAGATGCTCTTGGCCTAAGGATGAAACCCGAATCACATTTTCTAAGGAATTTGGCTGATGTATCAAAACTATCAATTCATACCCATCATGAATAAAGTCCCATAACAAATACAAAATGTTGAATTTTTAGGATATTTTGATTTCTTAATTTGTCTGGCCATAAAATGCACCCCAAGGCACCTAAAGGCAGCAAATTTGGAGGGAAGCATCATCTGAGACTCCTCTAAAATTCATCCAAGTGATTGGTGGAGACTGGATTTCCCCAACCCAGGATCTTAAGGGAACTCTCTTAGCCTTCCCCCAGTTTGTAGGTGATGGTTAAGAAAGCTCTGAACAACTCATGCAGTAACCCAAATTCTTATATAAAGAATGATCTTAATTTGGGGAAAATGTGGGGGAATACACAAAACTGTATGAATTACAAACTTTAGGTAAATATCAAATCTTTTTGCACAATAATTAGCGTATTTTGCACAAAAACTTGTTCTGACTAATGGGGAAAACCACCAATGCAAGCCCCAGGAAATTCCTTACTATCTTGGCTGAAAAGGAGAAGAATGTTGCAATTCTTCATCCTAGCTTGAGAGCATGAGACAAAGAGAGGATTTACATCTCTAGTTTACAGCAGGATATGAAGCTAATTACCTTCATTAGCAACTGCTTTTCAGTGCTAAATTGTCTTGGAACACGGAGATTCCATAAATCCATGTAGTTAACCAACATCAATGCCCCTTCTGCCCCTCTGTCCCAATTACTTGACACTCACTCCCAAGGTAGCAACAGAGGCTATACTGCTATTCTTGGATGGTTCTCAGAACAAAGCAAATGTCTGAGAATGTAGTCATCCACCTATTAAAGCACCAAAGATTAATGTAGAGATATGCAGAACATACAAACAGACCCAGTCTCTCTTTGTCCGTCCTACCTTTTAACACAAACACCCAGGAAAAATGTGTACAGAAATTTAGTAATATAATCTCATATATTCATATGCTTTAGATTGGATGGATGACAAAACTGATAACTAGAAAAGGGAGGGAATCGGTAACATCCGTTACAAAGAGTCAGAAAATGTGTCACTGGAAAGGAGCAGAGAGAGAAAAGACAGGCAGCCAGTTGAATGGCAGTGTCCCATTGGTGCAGTGGTTGCATTTCAGTCAAGCCTATGCTCACGACCTGAGTTCAGTTCTGATGGATTCAGGCAGCAGCTCAAGGCCGACTCAGCCTTCCATCGTTAGTTTGTCAGTAAAATGAACACCCAATTCCAGTTGATGGTGGTGGTTGTGGTGGTGGTGGTGGAGGAGGAGGAGGAGGAGGTCAGCGGAGAAGTGTTGTTTGCATAACATGTATAAAAAAAAGAATGGGCAAGGCACCAAGTTGCAAATAGCAGAGATGGGCAACTATCATAAAAATGGTGATGTACTGTATTTTGATTTGTGATTCATTGAGGTTGAGGAATCACAAATAATGCATTTCTGATTTTTTTCGTGATGAATGATTTTGCACATTTGTTTTTCATTTAAAACTCAGTAAGACAGTCTCCCAAGCATATTTAAACACCAAAATTACAGGGAAGCCTCCCTTGATTCTCCTCTACAAGCCCTGAAAGTTTCTCTAGGTGCCTTGTGGCCCATTTAATAGCCCAAGGAATTAATGAATCAAAAATCACTAAAAAATCATTGATTTGTATTTGTCAGGAGGCTTAGATTTGTACAACTACGAATCTATGAATTAGCAATTTTGATTAATTTTGTAATGCATTTTTCAATTTGTGCCCATCTCTAGAAATTAGTAGTCAAGACTATAACCAGAGGTACAGAGGTAAATGACAATGAAACAGAACAGAATTATAGCCGACTTTATGCATGAAGAGATGAAGGACTGGTTCAAATGCAATCTGAGTGAAATAGTTTGAAGTTATATTTATATGTGGCTCCTGTTAGATACTTTTGGGCTTTAGCCTTGGTTCCTCCTAAGTTCTGGATGGTAGTCTTAATGAGTCACCATGTATTTGTACTAGAGATCGGATTTTTGTTTTGGAAGTGGTCAGCTTCCGAAACAGAACATGGGAGGAACGCAATAAACCAATCCCTAACCTTGTGCTGGGTTCATGTGGGGTTAAACTCCAACAAGGAAAAAGCCTCTGATGTCATCTTTCCTTCTCCCTGCTGCTGGCCAATCAGATAGGGAGGCAAGATGATGCATTTCCCTGCACAGATCCTGATTGGCCAGTGCCAGGGAGAAGGAAATATGACATCAGAGGCAATTCCACTATTCATGTTGCCTTCCTTTAAGCATCCAGTCATACATATGCAGCAAGCACAGATGTCTAGCAATTGTAAAGAAAACTGCAACAACTCATACAGTGCTTTAGATTCTTAAATAAATTGGCAGGAATCACTAAAACTGTACCAATTGTGTCAATTTTGAAGATAATTTTATGTAGATTTATTTATATGAATAGGGTCCCGGTCACGCGACCGTTTTGGTGCTGTGTTTGCTGCAAATGACTGCGTAGCAAAAGATCATGCCTCCACTCCACGGCACAGCATTTTGGCAGCCCAGTCAACCACGCCCCCTGAAGCACACTTTAACTGCATCATCCTATACTACAACTAGGGGTGCGATGAAATTGCTCCTCTTAATGATGCACAGTTTTTACCTTAGCAATTGCAGTGTGACTGGTGAAAATTTGCACCCTTCCAGCCCCCCCCCCCCCTTTCCCTGCCTCTTTCTGCTGTCCTACTTCAATAATCAATTGCTGGCATTTCGGTAACTGTACACTTCTACAAGCTGCAAATTACCTGGTACAGTGACCAATGGGAAAGAAAGTGAGAGATGAGAGAAAAACAAATGAGTTACTATAAGGCGCTCTGGGACTAGGGATATACTGCCACATTCTCAAACTTTCATGTGAACTGTTGCAGTAATACTACAAAGCCAGCATGCCGGTAGATCGACAAGCAAATCACTTTTTACATATATATGTGAGCATGACAGAGAAAAGCAGATCAATAAACAGGGAAGAGATGTGCATTTGGCAAGACGGAACACACAGAAAGAATTATAATACACCCCTGCCATCAGGGCATTAACTGCACACCAAATGTCACGTGATTGCCCACGATTTTAGTACGCATCAAAATATGATACACAGTTAATAGCCGTGCAGCCGAGGCCTAGGTGATTTTTATGAAAACCAATATTTGCAAAATAATGTGTAAGAAGAACACTTACGTCCCACGTGATAACCAGTTCAGACCTGCTACCTCCCCCTCCACTTACTTCAGATGGTGGTATTTCAGGAACTAAAAAGAAAAGAAAAGAACCATATAATAGCAGTGAAGGTGTGCTGTCATGTCATGATGAATATGTTTTCAGAGTTCTTCGGGTAAAGAATATTCAGAAGTGGTTTATTATTCCCTTCTTCGGAAACCATTCTGAGACGGTGCAGCTTGCCTAAGACCAGAGGTATAAAATTTTCAGAAAAACAATTTTTCAACCCCCCCCCTCCCAAATTTCCATTGATTCAAAATTTTCAGATATTTAACATCTCTACTCAAGGCCACACAGGCTGGGTCCTGTCCCAGGGAGTACAGTGTGGAACTGACCCAAGCTCTGACTCTACTCAGAACTTGGTCTGATCCCTCACTTACTGAATTATCAGGCCATAATAGCATAATAAAATATTTTAGGGTACAAAGCAAAGTGTTCTCCTTATATAGCACCCCATACTTCTTAAAGAACTCTCTGTTTACCATTTATCTCTGCAAGCTACACATTGCCCCTCCCTCCCCCAGCAAGCTGGATACTCATTTTAGTGACCTGAGAAGGATGGAAGTCTGAGATAACCTTGAACCGGCTACCTGGGATTAAGTCCAGGTTGTGAGCACAGTAATAGCTGTAGTACAGAAGTTTAACCACTGTGCCATGAGGCTAGTTGATCAGCAACATAAAGGGCAGCACTCAACTGTGATTCCATCTCCATCTCCTCCTCCTCCTCCCTCCCCCCAGTAAGCAAAACACCTATCGTTCTAGCCCAGCATCAAGGGCGGTACCCAGTTGCAATTCCCCCTCCTCTTCCTTCACCCTGAAAGGAGAATCCCATGGTTTTGGGAGCTGCAAGCAAAAATGGCAATTTTCAGATATTTAAGAATAGCTTTCCTGCCCACTGTCCCCAGTGCATTCGCCAGGGTCAAAAAGATCCTAAGGAAGCCCAGGAACATTGTGTGTGGTGGTGGTGGTGGTGGTGGTGGACATACAAATATTTTTAACTAATAAAACAAGGCCACAACCAATTACATCATCAGGGTTATGTGAATTAACCTTACATTACTGTATTCCAGCTGGTACCCTGTTTCCTGAAAATAAGACCTCCCCCAAAAATAAGCCCTAGCAGGATTTCTATGCAATTATTAAATACTGTATAAGCCCTACCCTGATAATAAGACCTAGTGATGGGCGTGGCTATGGTTGTGTACAGGGCTGACATTCAAGCATATTATACTTAATAAAATAAGACATCCCCTGAAAATAAGCCCTAGTGAGTCTTCTTGAGAAAAAATAAATATAAGACAGTGTCTTATTTTCGGGGAAACGTGGTATGAACTTCAGATTTGTTTATTACACACAATACTCTGGTCTTTATTTTAACTGACTTTTCTTTCTGTTTTCTAAATGTAACAGAGACACCATATTGTAAGAAATAATTTTGTTATTTCTTTATACACTTCCCCCCCCAATCACTAAAACATACCCGAGAGCTACACATCAGATACTACTATGTAGTGACCTTCTTTAGTAATCTTCAACGCGTGGTGACTGAAATTGGTTTTCCTTATCTTAGGAGTGAGGATCCACAGTATATGCACTCTGCTATGCCTCACTTAACCATCTTCAATGGTGCCAAAAGTAAAAGATTTGTTTTGTGAGCAAAAGATGATGACAAAGTCAAATAATGTCATGAGAATAACTTTTGTTTCTTAAAAAAATGTATAGGTGATCCTTTTTTATCCTAGGCTGACTAATTCAAAGCAAACACTCCTGTCACTGAATATGGATTCTCCAATTCTTTGTTTAGTATAAGAAAGATGCTTTTAAAACATGTGCATGAAAAACCCAACTCTGAACTGAACTCCCAGCATCAAAGTAGTAGTCGATTATGATACTTGTGTGTTTTTTTTCCTAGAGAAAGAAATATATAGAATTTTACATAACTGCACTAGAAAGACTCAAGCTGTAAGGGTAAGTAGGGAAACAACAACAGTTAAAAAAACAAAAAAACCCACTAACCTGCCTCTTCAGTTCTTACTTTTTCTGAGGGTAAACTAGGTTCTCCACCTCCAATTTTGTTACTGGCAACTACACGGAATTCATATTCAACCCAGGGGTTTAAATCTACTGCAGTAGCTGTGAAGGTTTTTCCATCAATAACGTCAGGAACTGTAACACAATATTTTGAGAGAGATGACGAATTTCTGTGAGGGTTTTCTAATACATTTAATTGGAGCCATAAACACCCTCTTTTTACCTGTTGTGATTCTCTGCCAACCCACTGAAAATGGTGTCCTGGCTTGTACAGTATAACCTGTGATAGGGCTGTGATTATCTAAGCCTTCATGCCAAGAAAGCCGAGCTGTAGTAGATGTTATTTCATCCACTTTTACACGTCCAGGTGGTCCAGGTGAGCCTAATGTAATAAAAGATCAGATTTTAAGAATTGGAACACAGTTGTAAAGGTAGTAGGTACTCTACAAATTGCTAAACACAGTATGAACTGATTTCTATTTCACCAGCGCTGTGGGGGGAAGAAAACAATTCAGACTGCAGTAAAAGTGCCATATTTTTTTACATTTACTAAACCTTTGCTTGGTCATTTTATAGCTGCAAAATCATGTTCTGAAACAGCAATTTCATAAGTAGAAAGCAGATGATGCATTCTTTCAGGGAACTTAGTCCAATCGCTCTGCTTTTTCAAGTAGGTGTCTTTTCCTTAAATCCTTGACGTCCTGCCTTCATCTGATAGTACAGTACATCTTTTTGGTCTGACAATTTGCTATCGAAGGCATGTTTTTATCATGGTCCTTACTCCACAGCCATTTTTCTTTGCTGCTGACGAGTACCGTATCAGCACCTTAGACAGCAAATCACACTGCAAGCTTTCTGCAGCTTCCCAGAAAATCTCAATTTTCCAGAAATTACAAAATATATTGGTGTTGTTATTTTGCTACAAATGTGAAGGCAGAACTAATGAAATTCCTCTTTAAACCACAATAGTTGGCCATAGCTGGAGCTGTCATATGCTCAAGACATATTTTCCCCGCACTTTAGTCTAATACACAGTAATGAGCTGGCTTTTTACATTTTATGTTTTAAAACACTTCATTTTTCATAGTGTAACTTGGTGATAAGGCAGATAATGAAATGAAGCAAATGATACTGTACCACCAGCCTGAAGTGGAACATGCAAAAATTAATTTCATTTCCAAAGTCTCACTCTAGCAATTTGAATATTCATGTCTGCATTAGAAAACTTGCAGTTTGAATTCCCTAATGCCTGGGCACAACTCGATGATCATACACAATAATGCATAGGTGAAGGGTATTTTTCTTCTTTTTTTATAAAACTTGTTTTCATTACACATTACTGTGTAATGGCACTAGAGTAGGCCCACTGAATCACTGGAGATCTGGTGAGTAAACTCATCTGTATATTCCATTGATTCAAATGTTTCTATTCCAGCTGAAATCTCTGTTGGCATAATACAGTAGGACCACAGAATCTGCAGGGGATGGGTTCCAGGCTGTTCCGCAGATACTGAAATCCATGGATAAGAACAAATGCTCTTATCCAAGAATAATAGTGGTGCTGGTGGGGAGGAGGAAGCAATGACAGTGATGCGGGGTGAGCAGGGTGAAAGCAGGGGTGGCACGTGGCAGCAGCCAGCCCCTCATGCCGAGACCATACCACCCAGGAAGGAGCTTGGGCCACCTCCTCCCCTGGACAGCCAGGCAGAGGAGGAGGAGGAGGAGGAGGAGGAGGAGGAGGAATGCCAGCCTGGTGCCCTTGGCCCTGAGAGGTCTCCAAGCCAGATTGCCCCACAGGACTGCCCTGCCTGCCACACTCCCTTGCCTGCTTGTTTGGTTGGGCAGCATTTGTGCTGTGTTTCTCTGCCAGGGGCACCTCTCCCAGCACTTCAAAATGAGGAAGCAAAATGAGGAAGCAACAGCTATTCTGGATGCAAGGATCCAGCCACAAAGCAGTTCCCATTCCTCTGAATAGGACCCTGTGATCAGAGTCTGGGGGAGGGGCTTTTCCCAAGAGTGTGGGGACAGCGAAGGCCTTTTTGCAAAGGGATCAACCCCAGACCACGAACGGTAGCAATGTTTGCTGCCTGGTGCTGGAGCTGCCATCGCTATTGCCTCCTTTACCAGGTCAACAGCAGAAAATCACTCAGAAATCCGAGGGAGGAGGCAGAAAAATTGCAGGGTCCCATTCAGAGGAACAGGAGCTGCTTTGCAACTGGATCTTGCATCTCGAATAGCTTGTTTTGAAATGTCAGGAGAGGTGCCCCAGGCAACGAATCACAGCACAAACGGAACTCTGTCACTGGCCAGCCAGGCAAGCAGGCAAGGGAGTGTGGCAGGCAGTAGGCCCATTTGAAAATAAATGAACCTATGGAGGAACTGTACCACCAATTCCCAACTGAAACAGTTGGTTGACTTGAGTGCAACTTATTATGCTATGCAACAGGATTTCAGAGATTATGATAGGTAATCTTTAATACAGTCAAAATCCAAAATCCAGATATGTTGGGGGGGGGACAAAATATAGAGGAATACATTGTCTTACATATAAAATGTGTGTACAAAAATTAAAATATACTTGCAGCAATAGAAAGCGCTATACTGATTTCTCATTTCTCATACAGAACTTTCGATTGGTGGATGAAATCTAACATTGGTTTATTAAAACCTATTAAAATTAAATTGAATTTAATTAAAATTAATATTAAAATATTAAAATCTCCTAACAGAGATTATATTTACTGAGAAGTGCAGTCATACAAAAATTAGTACTAGGGTGGCTGATCTACAATGGATGTTCCTTGATGACAGCTCATCATCACTTGATGTTGGAGAAAAAGGTGATGAATAAGCAGGGATTTAACTGCCCTATATTCTTTTACACTTTTGGGCCATGAAAAGACAGACAGAAAATATATGAACATAAATAAACACAGGACTGGTACTTTATTCACTTCCTTGAATGGAAGATACCCAAATGTAGGTTGTACTTCATGGCTGGCTTGCATTCATAGAAAGCATTTACTTTATTCCAACTTCTGAAAAGCTATCCCTGACAGTTGGGCGACCCTCCAGAATGATTGGGTGTATGCTGTGGGGGGATTAGAAGGAAGAAACAATTGCCAACAACTGGATATTCTGTCTGGAAGGGCCTGTCTCTAAAGCAAATTACCATGGAATGCAACCCATTGTGAAGACATCTCCCACCACAACTGGTTAGGTATTACAGTAGGACCCCTATATCCACTGATTCATTCAGTTATCCATGGTTTGCAGGAAAAAAATATAAATAATTCAGCAGCTGCAAAGCAAGCTACTGTCACAGACAGCAGCTGTAAAGCAAACTGGTCTCATAAAACAGCAGAGTAAAGCAAGCTACTGTCACAAACAGCAGCCAGAAAACAAGTTACTGTCTCAAAACTGCAGCCAGAAAGCAAGCTACTGTCACGAAACAGCAGTTTTGGAAGAGGTTTTGGCATTCTCTCTTATCCACGGATTTCATTATCTATGGGTAGGCCTGGAACCAATCCCCAGCAGATACCGGGGTCCTACTATATAAGGATAGGCTTGAATCATGGAGAACACATTGCTGATGGAAGAAGTATCAACCAAAACAATGCTATTGTAATATAATCTTACTCTAATGTGTCAATATGGCTGATTCAGGAACTGGACTCATAGCAAATAACGATGTTGAAACAATTTCTTAGAAAAATAGATACCTCGCACAATGAGGTCTGCTGAGGACGACACACTATCCACTTCCGTCTTCACCATGCACACATATTTCCCACTGTGTTTCAGCTGAATGTTCCTGATCATTAAATCACCAGATGCGCTCTGTTGAGAAGAATTAAAAATCATAACAATTATATCCACATAGTTAAGATTGTGTTCAGAGTCCGAACCTGCTCCTATCTACAGTCTTTCTCCAAGTAAGGAGAGAAATAATGTATGGAGCAGAAAAGAAAATGTTATATCATCACAGATTGGTCATTTGATCAGATGGGCGGTATATAAACAAACAAACAAACAAACAAACAAAAGATGGTAAATATTATGAGAACTCAGGAATAGGAGGAATGAGTGGAAGTTCTGGATAATAGTTTCATACAACTTACCATACATTTCACTCTACAGTATAAGATGCACTTCCCCCCTCAAAAGTAAGGGGAAATGTCTGTGGGTCTTGTAGAGTGAATACAGTAGACCCCGGTACATATATATCATAGATTTTCATTTAGAAAAAAGTTATCTGCACAGAGCCTCTCCCATTCCCTGCTGAAGCCGGGATTCCACAGTTGCAATCACCTTGTATGCAAAGAGGTATCATTCATGGGGCTCTGCCCTCCCCTTCTGCAGCCAGGGTTCTCTAGTCAAAAATCACCTTGTTTGCAAAGAGGTCTCCTCCAGGGAACCTCTGCCCTCCCCTTCTGCATCCAGGATTCCCCAGTCCCAATTACCTCATTTTCAACCCTCCCCTTTTGAATACTGGATCCAACAGTTCCAATCACCTTGTTTGCAACCCCCCCCCCTTTACAGCCTGGATTCCCCAGCCCCAATCACCTTGTTTGCAACCCTCCCTTTTTGCAGCCTGGATTCCACAGTTCCAATCACCTCATTTACAACCCTCCCCTTTTGCAGCCAGGATTCCCCAGTCCCAATCACTTCTTTGCAAAGAGGCTTCCTCCAGGGATCCTCTCCCCACCCCCTCCCTTCTGCAGTCAGGATTCCCTAGTCAAGGAGGTCTTCTTCCAGGAAGCCTTTGCCCTCCCCTTTTGCAGCCAGGATTTCCCCTGCTATGAAAACTTAGGCTAAACATTTTTTTTTGTTTAGTCACTAGAAATGGCCTTCAAATTGCTTCTGAGAGCGGCATTTCTCTCTACAAAATACTGGCTGTGATGACATCATTTTTCATGCTCCTTTTTGACAGAACAAACTGAGTATTGATTGATCCTCCTGCTCAGAATATACTGCAGTACTTTAGAGAAAATGATCACCTGGGAACCTTAAACATAAAAGTAACAATTTGCCCCACTGTTTGGCTTGGAGGGAAGAACTTTGACAACTGGCAATGTTTTAAATTTTTGTTCCTCTTGGCTGGAGACAGAGGAACAGGGATTCTTACAGCCACCCACTTACTAAGCAGCTTTTGTCTCTAATTCTTGCTAAAACGTGATCTCTGTTCTAACTGTACTCTCCAGGATGCTCATCACACACAGGATGCTTCCATTTTGATCTGATCAAATCAACATGGCCAATTCATGATACCTCAAACAGATTCATTTGTCTATACTCACAAAGGATCATAAGGGAGCCTTGAACCAGGGGATTGGAATATAAAACTTTAAATGACTGGTAAAAATCACAGTTGATGACATCATCTGCTTGCACAGGTATAACAGCTTGGGACATATACTTATTTAAATGCCTGGAAATTACTTTTACATGTCCAGGGATGTCCAGGGAATAAACATAATCTAAATGACTGAGAGAAATTTAGCCCAAATGTATAAGGAAAATTATTTTCCACAATGCCTCTGTCATTGGCTCTTTTTCCTGGTAGAGAATAGACTGAACTATGTCTTATGTAACTGATGCAGAAACACACATTTTTTCAGCTATGAAAGAACACAGTGTAAGTAATTTCAGTCTGAGATCATTTAGTCAAGGTCGTGACTCGGCAAGATACATATGGAGAGAGAGATACGTTTAGAATTTATCCAGGGATGGATTTTACTACAGAAATTTAATAATTAGCAATTGAATGATGTCCCCGAGATTGGAGGATGAGGTGAGGAAATGAAACAGCTGCCAGTACATGGGATTGCAAAGTGATGTCTTTAGTTGCGAGCAGGGGAATAGGTGGGAAATACCATGAGGGCCGATAAGCCAGCAGGACAGGGGGCCGGGGTGGGGAGATAGGTAGGTAGGTTTTCCCTCCTGCATGCTCTCTCCAAAACATAGATAGAGAAGCTATGACATAGAATCAGGATATATTAAAAATAGTTAAATGTTCTTTCTCAGTAGCCTTGAAGTATTACCATCTGTCTTCTACTTGAAGACAAACAGAAGAAGAAAGAGTGCTCATAGAGCCATTCAGGGAAGACCTCTTCTAGAACTGCAGGGTTTTGTGTTGCAGGATACATAAAAGCTTGTCCAGCAAAGCATCTGCCTGTGGTATCACAGGTGGGGACGGCCTTTCTGAATTCAAGTTTCCAAAACGAGATTCAGAGTGGATTGAGAAAAGACTCACAAATGGGTAGACTATGGTTCCTAGAACTATCGTTCCATTGAAATAAAGGGTGCGGAGGCGTGTGGCAGTTACAAAATACAAATGCAAAAATAGTCAATAGGCAATATCTTTATAGGCAACTGATAAAAAAGAAAAAAAAGAAACAAAATTGGATGATTTTTTTTATCTTGCTTTTTTTAAATCTCTGTCTATAAAGGTATTGCCTACCCAAGAACTATGGTTTCCGTTTGTACAAAGAAAGTTTGCTGCTGCAGCAGCAGCCCTACAGTGATGAGATAAGGCACCCTCCAACTATACAACCCTCTGAGAGTCATTTATGGTATTGTTTTGGTTTAGCATTATGCTCCAGCTGTTGTTTCAAGAGCTTCCTTTAAAAATTCCCACTCTTATCTCTGAGGAAGTGGATTTGATCACAAAAGCTCATATTAAAATATAGCAGTTAATATTGAAGGTTCCAGAACATTTCCCTGGTTTTTAATTATTTTTCATTTTGTTTTTGATCATATCTTCTTTAGAAAGTGCCATTAAAATAGGAGGCTTGCCTGCAGCCATTTAGCAGGTGACAAAGCACACCTAGGAGTGCGTCACTACTGTGTCACTCATATCATACTCAAGGTCAATTGCAATTCTTTGTGTGATATGAAAAAAGAATTTGCACCTATTTTCAGTTTATAATATTTCTAGTATGTTTTTGCTTGTTTGGGGTTCAAGTAGATAGAGCAGAGGAGTGTTTCTTAAATAAGAAAGAAGATATGATGCCAAAAGAATTGGAGAGCAGTGTGATAAAATTATTGCCTTGAACTTATTAGAATTCACAGGACATTTAATTACTTCAGGGGATCCCGCCATGCCAACACATACCGGGTATGGTTTCTCTGTCTACATTTCAGTATTTGTTTTCTGTGAGAAACTGTGAAGTACGCTTCGTTTGATTTTCAAGTCCCTCCTTTACTAGGTTATCTTCTTGGAAAAGAGACTCAAGAGGCACAAGATAGAAAGAGAGTGTTCTGAGACAACAACATTGCCAATAGGCTTTTAACCAACATGCATCACAGATATGCTACTAGTGACATCCAGTTGGTTTCAAATCAGCTTTGAAATAATGATAGTACAAAAAATAGCCCGTGTGGAATACCGTCTGTTCTCTGTGTGTGATGAAATTGTTTTTAGGAGCTTTGTTTGCTTCAGAATCCCCTGAAGTGTCTTGAAAAAGCTGAAGGGGAAAGCAATAAAATGACTCCCTTTAAATTTAGACGGAGAAAGGCACTGGGGGACCTTTTGGGAGGGAGGTCATGACTTGACTTCCCTCATGACAAGCAGAGATATAAGATGCTCCCATCCACACAAAAAGGCCCAAATTGGATTTTTAGTAAGGGTCAGAGGGCCCCATCACTAAAGGAAGACACATTCCTTCTAACTGTAACATGTTTGCATTGTGCCCTGACAGACTTTTGGACATGGTTAATAAATTTAGGCCAATTTCCTTTCAGGAAAGAATGCACTATCAGGCTGCTCTAGATCTGATTGCTATATTAGGGAAGATGGGGAGATTTAGTAAGAAGATCTCTGGTGAAATGCTTAGGTACTACAGAAAGTGATTGACTGCACTCAAAAGCTTACAATGTTCCTTTTTTATTTTTAATAGTGGCCTATGAAGGTATTGCCTGTAACCTATTTAAAGCCTGAAGAATATCTTATGTTAAAAATGTAGCGTAACAATCTGTGTCTATTTTCATTTTATTCTTAAGTATGACATTTCCCTAACCCTGGTTGTGATTGGAGTCACTACATTGAAGGAAGACAGAGTTAATCTACTCGTTGGATATTATATCTCTCTACACAATGTATACCTCATTCGGCAGTTAAAACACAGAGACCTCTCCATTAAATCACATGCTCGCAAATGCAAGACTGGGTGATACCTTTCCTCGGACCACTAAAAAAGTGAATAGCATGCTTTTGTGGACAAAATCCATTTCCTTGGGCTCTCAGAGCACACTCTTTATGTGTGGATGGAGCAGAAAAAAGTCCAGAAATTGATATCCTATATCTGGCAGAGATAATCCATTCTTCTTTTGAGGCTGGGCAGGTTTGGAATACTTACACCCTGGCCCTTCCGTCCAAAAAGTAGTGAATTGCCCTCTGATCAGACCCCCAACACACACACACATACAGAGAGAGAGAGAGAGAGAGAGAGAGAGAGAGAGAGAGAGAGAGAGAGAGAACCAATTGTGGCAAACTGAAAGTCAGATTAATGTTTTTACCTGGTCAACAAATTCATACTCTGGGGAGGTGTGTGTATGCACATGGCCTGTGCTTTTCTTTTCTTTTTAAGGACTGGGGGCTATACTCACTCCATAGCCATAACCATAAAACAGCAACCACTCTACTTTTGACTTATATCTAAGAAAGATATGCCTGAGGGATTCCATCTTGCAAGGAACTTTTGAACTTGAAACTCTTCACACTGGTACAAACCTGATGACCTTTTAAAATAAATCCACGAAAGCATGCACATGGTATGATGATTTTTTAAAATGAACTCTAAAAAGATCCCCTACTTTTGCATTTGTATTTTATTGCGCATGGGCCTCACTGCTCTCCTTTATTTCACACTATAGTTATCTCTGGTTGATGTGAAGGATTCATGTGGCTAGGGTTGAGAATCCACCTGCTGGTTAGGGAGGAGAGAAGGCAGCAAAAACCTGCAGAAGCTCTAGCCAGTATGACCAATGGTCTTACTGGGTTGCGGGGTTACATGGGTTGCACTGGGTTACATGGGTTGCACTTGAACCATGATGGGACCAGATTGCTGGCACTCAACATTAAAAAGGCTGAAGAGCAGCTTTTAAATTGATAACTGGGGGAAAGCCGACAGGAGCTGAGTGGCATCTGATCCCCTTGAAACGAGGTTGGAGAGGGTAGAGAACCACAAAGTGATGACATAGAAAGTATTAGCAATGGGAGAATAATGGGATGTTGTAGTTTGTCACCTGGAATTAAAAGCTGCGGGGGGGGGGGTTGGAGAACAAAGAAGCAGCCATTCTTGGGGCACCCACTGTACAGGTGCTTCTATGCAAATGCTCGAAGCCTCCGATCCAAGATGGGAGAACTTGAACATTAGGTAGCTAGGGATAACATTGATATAATACAGTAGTCCACTGCCTGTTCACGGTTCATTTACTGTTGTCCCACTATATTGCAGGACTGCAGTATATGAAATAAGGCCCCCTGGGGTAAGGGGGAAGGCCTGTTTCAGGCTTCCTGCACTTACCCCAGCACTGGCACTGCCCCAAATGGACCTGCGAGGGCGTTCCCGGGCCTTCTGGATGTCCCAAAATGTCTTCCTTGTGAACCGGAAGTGAAGTGAAGGGGAAAACCACCAGTCCCCCAGCAATTTTGACATAGAAAACTCTCCTCTTGTGAAAATAGTAACCTCCTCCCACAGCCCAGCTTCAACTTTGGGTACTACAAAAGAGACAATCAAGAGCTGCATGTAGTTTCACAGCCTTAGGGTACACACTCTGGTTTTAGAGGAAAATCAGAGACAGGCACAGTATTTCATGCTACACCTTCTTATGCTGTATGATATAAGGGCACCACACTGTTGCCAGTTCTTTTATAAGTATGCCACTGAAACAAAGATACAGTTTCAGTTGAAACTGATTGGACCAAAAACTATGGACATAAATATTAGAATATATAATAGTGCAACCCAGCAGTATATATGTGTATATAAGAATAATTGAGGTATTGTTTACATAATAAAACATAGTAACCAATCAGATTCTATCTTACTATGCATGAGACTTCTGACATTTTAATATACAATTGGAAATTGCCTTGATTTGTCAAGAAGTATTTCAGTCACCCAGCTTTAGATGTCTTGCTCATCTTTGGGTACATTAATTGATTACGGATGAACGAGTACAGTAAAACCTTGGTTTAAGAGTGCCTTGATCTACAAGTGTTCTACAAGATGAGCAAACATTTCTTCTAAATTTTGCCTCAATCAACAAACAATGTCAGGCATTATAAACACTGGAGCAGATCACATGATCTGAATAAAATCCAGTTGTTAATCCCAAACAGAACAGATACCAAAGCCAGGTACCTAAACCAAGGTATGGACGTGGACTTCTAGCCAACTTCTTTTGTGAGTTTTGGCATTTTGTGTGTACAGTATGTGGTCTATGGGGCCCCAGAACAAATCTGAGTTTCCATTAATTCTTATGGGGAGATTTGCTTTTGTATATAAGTGCTTGGGATTACAAACACATTTCCGGAACGGATTATACTTGTAAACCAAGGTATTACTATATTGTAGAACAATGGTATGTGCCAACTACACCCAGTAATGGTGAGAAATGCTTCAATTTTAGATTCCAGTCCCTGATGAGTAGCAGTGAGCAAATCAAGAATAGTTATCAACTTGTCTATATTCTTTGTTCCTTTGATTTTTGGATGACATTTCCAAAATAAGTGCTAGTATAAGGTACTAAATATGTTTTGGATGCCAGCAAAGCTTCTTATTGGATTCAGGCAGTTGGTTTTAAATCTATAACAAATAAGTATTAAACAAAGCACTCAGTTTTTAATGCAAAGTACAATATCCACATCCATCTAATAAGAGTGATGAACCATATCAATTCAATTGGTGTATCAGATCATTTGAATACACAGAATCCCTCTTCTAATGTACTTCTAAATTGAGATGGGCACGAAACATCAACATGGCATTTCGTTTCATTATTTGTTTCTACCTCCATTTTGTTTTGTTTAATATGAAACATTTTTTTTAAAAAATCATTTCCTATTTTGTTTTGTTTTTTAACTTTTTAAAGTTTTTGTTTCTGCACCACTCCCAGGCTGGGTCGGAGTTTTTTAAATTTTTGTTTTTTTATTTTTTAAAAAGGTCACCAATGCCGGGGGCTTCTCCGCAACACACAGCTGAGAGGTGCTTGGTTCCACGTGTCCCCTTTTAAAAAAATTATTTATTTATTTATTTATTTATTTATTTATTTATTTATTTATTTATTATTTTACTTCTGGCTGGCCCGCAGGCCAGACCAAGGTTTATGTTTTTGTTTTTATATGTTTTTTTAAGTACCAGATGGGGCCGGCACCATTTTAATTTTTTTAAATATATTTTTTAAAAGTTTACAGCATCAACCATGTGGCCCCTGGGGCCGGGTTGGCGCTTTAATTTTTTTTATTTTTATTTTTATTTCTATTTTTATTTTACAAGGCTGACCATATGGCTCCCAGGCCAGGTCAGCACTATTAAAATGTTATTTATTTATTTTTATCTTTAAAAAAAAGGTCCCCGATGCCGGGGGCTTTCCCCCCCACAGCTGAGAGGTGCTAGCTTCCCTGTGCCCGGTTTTAATTTTTTTCCTATTAGCCCGCTGGCTCGTGGACTGAACCGGCTGGCCCGCAGGCTGGAGGGACCTTTTTTTACAAAAAGTCCACCTGGGCTGATGCCATTTTTATTTTTATTTTTTAAAAAAAATTTAGAGCACTGACCATGTGGCTCCCGGGACAGGTCGGAGCTTTTTTAAATTTAATTTTTTTAATTTTTATTTTTAAAAGTCCCCGGATGCCCGGGCTTCCTCCCTGCCTCTCAACTAGGCAGGGTGTTGTTTTTGTTTGTTTGTTTGTTTAGTGTCTGCCTGCCAGTGTTCCACGCGAGGAGGTGGGCAACTGGATGGACAAGTTAGGAGACACCGGGGCAGGGGACGAAAAACAAAATGAAACAAAACAGAAATTTCTGTTTCATTTTGTTTCATTTCCCTTTGATGGGTTAGTCCGTTATTCGTTTCATTAGCTAATGAAACAAATAACAAATAATGAAACGGATTAAAAATTCATTTCATGCCCATCTCTACTTCGAAGGTAAATGCATGAAGCCCGTGCTAATTTATATCTCTGTGATTTGTTCTCCCAAGAGACATCTCTTTGTAACACCTTCATTACAAGCATCTAATACCAGGTGCTGTAGGCGCCTGGAATAGGAACTGGCAAACCACTCCAGTATTCCTGCCAAGAAAACTCCATGGACATGGGGTCACGAAGAGTCGGTCATGACTGTAACGACATAACACACATACACACACAAGTTGCCATACAAGGAAACATCTTTCCGGACAGGCATTTAGTACTTTTTATCGATAAGGCAAAGAGTTGTGGGTCCTAATGTTATATGTAAATGCTGGCAGTATCCCGTGGGCACTCCCTGTAGTTAGACTCCTTTTTACAGAGATTCATATCTTATTAGTTTAGTTGAACCTAGTCCCGTTTTGTAAGTGAATCATCTCAGAACTAAAAGAGGAGCCAACTAAAGTTCCTGCTGAGCAGAAACATATGACTTGCGCATCACCCAGCCTTCCTCCAGAAATGTATTTAACAAAATGTGTGATGTGTGTGGTTTGTTTTTCTCTGCTGTTTAATAGCAGAAATGACTAACAGCAGTCCTAATAAGGCATTCAAAATAAGCGAGATACAATATCTAAGGTGTGGCTTTATCAGTTCCATTCTCTCACTGGGCAGATCTAGATTCAAATCCTGTTCTCCCCAGAGTATTAGTCTATCATTTTATCTACTACAGCACATTGTGAATCATTAATAAAGGGATCGGTGGGTCTAAACAAATCATTAATAAAGGGGTGAGTGGGTCTAAAACTAAGTCTGCAGTGACAAAAAAGTAAACAAGGAGTTTTCTCTTGCTATTTTTTTTTAAATGACTGCAACATCTATGCTCAAGCATGTATTGCAACTTCATACTTTAATATATCACATTTCAGAGGGCAGTTATCTTATCAGCTTTATTTAGGAACTATCATTCTCATATCAGATGAAACCATCTCTCCCTCCTCCCCCTCCTCTCTCTCTCTCTCTCTCTCTCTCTCTCTCTCTCTCTCTCTCTCGTGTGTGATATTAACATAGAATTGCAACATGA
Organism: Phrynocephalus versicolor; assembly: GCA_023846285.1. Taxonomy (NCBI): domain Eukaryota; kingdom Metazoa; phylum Chordata; class Lepidosauria; order Squamata; family Agamidae; genus Phrynocephalus; species Phrynocephalus versicolor. The sequence goes on from JAHTLZ010000015.1 coordinate 16,746,722, forward strand.
CCATATTCACTAAGGATGTGCTACATCTCTGGAAAAGATTCATTTGCTCCTGTGCCTGCCTAGACAGAAGTACACATGAGAGTTCATGAATGTATTAAGATGGGTGATGCGTGGCTACAAAATGTTCTTTTAACAGTAATGTAGCTCATACTCCCCCCCCCAAAAAAAGAAAAGCTCAGTTGTGGTCATCTTAATGGAATGGACATTATTAGTCATTTTCTGTAATGTAGGTTGAAATATGGAAGTGGCCTTTTTGTTGCATAACTAAACAGCATGTGTGATATTACGGTTCAATAACAGAGATCAGTGTTGTGTCAGAGAGCAAGATCACAGCATAGAAATCTACAGAATACAGTGAGGAATGACAGTATAAAGCAACACTCTAAAGAGGATGTATGATGGAAAGTGCCTACTTAATGGCCGAACTCTTGTTCCTTAGCATAGTAAGTCACAACTGGAGTGTGCCCAATGAATCATGGAACTTATGGAGGAGGTGACTCACCAAGTCCCCACTGATTCAATGGACCTATTCTAAGTCTGACTTATTATGCTAAGCAACAAAATTTCCACCAGTATGTTCCCTCTCTTCACAACACAGCAATATATTCACTAAAGCTAATCTTGGATTAAACATGTGAAGCATACATTTACCCACGGGATGATAAAATAGAATGATTTTGCCTTAAAGTGTTCTTTCGATGACATGTTTGAATAGGCAATACCATGCCATATTTGATCACAGCAAGCAACATAACGCTAGGGAGTGTGTGAATTTGTATCTGAGCTGACTCGCAATATTAATCATTTAGCACAGCACTAGAAATGTGCCACGAAGGCCTTCCTATTTCATGTAAATCAATCTTGACTACCATGAAAGCACAGCAACAAGAACGCTGGAGGAAGATGCTCTCAAACTGTCAATGTTTCTTGGAGACTTGGCAGTAGAAGAGATTTCATCCAGATCTTAAGCTAGCAAAATTAGATCTTTGCTGCTCTAGACAAGTGACAGTGACAGGAAGGTCACCTTCCCCGACGAGCACTGTGCTGACCCACAGAACACAAATATCAACAGTCTGGCTGGTATTAAAATGGGTTACCATTTCTAACATTGATGTCGGCACAGTTTCAGCTGATAGTAGCATGGTGAGGTCTGCAGTGGTTTCCAGGCAGCCAGTTAATGACTGAAATACTGCTTGTACCTATCTAATGACAAATAAGAAAATTCTCACATGGTTTTTCCTCTGGATCTACCATGCTTTAGATGCAGGAGCCAATGTTCTAAGGAATACTAAATGCATACATTTCTGCTCCTTGGTCTGTCTCTTGGCTGTGACCTTTTGAAAAAGACTCATCTTAATTATTATAGAAGAGTGGTAGAACCTTGTCTGTCCATTCACAAGAGTGGATGGAGAATGAAAATAAGAGACGAGATGGCTCAAATCATTTGGATTTTGCAGACATGGAATACTGACAAACTCACGTGATTTTGTGAGTATTCAGAATGAAAGCTTGGAAAATCTAGACTGATTTTTGAGGTGAGCATAGGTCACCATTAAGTATTCATCAGAAAATCAGCATTCTTACATTAATAACTATTAGATGAAAGATGTTCACACACTGTGGCTGATTGCCTTTGATTGTTCCTGTGCCCTCAGGGCTTGTACTTGTCACCTCTATTTGCTTCATCTTATTATTAAAACATACATGGCTATTTAAAGTGCTTTCCCCTTCCTCATCCTGGTAAATTTTCAGTTTTAAAACACCCTCTTCTTCAGAGATCAGTCAATTTGGTGCTTATACCAGAGTAACACATGTTTACTGTTTATATGTGTATTACTGAGATGGGTGGAATCTATTTTACACCACATAGGGCACAGGGATGAGTAGAGTTATATGCTTCCCATCTGCATCATAAGAACATAAGAAAAGCCATGCTGGATAATGGCAAAGCCCCATCTAGTCCAACTTCCTGTATCTCACAGTGTATCTCACAGCCAAATGCCTCTGGGAGTGAACAAGACTAGATATCTCTCTCCTAATACAACTCCCGTGCATCTGGCCCTTGAAGTACCCTGTTTTTAAGCCTGGAGATTACACATCTCCATCATAGTTTGTAATCTGTGATGGACTTTTCCACCAGGAATCTGTCTATTCCCCTTTTGAAGGCATCCAGGCCAGATGTCATCATCACATCCTGTGGCAGGGAGTTCCACAGACCAAGAACATGCTGGGTAAAGAAGTATTTTCTTTTGTCTGTTCTCACTCTCTCAACCCTCAATTTGAGTGGATATCCCCTAGTTCTGGTATTTTGTGAGAAGGAGAAGAGAGTCCCTCTATCCACTTTACTTATGCCCTACATTATTTTGTGCATCTCAGTCATATCCCCCCCTCAGGTGCCTTTACTCCATCATCACTTTACTCCACCCCTTCTGGCGTTCTTCTCCCAGCCCACTTCACCTGTAGATCTCTAGAGAATGCTGCCTGTGGTAGAAGAACAGGATATATTATTATTATTATTTTACTATTTTAAAAAAGCATGCATGTACACTGCCTTTTTATGTGCAAATGAGGATATGCTGATGAATGGCTGACCTGTGATATCTTCATAGGCTTTTATAACTGAAAGACTAGATCCAAAGACTAGGAAGATAAAATTCAGTAATCTGCCTTTCAGGCATCACCTTCCATAATTTCTGGATTTATTTCATAGAATAGAAAGTGGCTAAGAGATTAAACCAACCTAGTACAACAAGCACAGACTACTAAAGACGTGCACCTGGGAAGTGAACCAAAGCACATTTCTTTAAAAGTAAACACTTATGGCTCTCTTTTCTCGAAGTAGTCACACTGAGTTTAGGAAAGGCTACTCCCCAGTAAGAAAGTACAGTATGAACCCCACATCCGCTGATTCACCAACCACAGATTCAGTTATCAGTGGTTGGTTATCAGTGGGCGCAGGGGAGAACTGAGCCTGGCAGCAAGGAGGGGAAACAAGAAAACAATGCCAAGCCCTCCTCATCACTGCTGCCTCATGCCAGCCACCCTCTGGAGGGGTGGGGTGGGGACTTAAGAGGGCCAGCCTGGCCAACTGGCCTTTGAACGTCCCACTCGGGTCCCAGGTGGAGGACTGGAAGTTTGAGTTCGAGTGGGAACTTCAAAACTTTCAATCCACCGCCCGGGACCCAAGTGGTATGTTCAAAGGCCGGTTGGCCAGGCTGGTCCTCTTAAGTCCCCACCCCACCCCTCTGGAGGGCAGCCAGTGTGGTAAGTTTTCTCTCCCCCCCCCCCCCGCTGCAGCCTCCACACGCCACCCGCCCTCCGGAGGGGTGGGGTGGAGAATTAAGAGGCAGCCTGGCCAATTAGCCAATGAACTTTCCCCACAGCTGTGGCGGCAAGGGGAGGGGAAAGAAAATTTATCAATGCTGAGCCCTCCTTGCTGCTGCTGCTGCTACTGCGCACAATGGCCGCCAAACCTGGTGGCGAAGAGGGTGACTGGCCAGTGGCAGCGGTGAGGAGGGCTCGGTATTGGTAACTTTTCTTCCCCCCTTACTGCCACTACCACTGCTGGCCAGCATTTGGGGGGTGTTGGGGGTGAAAGCTTTCACCCTGCCACCTCACCACCCCTGTCACCATTATTATCCTTGGATCAGAGCATTTGCTCTTATCTGCAAATTTTGCTATCCGGAACCGATCCCCCATGGATATGGCAGTCCTACTATATATGCCGGCTCTCTTATACCATTTATAGGAATTCTTCTGTTCTTTTTATCTTGTAGAAAACATGAAGCAAATGGAAATATAAGGCTATTGTTTTTCCCCTTCAAGAGGACTGTTATTTGATAATTAAAGATAAAAATTAAGAAGTGAAATACCTGACAACTTACCCCACCTACTCTTTCAAAATGAGATGCATCTTTTCTGAAGTCTGTCATTGCACCATTAAAATACCACGTGAAACTTACATCCAGCAGAGGATCGTGCTGGACTTGGCACAGCAAGATCACACTTTCACCCACAGTAACATCCATGTTTGAAGGTGCCAGACTTATCCGCGTGGGCTCTGTGGAGAACAGGCAGGACCAAGTTTAGATGCTTGAATTACTGACCTACTTCCCTGGACATTGTTAAAAATATTTTTGCTCCATAAGATGCACCTAATTTTTATAGGTATGTGTGTATGAAAAAAAAAATTCACATGTCGGGTCCGGAGGTTTATGCAATGGTGGCTGCTGGGTGCTTCCGCAGTTCCTGGTGAGCGAGAAAGAGAGGATGCCCCTTCTGTGGATGCTCCTGGATCTGGCATTGTGGTGGTGATGGCAGCGGCAGTATGAGGAGCCATAGCCAGTCAAGCCTGGTGGGAGTGAAAGGCACCGGGGGGGGGGTGCAGGGAGGTAACAGAGGCTGGTGAGGGGCTGAGAGGTAGTAATTTAGGCCCCCATCCTCCCTAGGTGAAGGAAAGGGCCCCCAGTATCCCTTCTCACCCCATGTTTTGATTAATAGCTGGACAGCTGTACTTCCCCCCATCCCACCCCACCCCACCCACCTCCCCCACTTCCTGGAAACAGGTGAAGGGAGAACGTGTCCGGTCAGCTCTAGATGCCGGAGATTTAATGGTGCAGTGTAAGGACCCATGTATGAAAAGGCGGGGGTGGGAGGGAGAGAGAGAGAAGGCAGGGTTGTGGGTTGTGGGGATGGTCCTTGGGTTTGGGAGAAAGGGCTGGGAGTAGCATCGCAGTTCCCTCCCCTGGTCTTCTCCCATATTCCCTGTTTCTTCCTCCTCAGCTGCATCCGGAAATAACAGACAATGACCTACCTTGTTGAATGGAAAATGATAATGAGTTTTATTGGCAGTGGAGAGAAAGAGATAGCGCCTCTTGCAGAGACCTGGCAGCAGCTACCCTGGAGGGTCCCAGTAGCCAGCACTGCAGAGATCTCCATTAAATACATAGACAAGGCATGTCTTCCCTTTGGCTCTTTCCAGGAGGGGGGGTTGTGTGTCTGTGTGTGTGTGGGGGGGTGCAGCTGTCCAGCTATTAGCCAAATCCTAAGGTGGGAAGGAAGACCCCAGCCCCTTTCTATCGCCTAGGGAGGATGTGAGCCCAAATCTTCCCCTCTCAGCCACTGACCAGCCTCTGTCACCTCCCTACCCCCCATGCCTTTCACTCTCACCAGGCTTGACCAGCTATAGCTCCTTACACCACCAACACCACACCCGCCGCCACCACAATGCCAGATCTGGGAGCTGTGGGCGGACACAGAGATCTCTGGACCTGGTGGCCACTGCTGTGGATGTGCCTGGTGGCCACTGCCAACTCCAGAGGTCTCTGCAGTGGCAGTCGCCCGGCGCTTCCACAGTGGCTGCGGTCGGGGCCCAAGGGCTTTATTCGCTCTAGAAACTGCACAGACATTTTCCCTTACTTTTTTGGGAGGGAGTGTGTCTTATAGAGCAAAAAATATGGTATAATAATAATGCTCTTTGAAAAGAAGCTGAGAATTCAAAATCAAGGTACGTATTTCATGAATTTACCAAGTCGTAAAATTTGCAAGTGCAACACAATTAGGTACATAATTACCTGTAACTAATAAGCTGGTTGAGCTGCTAGCTTTTCCAAACTGGTTCTCTGCCAAGCAAGTATAACTTCCAGCATCTGATTTATTCACGCTAGCTATGCTGAGACCTCCATCTTTTAACAATGATATCCTTAAAATGAAATAAAAGGGGGAAATGTATCAGCTAGAAAATTGCCATGCTTTATAAACACTGTGATCATAAAATATGCTCACCATATTTACATGCAAACAAACATACACAATAAATCTCCCTAATTTTCCTGAGGCAATGGAATAAGGGGTCCCTCATCATTGACTTAGCTAACAAGAGAAAGGTGTGTGAAACATAAGATAATGACTTGATTGTGAGACAGTAGGTCAGCATTCTGAAAATGTGCAGCAAGTTGCTATATACCTGGTTCATGAAGAATCCTGATTAGAGATGGATATTTGATTTCGGAAGGGGACTGGTTCTGAAACAAAACACACCAGCACATCTGGCACTCAGAATGCAGTCCCACCCTCTAGAACAGTGGTTCTCAACCTGTGGGTCCCCAGATGTTCCTGGACTGCAACTCCCAGAAATCCTTTCAGCATAGCGAATGGTGGAGGCTTCTGGGAGTTGCAGTCCAGGAACCTCTGGGGACCCACCAGTTGAGAACCACTGCTCTAGAACAAAATCAGCCACTGTCTTTCCTTGCTTTACCTCAACCTGGGTGAAATTCCAATCAGGAAGCCGCCTCCGATGTGTCATCTTTCCCTCTTCCTGGTGCTGGCCAATCAGACAAGGAAGTGGAATGATGCATGTCCTTGCACAGCTCCTGATTGGCCAGGGCTAGAACGCTAGACATGCTAGAATGAAGGATGTAACATCTCACTGGAGCCTCTATTTCCCATCATTCTGAATTCAAGCCAGCAAAGTGACAATTTAGATTATGATCATGCCTGGATATATATAAAAATGGTCTCTCATCTTATAGCTTTTTAAAATATAACAACACCCACATGCCTATAATTAGCTGCATCAAAACTGCATAAAAGCACAGCAAATGTTTTCAGAGTGTCTGCTTTTCTTTCTTTCTGTAGTAAGAAAAGACCCAGCATCATGCAGATACTAGGCCAGGGAAAATCTGGATAACAGGAGGCCCATTCTTCTGAGGCTCCATCTTCCATGCCAGGAGTCAGATATGACTAGCTACCATCATAATATTTAAATTGTTCTCATTTGTGTAGACTGCAGTGGGAAAACCCCTTTATTTGCTCTGAATGATCAGGGGCATAACAAATGTGCTGAATGATACAACATTGCATCACTGATCATGTCTTATCTATCCCTTCTACATTCTGCGTAAGAGTTAAGACACAGAACTTCAGAAGAGGAGAAAATAAGAGTACATAAGGAAAATGATTAACATGACCCACTTTAAAAGCAAATGAAATTATAATAGAAATATATGACTCTCAAAACCAGTATGTAAACACAATTATTTTAGCATGAGACATGTCAGAGAAAATAATAATTTAACCCATAGCATGGATGCCTATCAATTCCAGGAGCATGCCATTTTACAGCCAACATACATACCTGTAAAATGAAAACTTTATAGTTGAATATTGCCCTGAAATAAGAATCTTTCAGGTTATTTCCATACCATCATGCAGAGACTGCTACATAATGGTATAGAAAATATTTGGGGGAAAAAACTTCTATATAGTAACGGTAATTATAGGTATGCGGCCTTTGTGGAATTTGGGTCCATTATTACAGGATGCCTTGGCCCGGTCCAACTGTGGTTCACAATGGAATATTAAGTCATCTTCCTAATTAAAAAAAATGAATGGTGGAAACTGTGCAACTCCTAGCTCAGCATTTTTTTTTTGCAATTCCTCCCCCCCCCCAAATATTGCTCCCTACCAAAAGCCTAACATTATCTTTATGACTTTATTATGTACCTAAATGGAGGAGTTTAAATGACAATTATGTGACTTTTTTTTTAAAAAAAATGCTCAATCAAGACAGATACAATGCTACCTCGACTTACACAATTAATCTGCTCCGAATGCCTTTTTGTAAGTCGAATCACAGTTTCCCAATGGAATGCATGGAAAATCAAGTAATCCATTCTGGAGGTTGGAAAAAAGGCAAAAAGTGGATTCTAATGGAAAGGCTGTCCCAACCCCCCTCAATTATGTCTGACCTGTCAAAATTAGTTGTCTGGTGTGGCTGCAGAGAGCAGCCTTGCCTGCCGTTGATTGAGGGAGATCGCCCATTGCTTGAGGGAGATCGTCCTGAGCAGCTTGCAAGGGAGGTGTGGATCACCAGTTCCCTTGCAAGGTGCCCAGGCTGGGCAAAGATCCATGGGTCCCTGCTCTGCCAACCAATTTGTTTGATCTTTGGCCTGGCCAGGCACCTTGCAAAGGAAGCTTGCTTGTCTTGCAAGGTGCCCAGGCTGGCCAAAGGTCGATCAATCTCTGCTCTGCCCAACAAATTGGTGGGCAGAGCATGGACCCATGGATCTTCACTCAGTCCAGGCACTTTGCAGGAAAAGCAAGGAAGAAGGGGGGAGGTGATGGAGGCAGAGATTGCCACCTCCTTCTCCTTCTCCTGGGTCTGTCAATCTCTTTTGCAGAGATCGAAGCACCCAGGAGAAGAAGGAGGAGGTAGAGGCCTCCCTCAATCAAGGGCAGCTGAAGACTGCTCTCCGCAGCCCCACCAGAGAGCTGATTTTGACAGGTTGGACCTGTCTGGTGTGGCTGCGGAGAGCCTTCATAAGTTTCTTCATAAGTTTGTTCATAAGTTGAAACTTTCCCCAAATTTTATGTCTATATATTCTTGTTTTTGAAAACAGCAATATTCCCCTAAAGCAGGGGCAGGGAACCTTTGGTCCTTCAGATGTTTTGGACTCCAACTCCCAGAAAACTGAGCCTATATTGTCAATGATAAAGGACTGTGGGAGTTGTGGTCTTCATTGCCCTAAAGAGAAGTTCAGTTTAAAGCCAAACACTGCAGTTGAAGCTGTATCCTTAAAAACAATCTGAAATTAGACCACATATCTCCTCCTTTCAGACCAAGAGCATGCTGATATACCTTCCTTTTTTCTTAATTTCTACCCCAAGTAAATCTGCATCATGAACCTGTAGCCTCCCCACTTTTTATCTTGCATATTGTGAGTGGTGTGGAAGCATCTTTTATGTTGTACCAGGTTTATAGCACAGTCACCATATCTTTGTAAGTTTAGGTCAACTGTTCTTTAATTGAATGAAAGAACTCTCACTATCTTTAACTGGATTAGTCCTAGGCAAGCAAAGCTTTTTGCTCTTTAGGAAATCAAACAGTAGACTTGCTTCTTGTACTTACTTAGGGTGGAAGTTAAGTTATAAGAAGGATCCGATATATTAATGTGCCTAAGCTTTGATTGCAGAGGAAAGTTGATCTGTGCTCTGAATTTTCTTGCTTTGTGGATACAGTGTCAACAATAACTCGTTTGATTTAAACTAACATTTTTTTTTTGTCTTCAGGCAATGCCCCTGTTTGTTAAACTATAAGAAGACATAGAGATCAATGTTTTGAAACTGAATTAAACTAAATGGGTTAGTTTTCTGTAGGGAATTTATTAGTTGCATTTATATTTGTCTTCTTATCAGTTTTAGGCACATAACATGATTCTCTATCTTTGCTTTCTTCTCACAGCAAGCCAGTGGTGGTACGAGAGACAGCAACCAGCCCAAAAACATTGCAAGAGCTTCAGGGCTAAGCAGGGAGAGGAATCTTGACTTGCACAGTCCTTGTTCAACACTCTAATACTCACACCACATTGCGCATAAAAAAAGCGAAATACAGAAACTATAAACAGACACTGTACAAATCAAGATACACTTGGAATGCTTTCAGAGCCCTTATGTGAACTCACTAATGTTCTTACACACATATGTAAAAACAAACATATGAGATCTTTGAACATGGACAATAGGCATCAAGATGACAAAGATTAGGCTGAGTATATCACATTTCACAGAAAACTATTTGACTTGGACACTTTATTCTACACACAGAGAGAGAGGGGGGGGAGAGAGAGAGACAGAAAGACTGTATCAGACAACACGAAAAAATATTATACAGTGGTACATCTAGATGCAAACGACTCAAGTTATGAAAAACTTGAGTTACAAAAGGAAATCGTTGGAAATGGGGAAACCCTGTTAGGATTTTTTTGTCACAATAGGAATTGCTGCTGAGGCATCCATTTCAAAGGATTACCTTTCAGTACGAAGTGCCACTCCGTGCATGCTGTGCTTGGCTATTCACATTTCTGCATATTCTGTTGAAGGGAGTTATTAAGTGTCAGGTATATTTCCTATAATTCTTTCTTCGCTTGGAAGGCTTGGACTATCAAGGCTTGGCTTTTCCATATTTCTGCTTTAAATCCCCCTATTGTGGGACTGCAGCCTTGATAATATCCCATCAAATCTTCTTCCCTGTCTTTACCAGCATCTCTCTGTAACACATGCATGTATACACACACATGCAGAGGTAAAGCTTTTCTAGGGTGTTGTTCAACCCTTGCTATCTGACAGCGAATACTTTTGACAACCATGGAGAAGTGTGCGATTAAAAAAAATCACAGTAAACTATTTAAGGTTTTACCCATCCATGCATACTTTATGCAAGTTCTCTCCTTCATGAGAACTCTTACAAAAAGTGTTCCAATGCCATGAGATGGAAATGGAGGTATACGGTACTTCTCTATTTTTAGAGTGGAGATATTCACAATGTTTTTTATGTTTTTTTCAGAAACAAGAGGAGGAAGCAGTGGAGAATGTATCTGGAGTCCTGGGCTGTAGATGCACCAGGAGTGGGGGCAGGGACTAGACATATAGGGCTGCACTCACATGACAGAAATATTTCTCCCTTGTCCCTCATTGTTTTTAATTTTGGGTTCAAACACAGTTTATTCCACACCATGATTTTTTCTTCCCAGATGTGCTATATCTGCCTCAAATCTGCTTGCAGGGAGCCTACTACTGTTTTTGCTCTGCAACTCATCATAAATTGATTTTGCTTCATCATCCTGTGGGATATTTTTGCACATCTTGGCAGTGCTCCCACCCTGCTGGTGGTATAGTGAGGCCACACCTGGAGTATTGTGTAGAATTCTGGTTACCACATCTCAAAAAAGATGTAGTGGAACTAGAAAAGGTGCAGAAGAGAGCGACTAAAATGATTACTGGGCTGGGAGAACTCCCTTACAAGGAAAGGCTACAGCATTTGGGGCTCTTCAGTCTGGAAAAAAGGCACCAGAGGGCGGATTTGATTATTTTTCTTTACAGTTTCTTGCCTGTTGTTTCTTTGTGGAAAACTTAAATCTTACATCACTGGGTGTTCTTTTTGTGGGATTTCCCCCCCCCCCCAGGAAAAGTAACATTGTCTGTGTGTTCTGTAACAACACTCTGCAGCTTGGCATTTTTGCATGAAAAATAGCAACAAAATATCTTTTAAAACCCCACAAGATTTCGGGGGGGGTGTGTGATCTCACATAGAGCAATCTCCATCTGAGAAGAAAGGCTAAAACATTTGGGGCTCTTTAATCTGGAAAAAAGGCACCTGAGGGGGGGTATGATTGAGACGTACAAAATGATGCAGGGCATGAGTAAAGTGGATAGAGGGATGCTCTTCTCCCTCTCACAAAGTACCAAAACTGGGGACATACACTTAAATTGAGGGCTGGGAGAGTAAGAACAGACAAAAGAAAATATTTTTTTCACTCAGCCTGCTGTTAGTCTGTGGAACTCCCTGCCACAGGATGTGGTGATGGCATCTGGCCTGGGTGCCTTCAAAAGGGGATTGGACAGATTCCTGGAGGAAAAGTCCATCACAGGTCACAAACCATGATTGAGATGTGTAATCTCCAGGCTTAAAAACAGGGTACTTCAATGGTCAGATGCAGGGGAGTGGTATCAGGAGACAGATATCTAGTCTGGTGTGCTCCTGGACACATTTGGCGGGGCCACTGTGAGATCTAGAAAGCTGGACTAGATAGCCCTGTGGCCTGATCCAGCATGGCTCTGCTTATTTCATATGGTTGTGTTTGCTTTTTGAGTTTTCTTTTCTTTTTTTTTTAATCCTTTCTGAGAGCAGCGTCAATGCCTTGTTATTTCTGTGATTGTAGAGACTTTGGGTTTTGATAGTATATGTTAAAGCAGAAACAGAAGGGGAGATCCCTAAAATCAGTGTTAGATGGCAATGATCTTTCATCAACACAGAGATGCAACCTTTATATATAAAAAGGGGGCAGGTGAAAGAGAAATGCAAATATAAGGAACATGTCATGCGACAAGGGTGTAGAGGGAATATAGAAGATCTTATTTTTTATACATTGGAAAACTCAGGAAAAAAACATCTGAACTCTTATAGTATGATATAGATCATGTGACATCTGTGTGCTGCTCTATAGTAAGGTGAACATGTGAAAAATCAGAGAACCAATTCTCCCTGATGAAACTTAATTTTAAAACTAAATCAAATGCATCGATTAACATTTGGTAAATCCACAATAAAGTTGATTTAAGGACAAGATCTAGCCTGAGTTGTCAGTTGCCTGTTCTTCCTTCTGAATATGCTGTGAGATCCATCTTTTGTCCCCAAGGGCACCTTTAAAAGCAGCTTATAACACAAATTGCAGATTGACTGATATATGCCATATGTGTGGCAGATTATAGCAGTATGTGGTTTGATTGGTACAATAAACATTAGGGGAAGCAGAGAAGATTATGCACAGTGGTTATTATATAAGCTTATTCAACTAATCCCTCCTATAATCTTTTTAAAGGTTTCTAATGTAATGACTCACATGTATTCCATTGCCCCATTAGTGAAAAACAATGTTTACAGCTCCATTTTCTTTATTTATTCATTCATTCATTTTATTGCACTGCATTTTATGCTGCTTTTCTCCCACTGAAGTGACCTAAGGTAGCTCACAAATTACTAAAACATACCAAATAAGAACACAAAAAATCAATGCATTAAGAAACAATTAAGCATATAATAGTATTTCAATTACCAACTGAAGCAGTTAAAATCACATAACACATGTTATTTAATCATCATCATCATCATCATCATCATCATCATCATCATCATCATCATCATCATCATCATCATCA
>JAHTLZ010000015.1:16759445-16794948 GCA_023846285.1 Phrynocephalus versicolor
CATCATCATCATCATCATCATCATCATCATCATCATCATCATCATCAATAATTTGCAGCACTCCCAGAACTCTCTACTGCCCAGTTAGTACTTAAAGCCTATCTGCAAAGGATGGTTTTCATCTGTTGTTTGAATGACAATTTATAAATTTTAATTCAAGTAAATTCTGAATGCTAAAAAAATGACATAACATTTTTATTATTGTTTTCAAGGTACACTAAAAATTAGATAAATATTATATCTAAAATGGTTTCTCTGAAGCCACAATGTAAAACTTATAATTTTGAAACTCCAATAATAAGTTATATTTTAATCACAATTTCCCTGACCAATTTCTATTTCCCTGACTTTCCCGAAAGTGGCAACTTTGTAATTGGAACAATTTTCAGTTAAAACATGTCTAAACTAATGAATCATGTCAATTTAAAATAGACTGTATTTAAGGATCCTGTTTTCAAAGTATATACAGTATGTCAGTGGCAGAACACGGTATTGTCAAAGACATTTTTATTAGTGAAGGAACAATCAAGCCAGCTACCTGAGAAGATAGGTGGCTCAAGAGAGGGCAATATATGGATGGGAGACAGAGTCTCGGGAAGTATAAAAGGAGAACACAATATGTTAAATCATTTTTAAAAGCTCTGGCTGGATGCGTTTCGAGGGCGATCAAGAGAGGGGTCATGGAAGCCATTCATGTGTGTATTGAAAATCCTTCTCTCAACAGGAGTGGGGGACTTGGGCACAATCTGTCTCCCATTTAGCATGTGGCACTTTCATTGATCCCTAGACAAATCAGAAGCACTTTACACCTCCACCAGGAAGGCCATGGCTAATGTCCTATTCTTAATGGGTGTTGGGAAGGGTTGTATAGGTGGCACTTTTATACACCCCAGGCCATTATACATCTAACGAGCCTATTCACGCTACTGTCCACCTAACAAACCTATTCAGATCAGGGTGGTGTGAAACCAAGGTGAATTATAAACTGGACGCCTCAACCAACTTGCTATTTGGAAGAGTAGGAAAACATTTCGATCACAAAAGAAAAGAAGTCCAGTTGCCATGACTCAGCTTCCAGATAACCTCACCTGGATGACTGAGAATCTTCACAGACATAGGTGAAACCATCTTTGCTTTAATGGGAACAAATAGGTTCAATATTAGGGATAGGCACCAAATGAAAAATGAAATGCTGTTTTGTCATTTCATTAGCTAACAAAATCAAACTAAACTAAATGGGGAAGCAACGTTTCATTAGTAGTGAAATGGAATTGCTTTTTTTCATTCTTTAACTCCCAAGGTGTACCCCCAGGGGAAAAAAATTGTAATTTAAAAGTATTTGAAAATGCTGATCCCAGGCCACTAGCAGCATGGAAATTACAGTGGAGCTTTCTGAAGCTCTTCCCTTTAAGCATCCCCAATTTGGAGGGGTTTGGGGTACAGGGGGCCAAGTTATTCAACTCCAAAGGGAGTGCCCAAAGGGAAAACATTTGTAATTTAAAGTATTTGAAAATAGTGATCTAGCATCTAGCAGCAGTGGAGCTTCCTCAAGTTCTTCCCTTTAAGCCCGCCAAGGCACATGGGGCTGTATCATGCACTTCAGCAGGCAGGCAGGCAGGCAGGCAAGCAAGAATTAAACATTGGGCTTAGGCCATATGACCCTCAGTTATGAAGAGAGAGTATGGGTGGAACTCCCTTGAATGTCCAGCGTATAAAAGACACTTCTACCTCTAGGGCAGCTCTTATAAACATTTGGACCATTTCAGACTCTCAGGTATGAAGGGAGAGTGTGGATCTCCCTGACATCATCAAGAAGACCAAGGCAGGTCTTAGAAATAAATGTGTCTATCAGACCCATAACATGCAGGCAGGTTAGAGCCCTGGGAGGAAAGCAGGGGTTTGCCAGAATACTCCAGCTAGAAATTTTGTTGGTATTTTGTTGGTTTTTTGAAATGGGGCTATGATTAAGAGGGATGGCCCAGGCGCACAGGGACAACAGAAGTGAAGCTAGCCCAACTGTAAGACAGCAAGTTAGCAGCACTGCCAGAGGTGAGTGCAACTCCCCTCACACCCACAGATGACAAATAAAATGAAACCAGACAGCCTCTTATATACCCCAGGCCCAACAGGCAGTTAGAAACCACACCAACCTCCCCCCTACAAAAAGTACTTTAAAATAGATTCTTATGGGCACCCCTTTGGGGTTGAATAACTTGTCCTCCTGTATCCCAAACCTCTCCAAATTGGGAATGCTTAAAGGGAAGAACTTGAGGAAGCTTCACTGTAATTTCCATGCCGCTAGCTGCCTGGGATCACTATTTTTAAGCACATAACATTGCATTTAGAAATGTTTCTTCTGGGGCACCCCCTTTGGAGTTGAATAACTTGGCCCCCTGAACCCAAAATCTCTCCAAATTTGGAGGGCTTAAAGGGAAGAGACCACAGAAGGTTCTCAGAAAATTTAGTCCCTGTAGGATTCAGGGGACCCATTTTATAGAGTAACAAATCAGTTCATTACTGTTTTGTTTGTATTAATTTTTTAAAAAAATAAATTATAACAAAATGAAATGAATCACGGGGGAACAAAACGAAACAAAACAAAACACAATTATTCTGTTTTATGCCCATTCCTATTCAATCTAAATAGACAAGCCTGACCAAGAGGTCAGTTAAGCCCTGTGAAATAAATACTATTTAGATCAGTTTGATATGTAAGAAAAACAATGAGTGTAGCTACAACAAAGCACAGTGGGAAATGCTCCTAATAGAAGAAATTAAAATATACATATTAGAAAGTGATTTATGTTCAAAAGTAATCTGCTTTTTTGTCATCACCTGACACCACCATTGTTTTTGAAAATCATTGCTTTGCATATTTCTATTAATGAGACTGTGGACTAACATAATAGGAGATTCATCTTTTCATTAGCTGCCTGCAGAGTAATGATGAACTATAAATAGGCTCTTAAGAAAAAAAAATATTGAATGCTGTTTTGCAAGGAAGTTACATATTTTCTGGAACTGAACATTGCTTTCTGCTTCCCTCCCTCCCTCCGACCACCCATGATAGATGGAAGCTATTAAAATAATATGACAAAAAATATCGGTATTTGTTTAACATTGCCATAATCAGTACAGAGTGAACATGACAGATAGAGGGCATACCTCTGAACTGTAATAACTATGCAAGAGGAGAAGTAACATTTTCAATCAACTTCTAGAAATCAGGCAAACTAAACCATTATTTTAAAAAACCCTCGTGTAGGCAAGGTGGTGCCCTACATAACTTGTGCCATGATGAGGAAAACTCAGAAAGAAGGAGAAAAGGCACCTACAGAGTCACTTCGTAAGTAGACATTCACTTTCTCTGTGATTGCACATGTGGAAGGAAGGAAGGAAGGGAGAATCACAGGCACTTGATTGGAAACCACTAGGCTGGCATTTACAGGGCCAAGCTATCTATAAAAACTGGAATTGAGGAGAGAATGTCCAAGACTACCTCTATGTAGAATGTAAATCTGAGGCTTGTGTGTATTTACAAAATTAACTCCTTCCACCACAACCTGGTCAGTGGATCTTGAATGCTTGGTGAGTATGAACAGGTTAGGTCTTGATAGATTTAAGAAAGAATTGGAGAAGTCCATGGAGAACAGGTGTATCAATGGCTATCATTATGGATGCCTAAGAACAACCTCTGGGTTAGAGAGATAGGCAGGATATCTCTCAATGCCATTAGCAGGGAATCATAAGCAGGTGAAGACATCTGCTTGGGGATACCCTGAAGCAAGTGGTGAGCCACTGTGTGAGACAGAATGCTGGACTGGATGGGCTGTGGCCTGTTCCGGCAAGGCTGTTCTTATGTTCTTAAGGACCCATCATCCTGCATTTTGATTTTAATTATTTGCCTTAAGAAAAAAAAAGGACTCACTACTAGCTTTCCTCATATTGATGAAGCTGTTTGGATGAGCAGCAAAATGTTTCAATGTCTCAAGGAAAAGAAGTCCAGTTGCCATGACTTAACTTCCAGATAAACTTACCTGGATGACCGAGAATCTTCACAGACTTAAGAAAAAAAGTTTTCTTTCAATTGTTTTCAGTATCTATTCCATTAGTAATAGACTGTATTCCAGAGGTCTTTGCTGAGTTGCGACATATCAAACGATACAACTAAAAGGTCCCATAATTTTATGCAAGAAAGGGGGGGGGGGCTAGAGATTTAAAGAAAACATGGCCTTTGAAGGTGCTGCATGTGCTCAAAAGCCAGACTTGCGCCTCTACTGTGCAAGAGGTTCTAGCACAGTGATGATGAACCTTTTAGAGACTGAGTGCCCAAACTGCAATTCAAAATCCACTAATTTTTGGCAAAGTGCCAATACAACATTTTAATCTGAATACAGGTGGCTATGAAGGGGCAATGTCAGGAACCCATAGAAAGGGCTCCGCGTACCACCTTTGGCACCCGCGCCATAGGCTCACCAACACTGTTCTAGGAGGACACTTACTCAGAACACCATCAGAGGCATGCAAGGACTATTTTACAGTGGAAAATGTGCCACTGACAGTATTCATGCACATTGATTTTTGTTTTTCCTGTCTCCTTTCAAAACTGCAGGTATCAGAAAATGGAGCATCCTTACTAAGAAGATGAAATGGCTTGTAATCAAAACAAATAAAAGAGCATAAATTGGGACATGCTGGTAAGTGCGTGAAAAAAATAAGCATCACCTTATTTTCCGAACATGGTAATGGCAACTCAAATAGCTTTATATACTGTATTTGTCAGGCCTTTTTTCAGAGAAGCTAGAAAAATAAGGTCCCTATTGATATGATAATAAACAGAAATGTATTGCTTTCCAGCTGCCAAAATTTCAGCAGACAGGATAAGTGGAAAGCTAGGCTGAAGCTGTTTTTTTATACATCACTCAAATGCCTACCAAATTAAACTAGACTATTCAAAAAGAAAGGGTGCAATATTACTAGTCCCCTATTGATATTAGTGGGAAGTAAAGTGCAAATATACCATTTTTCAGTTTTTTTGTTTCAAACCATAAAGCAAATTTAAGTGTAATCAACTTCATTCTAATTCTAATTCTTCATTCTAGCACTAATCCAGTGATGTCCACCAAGACTCTTAGTTTTCAGCAGTGTTTATCCTCTCTTCTTTTAAAATCTGATATGACTTAATTATAATTAATTACAGCACACTTGACAAAGTTTCGTATTACCTGGCAGAGTTTTGCTGTGTGCTGGAGCAGGTGGTGGTGCACAAATCCCCAATGATGTGGAACAAGGCACATCTCTATAAAAGGCAGACTTTTTTTATCATAAGCTTATTCTATTTAGGGTCACATAAATGAGCAGGCCTGCTTATGATCAGCAATGATTATTCTCTTCCAGCAATGTATCTCCACGCACTCTGGATAAAAAGGTCACTCATTAATCTCCCAGGGAATAGAATGATGAAGGGACAACTCTCTTCTCTGCACTCCTTGCCCAACACATTCCCACACCCCCATACAAGGCACTGCTGCAGGAGACAGCCAAAGGCCAAAAAAAGAAAAAAAAAGAAAAAGAAAAAAGAAAAAAAGAAAAGGTGAGAAGCAGTATTTTCCAATCGTTGTGATGTTTGGGTTTTCACTTTGTTCTGTTCCTAAATATATAAAGCAAAAAGTGTTCTTCTTATATACTGCCCCATACCACTTCTAGTAGTCTCTGGGCAGTTTACAGTTTTAATTACAGTATGCAGGCTACACATTCCCCCCCCCCCCAGCAAGCTGGGTACTCATTTTACTAACCTCAGAAGGATGAAAGGCTGAGTGAACCATGAGTCTGCTACCTGGGATTGAACTCCAGGTCATGAGCACAGTTTTACCTGCAATACAGGCATTTAACCACTGTGCCACGGGGCTCCTATGTGCAGGATTGTGATTGTGTGCAAGACGGATCCCATCTTGGAAGCACTACTTCTTCTGGGGTAGAGCTCCCACAATCCTCTAGATGGCACAGCCAAAAGAGTATGTCCAACTGAGCTATGAACACATGCTTTAGTTACATCCCCCGTCTGGATTACTGCAGTGCAATCTATGTAAGTCTGCTTTTGAAGTCATAAGAACATAAGAACAGCCTTGCTGGAACAGGCCACAGCCCATCTGGCCCAGCATTCTGTCTCACACAGTGCTCACTATTTGCTTCAGGGTATTCCCAAGCAGATGTCATCAGCTGCTTATGATTCCCTGCAAAGAGCATTGAGAGATATCCTGCCAACCTCTCCAACACAGAGGTTTAGAAACCTCAGCTTCCTCAAAATGCTGCAGCCAGACTGTTACTGGAGCTAATCCAAGAGACCTTGCCTTCCCACTACTAGAATAAAGACAGACACGGGTGATGGGGTAAACTAGGGCCACACTGTATTAATCATTACTTTCAAACCCCCTCATCTTGTACAGAGGCCTGAACGTAGTGTGGATCCCTGGGGCAGGAAACTAGGGACGTCTTGTGTCCCTTCCTTGTCTCTAAATTGGTGAGTTCCAAGCCCCTGGAAAGTTTATAAATGGCCAACTGAACTGGGGTATCCTCTCCCAACATCCAAACTCTTGAATTTTGGTGGAGAGTATTGAGGGTTGTTCACCCATGGACCATTCATCATGGAAGGTGAATGTTGTGCCTCTTGGGAACTCACCAATACTCACTTCCCATTCCTCACCCACCAGTGTCACCTATTAAAACACAGCACCGCTTACAGACCTGCAGTGCCCCAGAGGTAAAGCACGATGGAACAGGCAAAAATGCACCAGTCAACCTTTTCAATCCAATAAGGTGAGACAGGCCCAAAGTGACCATAACAGGAACCAGGTGGGAGGGTTACAGCAAATGAAATAACAACCTGGGTAGGTACGAGCTGGACCTTCAAAGGATCTCTGGTCCTTCCCCCAGCTGGCCTTGTGGGTAAGACCTACTGGTGTCTCCATCTGTCCATCTCCCACCAGGAGAGGAAGGTAAAGGATCCCTATCACAGCATTATTCAGCTCTGATGGAGATAAGCATTGTAATGTCCTTGCTACAACAACTACACTAGTTTCCAGTTAATTTCCACACCCAATTCAAAGTGATGGTTATTATCTATAAAGCCCTATGTGACTTGAGCCCAGGCTATTGTACATCCGATCCTGCCTGATTTCGGAAGCTAAGCAGGGTTGTTCCTGGTTAGTACTTAGATGGGCGTCTACCGGGGTATACCAGGTGCTGTAGGCACCTGGAATAGGAACTGGAAAACCACTTCATTATTCCTGGCAAGAAAACCCCATGGACATGGGGTCATGAAGAGTCGGTCATGACTGTAACAATGCAACACACACAACACACATTTGAAGGACTTTATTGCCTTATATAACCGCCCCAACACTAACACTAATAACTGTTCCTTGACATCTTTAGGAAAAAGCCCCACCACCATTGTAGGCACATTTGATAAGGTCTCAAGGGAGGACATTTTTTATTCTCAAAGGCTTTCATGGCTGGGATCTGATAGCTGTTGTGAGTTTTTCAGGCTGTTTGGCAGTGTTCTGGAAGTTTTTCTTTCTGACGTTTTCCTAGACTCTGTGGCTGTCATCTTCAGAGGGCAAGGAGTTCTCTCTGTGCGCTGGGGAGGACATTTTCCCACTTTATGGAATTTCCTGCCTGACCAAATTCATGTGTTGGCCAAGT
Source organism: Phrynocephalus versicolor (assembly GCA_023846285.1). Taxonomy (NCBI): domain Eukaryota; kingdom Metazoa; phylum Chordata; class Lepidosauria; order Squamata; family Agamidae; genus Phrynocephalus; species Phrynocephalus versicolor. Next base: position 16,767,150 of record JAHTLZ010000015.1, read on the forward strand.
TGGCCTTGTAGTTCTTCTGCTTTTGTAGTTCTTCTTCTACTAGGCTCTTTGGACCCTTTTCAAGTAGGGTTTTAGCATCTAAACCTTGAAGGATTGCATTTTTAAAAGAGGATACTGCATTTTTTCCAGTCATGAACTGCCTTCAAAAGACCAGATAGAAGGGCCAGAAATCCATTTGTGCCTTACAAAATGATTTACCAGGGCATTCCCAGCAACAATTATGTTGCCATCGTGGTGAAGAAAGACCTGCACACCCATGTGCCTGAGGTCCAGAAGCACTCCAACCATCTCAAGTCTGTCACCATTTATACACTGACCTGCTAATTCCAGTTTTTTTTTACTGCCTATGCCCCCAGAAACAGGACATGTTGAAGACACAAAAGATACATTCTGGAAATATGCCAAAATCTTTGTCTATCCTGAAAACCTACTACTCTGCTGTCGCCACATAGGAAGTATCTGGGATGGATACTAGTGCCATGGAAACCAAGGTTATGGAAACTGTGTTGAAGATAAATCAGGACTCCTCGACTTTGCAGAGGCAAATGACCTCATAATCTGCAACACTTTTTCAAGAAACGTATATAGTACCATCTCTTCACCTAAAGCAGTGGTGGAAAGAGTAGTTGGATTGATTTTATCCTTCTGGGGAGATGTAATTTTTCCATTGTATCCAAATGAAGTTTATCTTCTCCTACCTTCTCACCCCATAACACAGGCCACTCATTACAGATCTAAAGATAAAATGGCATAAGCAGATGGGTCTAGAGAAGATCAAATGTTGTATGCTACAGAACCACAAAGAAGCGATGATCAGAAAAAATCATATTCTCAACAGTCAATACCACCTCAGGTGGCATCACCTGGGCAGCATTTTGTGACTCTGTTTCCATCACCACCAGAGAAATCCTTGGTGTCACAAAACTGGGCTGCTATTACATTGACAAGCAGGCATGGTTGTTGGTCTGAACAAGTCCAGGAGAAAGTGCAAAAGAGATCCTTTAAGAAATGGTAAGCAGATAAGACCTATTTGTCCCAACTGATTGATCAATGAGCATAACAGTACCCATACTCAAGAACAAAAGTTCTTTGCCAACTATCACCCAATCTGACTTCTGTCTCACATTATAAAGATCACAAAGAAAATTCTTAACCAGCACATTTGCAGCATTGCCCAATTTATCACTAAACAATGCATCATCATCAAAGGATGCTGTATGGCCAATGCCATCTTTGCAGCTCAACAGCTGATAGAAAAATACTGAGAGAATATCCAACCATTGCACATAGCATTCCTAAGCCTGAATATGGCATTTGATCATGTCCCATATCAATTTATCTAGTGGTCCCTCCGTAACCTTGTGATACCAGAACCACTCATTGACTGGGTCAAAAGTCTATACAAGAAAACTGGTAGCCATATGTGATGCTCAGCTGGCCTCTGTAACAGTTTTCCAGTGAAAACTGGAGTGCACCAAGGGTCTACACTGTCACTGCTCCTTTTTATAATAGTCATGGATACCATCACACAAGATCTGCAACAAAGTGCTCCCTGGACCATGCTCCACATCAACGTCATGCATGCTGCTACTACTACTAGGCACAAACTGCAGTGGCAAGTTCAGACATGTAATGACCACCTCAACTACTTTGGATTCTGCTTAAACATCAAGAAAACTTAGTACCTAGAGACTGTTACCACCCATGGAATGCTCCAAATAAATGTAGAAAATCCCAGGTGAATATTTTCTGGTATCTTGGCTCCCTTCTCCAAGGTGAAGGTGGCATCAGTAGTGATGTGCAAGCAAGGATGAATGTGGCCTGGTTGTGATGGTGTGACCTCATGGATTTTTTGTCACAGACAAATGCAAATCCACCTCAAATCCAAGATTTACAACACAGTTGTTTGCTCTGTTGCACTGTATGGCATAGAGTGCTAGGCTGCAACAATGGTCAGAGAGAGCCACCTTCATGTCATTGAAATGCATATTATCTATTGATATTGGGTATCTTCTCTGACTCAGTCATGTAACAATGATACTACCAACAGAAACTAGGTATGGTATCAATAAAAGAGAAGATGAGAGAAAAGTGGCTCTGGTGGCATGGAGAGATCTGCCAAGCAGTATCTTCCACTCTTGCCAAAACTGCTTACCATCTGAAAAGTGATGGCCAGCAGCCAGGTGGGCAACCAAAACAGAGATGGCAGGACACTTTCAATAGGGACACGTGAACCATTGGCCTGCAGCCCGAAGACATGACCAATCGGGCAAAGTGGCATTTCAGTATCTGAATAGCAAACCCACACTGGGGTCTGAAAATGCTAGGAAGAAGAAACTTCAATATTTTTGTTAGTATTTTTCAAAATTGTTCAAATAATTTTTCAAGTTATAACTAACAGTATTTTAAACATTTTTGTTTAATTGATTTTAATGTCTTAATTTATGTGGAGTTTAGCACTTAAAAAAATAAAACTATTGTACACCACCTTGCATTCGTTAATTAGAAGAAAATTGGGATATAAATAAAATACAGCTCAGAAAGAACAATGCAGTATAAATGTCTGTCTGTCTATGTGCATGTGTGTGTGTGTGTGTGCACAAACGTGTGTTAGGTAGAGAGACTAATAAAATAGAAATGTACCAAGATGTTGCTGCTTCTGTATTCCCCAGCTGCTCTGAATGAAAGAATGTTGTCACCACTGTTACAGATTGCAGAGGATTAAGTGTTCCAATACGGATGAAAGTTGCTACATCTTATCTGTCTTATCTTCTAGGTTAAGGTTCTATTGCTTTAGGATGTTAAGCCCATATGTACAGAAGTTCTGCCTTTTTTTCCTAATGGTCTTGAATCATTGCGAACTTTGTGACCATAAGAAACCTGCTGATAACTTGAATGAGCTTTAGTAAGATGTTCACACATGGCTACCCATGGATAGTGTTCTCTGGCTGCCATGTTGCCGTTAAGGGATCCTGGATAGAAATCTAATGCCCATGAAATCTGCTGTCCCTTGTTGCTTGACTTCAAGGAGATATTTCTTTCCTTCAAAATGATGGTTGCCAGTATTTCAAAAGATGACATTGATGTTAGAATCGATCATATGAGGAGGGCAACCTCCATGAAGAAGTGTTTTTAAAAACTCACTTGTTCTTTTTCATTTTCATTTTTGTTTTTCTTACATTTGGTAACCTTGTTTGTCATTGTCGGTGGGTTTGAACCTGAAAGCCAAGCTGAAGGTAATGTTTCTCTGTATATGTTGGGGAGGGTAAGATTTACAATCTAGGGAAGTGTAGGGTTTAGTAGGTTTCATATAAAAATGCTTGGCTCTATAGCTCTATTCAAGTGTTAACCAAAACACAGCTAAGGCTTAAAGAGGGGACGGGGGCTTGCACTTCTGTAAACCTTTTCCCTGTTTCGCATTGTACCCCACAGGGTCCACACAATACACCTGCTCAATGAAATCCAATGGCAAATAGCAACAAGGAAAGGCCCACTGACTTAGTGCAGGCATGTCCAAACTTCGGCCCTCCTGATGTTTTGGAACACAGCTCCCAGAAGCTAAAGCCTGCATTTCCAATGGCAAAGGACTGTGGGAGTTGTGGTCCAAAACATCTGGAGGGCTAAAGATTGGACATGCCTGACTTAGTGGATTAAGTGAAGGAGCTGACTTGCCAAATACCCAGTGACTCAGTCAACCAATTCTAGCTTGCATTTATTTAAGCCAGTTAGTGTGATGGTCTGAGAAGGTCATTCTAACTCTGAAGAAATGCCTGCTCAGCTGAACAAATATCTGCTCAGGTCATGTTTGCATGCCCCTGTGCAGTCATACACACTCCTACCAAGCAATTAGTCACTGAGTTTAATTAGAACTTAGCAAAAAATTAAACTCAACTTTTCAAATGGTATTTTTTCTCCCTTCATCTTCCTTATCACTTTTGTCAGCAAGGGGCACAAACCAGTTCATCCTAGATCAGTGATGGCGAACCTGTGGCACTCAGAGCCCTTTTTGTGGGCACCCAGCATCGCCCCTTCATAGCCACCTGTATACAGGTTAAATTACTGTATTGGCACTTTTAGAAATAATAATAATAATAGTGGGTTTTGAATTGTAGTTTGGGCACTCGGTCTCTAAAAGGTTCGCCATCACTGTCCTAGATCATGCTGGCTCATAGACAGAAGCACAGGTGCTACTGATCCTAAACCCCACCTTCTCAGCTGATCAGCTACTCACCAGGCCTAGCTCGCTTGACTGCTTTTTCTACATCTTCAGCTAATCTCCCAGTCATGAGCAAGAGCACAGGTTTCTCTGCCCCACTCTTTAGTCTGAATGGGAGATCAGCCAAGAGGGTGGGGTGTAGAAAACCAGGACTGGGAGATCAGTTGTAGAATCCAGCATTCTGGGCCCGGTGATTGAGTTAGAGGGAGTGGGGGGGGGAGCAGCAGAACCTGTGCTACTACCTTTACAAACTGGGATGAACTGGGATGAACCAGTTGATGCTCATCTCTAGTCAAAGCTTAACAGGTGGGAGGTAATAGTCTGATTCCTTTTTCATTGGTTACTGGTTATAAAACATAGCTGGTTCAGCATAAGAAAATGGGAAAAGCCAAGGGGAAAAATGAAGTAAGAAGCTATCAGAAGTCCAAGTTGTTTATTGGCTCAAGAAAGAGGGAGGCAGGACAGAGTCAGGCATCTTTCTTGCTGAGAGGAGATCAGTCAATTCTCTAAAATGTATGTGGGTGGGAGAGAGGGGGAAACACGTATAGCCCAGCTTTCAGATCATCTACTTCAAAGGCGGAAGAGAATTAGAGTACTTCCATCAAAATGTATACAGTTTTATTCTGCTTTGAACGTACTCCTCTTTTAATTAAGTCTCTAATCCTGAGTTAATCTAATACATTTGGTTTAGATGCTATTGCAAGATTTAGGTCAGCAATTTGGTTGCTGAGCTGTAGTTTCAGGAAACATCTTTCCTCTCAGTTGCTTTCCTCTCCAAAGTAATGAAAGTTCAAGCAGGTGCCTGAATCTAGCAAACACTTTCTAAAAACATAATTGCATTTTGCAAATGGGACGTCAGAGCAGATGCATTTGAAACACTGTGGGTTCTGTCCTTTTCAAAGCATTTGGATTGCCTCCTTTATGTCAACTTTATGACACATTCTCTTAAACCATGAACTTATTTGGACACCATCAATGCTGCGTATAAATTGCTCATGGGTTTTCAGTTTCATTAATGATTTTATCCCAGAACAGCCTGAAAAATCTGGACTGGCTGAACACTGCATTAAGTATTGTTATCAAACACAATGAAATATGGCACATGTGTTGGCTTAAACCAGACAAATGTGGGAAAGAATTATTATTTTTAGGAGCCTTGTGCCACAGTGCCTGCACTGCAGCTAAAACATGGAATTCAATCCCAGGTAGCCAGCTCATGATTGACTCAGCCTTCCATCCTTTTGAGTTTGGTAAAATGAGTTACCAGCTTGAAGTGGGGGGGGCAATGTGTAGTCTGCAGAATTAAATTATAAACCACCCAGAGAGTGCTTTAAGTACTATGGGCCGGTATATATAAGCAAAACACTTTATTGAGGCACTCTTGATAAAATCTGGGCCACATTCTGTCAAAAGAGACAGTGGTATTGTTTTTAGCTTGCATTTATTTAAGCCAGTTAGTGTGAAGGTCTGAGAAGGTCATTCTAACTCCATTGGTTTATGAAGCCATTGGTTTATGAACTGGATAGAGACCACACACCCTTTGACCTTCTGAAATATCTTGACAAACTTACTATGAGCAAAGAAATTGCTGTGTATCTGATCATGCTTTCTTCTCTGCCTAAAAGATTCCCATGAAATTACTCTCCCTCTCAAAGAAAACGACTGACCATTTAATCCTGCATATTGTTCAGAAGGAAATCTTTCAATTATTTTTAATCTCCACCTGACATCCTTTATTTCCCTTCTATGTTTGAGCCAGGATGATCAGGACAACATGGAACATTCAAGTTCCAAGGGCATTAGCATCGATTTATGCAACAACACAACAAGATTTCCAGTATGATTTTCTATCCCATTCTTCATACTTGAGTTTGGTTCGATGGCTGCTGCAGACAGAGCACATGTATTCATTGAACTCTGCACAAAATGATGCTCCCATCTATGCAGCTACAGGTTAATTTATAACAGCCTAGCCTTGTACATGAGTAGTTCAATTTCTCCCATCCAACAGGCATTACCTTCCATTTGTCAACATTGATTCTATCTGTCAAGGTACTGCCAGGTCGCCTGGCTTTATTAGTCCCTTTGGCATTATTTCACGAAGCCAGGATAATTTGTATCATCTGCTGATTTGCTATGGAAGAACTGGCTCCTTTCTTCACATTCACTAACAAGAGCAAACTGTACCTATTGGTAAGTATCAGCCATCTGAAATGTCTAAGGTGCATTCTTTGCTTTTTGGCCATGTCTTGGCCTTAGAATACTGCTAATGGCATATGTCAAGCAGGTGGTCTCTATCATAGAATAATTGAGTTGGAAAGGGGTTTTGAGGCCATCAAGTCCAACACCCTGCTCCATGTAGGAATCCCTGTCAAATTATAATCGGGAGAGAAAGTAGTTTCTCCATCCTCTTTCTCTGCATCATCCATTATTTTGTACTCTGTATCACACACTCCCTTAGCTGTCCTTTTCTTCCTAAAATAAATAGCTCCAATGTCTATCCAATTTACTTATTTGAGGTAAAAGGAAATGGTGGCTGAATATAACAACTCACACTTGAGTTAGAAGGAGGGTAATATAATCAGAATGTGTATTGGGAAACAGAATGGAATGCACAATCCACTGCAGCTGTTTATCAGTGCTGGTTTCTCTGCTCCATGGGCCATTCATTCTTATTTGCATATTAATGTGCCTTTCCATACAGAACCGGTCAACACACATTCACTTGTCTATGGCTATTATTCATTAAAGGAGAAATTGCTGCTCCATGTAATAAAAAAGCACCTTCTACGTATAAGTTACTTGGAAAAAACACCGTTTTGCCCACCCCACGCCCACCCCCAGAGAAAAGGAAAATAACATTGGTTGGTCTAAGAGCAGTTTTATAAAATTTCCAGGGTTCTCTATGGACTATATGAATCATCAAACATTCCAAAACCTGAAAAGAATGAACAACAAAAGGAGTAAAAACTATCCTTTATTCTGAAAGATGAACTACAATTCTTTAAGGCTTGCAGGTGACTGGCTGTGATTGAAGTCTGGGAGATGAGGTAACACAAACATGTTGGGAACTAAATGCAGTGGCAGGGTCTTAGCTGGGCCACAAAATAGATCATGGAGGGGATAAGCAGGAAACTCTTAGAAATAAAAAGTCTAGTTTCACACATGACTAACTTGTTCTGAATATAGAGTGGTACCTTGTATAAAGGAATTATTTCATTCCAAATGAAATTATGTTAAGCAAATTTTCCTTTGTACAAATTTCCCATAGGAATGCACTGAAAACTTAGTAATCCCTAATTGTGACCATTTTTATGTTGTACGGATTTGCCCCATAGGCAATTCTGTTAAGCAAATTTCCCCTATCTCTGGAATTTTTTATGTTATACAGATTTTATGTTATACAAACCATTTGTTATATGAGAGCCCACTGTAGTTCTTTATGATCTATAGATCTAGATTAGTAGTCCCAACCCTGGGTCCTGAAATGTTCTTGGACTACAGTTCCCTAGAAATCCTTGCCAGCACTTCTGGGAGTTGTAGTCCATGAATATATAGGGACCAAGGTTGAGAACTTCTGATCTAGATAGTATGTCTGATGATATCTGTTATACTATCTGAAGATGTTGTTGTTGTTCAGTCGTTCAGTCGTGTCCGACTCTTCGTGACCCCATGGACCAGAGCTTGCCAGGCCTTCCTATCCTCCACTACCTCCTGGAGATTTGTCAAATTCTTTTTGGTTGCATCGATGACACCGTCCAACCATCTCATTCTCTGTTGTCCTCTTTTCCTTTTGCCTTTGATTTTTCCCAGCATCAGGGACTTTCCCAAGGAGTCCTCTCTTCTCATGAGGTGGCCAAAGTACTGGAGCCTCAGCTTCAAAATCTGTCCTTCCAGTGAACATTCGGGGTTGATTTCTTTCAGAATGGATAGGTTTGATCTCCTTACAGTCCAGGGGACTCTCAAGACTCTCCTCCAGCACCACAGCTCAAAAGCATCAATTCTGCGGCAATCATCCTTCTTTATATTCCAGCTCTCACTTCCATACATCACTACTGGAAAAACCATAACTTTGACTATCCTGACCTTAGCTGGCAAAGTGATGTCTCTGCTCTTTAGGATGCTATCTAGGTTTGCCATTGCTTGCCTCCCAAGAAGCAGGCGTCTTTTTATTTCGCTGCTGCAGTCGCCATCTGCAGTGATCAAGGAGCCCAAGAAAATAAACTCTGCCATTGCCTCCATTTCTTCCCCTTCTATTTGCCAGGAGGTGATGGGACCGGTGACCATGATCTTAGTTTTTTTGATGTTGAGCTTCAGCCCATTTTTTCAGTCTCCTCTTTCACCCTCATTAAGAGGTTCTTTAATTCCTCCTCACTCTCTGCTATTAGAGTAGTATCATTTGCGTATCTGAGGTTGTTGATATTTCTTCCGACAATCTTAATTCCGGCTTGTGATTCATCCAGACCTGCCTTTCTCATGATGTACTCTGCATATAAGTTAAATAGGCAAGGTGACAACATGCAGCCTTGTCGTACTCCTTTCCCAATTCTAAACCAGTTAGTTGTTCCATATCCAGTTCTGACGATTGCTGCTTGTCCCACATATAGATTTCTTAGGAGACAGATAAGGTGGTCAGGCACTCCCATTCCTTTAAGGACTTGCCATAGTTTGTTGTGGTCTACACAGTCAAAGGCTTTGGCATAGTCAATGAAGCAGAAGTAGATGTTTTTCTGGAACTCTCTGGCTTTCTCTATAATCCAGCGCATGTTGGCGATTTGATCTCTAGTTCCTCTGCCCCTTCGAAATCCAGCTTGTACTTCTAAAATGTCTCTTTCCACATGCTGCTGAAGCCTCCCTTGGAGAATTTTGAGCATAACCTTACTAGCGTGTGAAATGAGTGCAATTGTGCGATAGTTGGAGCATTCTTTGGCGTTTCCTTTCTTTGGGATTGGGATGTAGACCAATCTTTTCCAGTCCTCTGGCCACTGCTGGGTTTTCCAAATTTACTGGCATATCGTATGCAGCACCTTTACAGCATCGTCTTTTAAGATTTTAAAGAGTTCAATTGGAATGCCGTCACATCCACTGGCCTTGTTGTTTGCAATGCTTTCTAAGGCCCACTTGACTTCACTTTCCAGGGTGTCTGGCTCCAGGTCAGCAACTACGCTATCTTGGTTATCAGGGACATCCAGATCTTTCTGATATAATTCTTCTGTATATTCTTGCCATCTCTTATTGATCTCTTCTGCTTCAGTTAGGTCCCTACCATTTTTGTCCTTTATCATATCCATCTTTGCACGAAATGCCCCTTTAATATCTCCAATTTTCTTGAATAGATCTCTGGTTTTTTTTTCCTTTTCTGTTGTTTCCCTTTATTTCTTTGCACTGTTCATTCAAGAATGCTGCCCTGTCTCTCCTTGCTATTCTTTGGAAGTCTGCATTCAATTGTAATAGAAATATGGACATGCTTCTGCTTTCCTATTAGCTCCACTGCTGAAAGGACAGACACACAGCATACCAAATGAGTCTCTTTGTGCAATAATTTTCAAATCAGTACAACACTTGCCTCTGCCAGGAGTAACTTGACACAACTAACCTGTACCTGGGTTTCACAGTGGGAAGAGAGAATGTTGTTTGTTGCCCTAATCAAAGGGTTGTGAAAGCAGGTAGGGGGTATGCCAAATGCTTCCATTTACTGAAGCTGAGATGTTTTCCTTTGGTCAGAATTCCATTGCTATCTACTGTGTACAGCAGGTACAATTGCAGAAAAGGCTATTTTACAGGTTAAAAGAAATGATGTTTCAGGTTTAAATTGATACATTGAACATCAGCAAGTCAACAGGCCCAGATGGCATTCATCCAAGGGTAGTTAAGGAACCAAGAAATGAAATAGTGGATCTCTGAACCGAAATATGCAACTTAGAATCATAGAATCATACAGTTGGAAGAGACCTCAAGGGCCATCTAGTCAAACCCCCTGCCATGCAGGAACCCCATCACAATATTTCCGACAGATAGCCATCCAGCCTCTTCTTAAAAATTTCCAAAGAAGGAGACTCAACCACCCTCCGTGGCAGCATATTTCACTGCCGAACAGCTTTAACTGTCATGAAGTTCTTCCTAATGTTCAAATGGAATCTCTTTTCCTGTAGTTTGAAACCATTGCCCCGAGTCCTAGTCTCTGAAGCCATGGGAGAAAAAAAAAACCTGTTCCCTCGTCAGTATGACATCCTTTCAAATATTTAAACATAGCTATCATATCCCCTCTCAGTCTTCTTTTTGAAAGGCTAAACATTCACAGTTCCCTAAGCCATTCCTCACAAGACATTTCCTCCAGACCTTCAACCATCCTGGTTGCCCTCCTCTGCACCCGCTTGAAGTTGTCAACATCCTTTTTAAATTGAGGCACACAGAACTGGACACAGTACTCCAGGTGGGGTCTGACCAGAGCATAAAAGAGTGGTAGTATCACTTCCCTTGATATAGACATGACGGTTCTGTTGATGCAACCAAGAATTGCATTGGCTTTCCTGGCTGCCGCATCACACTGCTGACTCATGTTCAATTTGTGGTGCACCAAGACTCCCAGATCCCTTTCACAGGTACTATTCACCAGCCAAGTATCCCCCATCCTATATCTGTACAATTAATTTTTTTTACCTAGATGTAGCACCCTACATTTCCCTCTGTTGAAATCCATTCCATTAGCTTTGGCCCAGCACTCTAATATGTCAAGGTCTTTTTGGATATTCATCCTATCCTCTGGGGAATTAGCAACCCCTCCCAATTTAGTATCATCGGCAAATTTAATTAGCATACTCTCTATCCCTTCCTCCAAGTCATTAATAAGGATATTGAACAGCACTGGACCCAGAACAGAACCCTGGGGCACTCCACTGGTCACGTCTCTCCAAGATGAAGAGAGGCCATTTATGGTCACCCTTTGGGTGCGATCAGTCAACCAATTACAAATCCACCTGACAGTAGCACTATCTATTCCACTTTCTACTAACTTCTTAGCAAGAATACCATGGGGAACCTTATCGAAGGCCTTACTAAAGTCCAGATAAACAATATCCACAGCATTCCCCTCACCTACTAGGTCTGTAATTCTATCAAAGAAAGAGATCAAATTAGTCTGGCATGACTTGTTTTTAAGAAACCCGTGTTGGACTTGTCTCTTAAAACGGCCACAGTGCTGGAGGACTGGAGGATAGCAGATATCACACCATTTTTTTTAAAAAGGAAGGAGGGGGCACCTAGGAAAATACTGGCCAGTTAGTCTTACATCTGTCCCAAGGAAGATGGTGGAAAGTCTCATCCAAGAGAAAATCTTAAAACACATAGAAGAACAAGCTTTGCTGAGGGAAAATCAGCATGGCTTCTATAAAGATAAGTCTTGCCTCACAAACCTTTTAGAATTCTGTTAATAGGCCAACAGACACGTGGATTTGGGTTAACCAGAGGATATTATATATCTTAACTTTCAGAAGGCTTTTGTCACAGAACCTTACCAAAGTCTGCTGAGAAAATTTCACAGTAAGAGGATAAGAGGGTAGGTCCTCTTATGGATTGAAAATTGGTTGAGATTCAGGAAATAGAGAGTGGGTTCAATTGGCAATTTTCACAATGAAGAGAGGTGAAAAGTGATGTGCCCCAGCGATCTGTCCTGGGACCGGTGCTTTTTCATCTGTTCATAAAAGACGTGGAGACAGGGATAAACAGTGAGGTGGCCAAGCTTGCGGGTGACACAAAACTTTTTTGGGTAGTAAAAATCAGAGAAGATTGTGAAGAGCTCCAGAAGGATCTCTCCAAACCAGGGGAATGGGCTGCTAAATGGCAAATGTGTTGCAATGTAGGAATATGTAAAATAATGCATATTGGGGCAAAAAAATCAAAACTTTATTTATCAACTCATGGGCTCTGAGCTCTCTGTGACAGATCAGGAAAGAGATCTTGTTGTGCTGGTGGACAGCTCAATGAAGGTGTCTACCCATTGTGTTGCAGCAGTGAAGAAGGCCAATTCCATGTTAGGGATTATCAAAAAGGGGATTAAAAATATAACAGCCAGCTTTATAATGCCATTGTACAAAATGATAGTAAGGCCACAGCTGGAGTATTGTCTACATTTCTGGTCACCGCATCTCAATAAAGACATAGTGGAACTGGAAAAGGTGCAAAAGAGAGCAACTAAAATGGTTACTGGGCTGGGGGACCTATCTTATGAGGAAAGGCTAAAACATTTGGGGCTCGTTAGTCTGGATAAAAGGTGCCTGAGGGGGGATATGATTGAGACATACAATATTATACAGAGCATGAGTAAAGTGGATAGAGGGACTCTCGTCTCCCTCTCACAGAATACCAGAACTAGGGACATCCACACAAACTGAGGGTTGGAGGAGTGAGAACAGACAAAAGATTTTTTTAACTTAGTCTGTTGTTACTCTGTGGAACTCCTTGCCACAGGATGTTGTGATGGCATCTGGCCTGGATACCTTCAAAAGAGGATTAGACAGATTCCTGGAGGAAAAGTCCATCACAGGTTACAAACCATGATGGAGATGTGTCATCTCCAGGCTTAAAACCAGGATACTTCAAGGGCCAGATGCAGGGGAGTGGTATCAGGAGACAGATATCTAGTCTTTTGCACTCCCAGATGCATTTGGTGGGGCCACTATGAGAAAAAGGACTAGATGAGCCTTTGGCCTGATCCAGCATAGCTCTTCTCTGTCCATTGTACTTCAAACACAGGAGAAAGCTGCTCATATTTTGATCTTTATTGCAAAGTTGTACAACTGCAAGCCCTCTGTGTCTTCATATACACTTCAGCCTTCAGAAATTGCCACCACTATGTTCTGAAAATATTGACTTCTGGAATGCCATTATCATAATTCTTTAGGTCATATAAGAAAAATTGAAGGTGGTTTGCATAACTGTATGTGGGGCTATCCTTGAAGCTGACATGGAGACTCTAACTTTTAAGAACACAGTGGCTCGTTTGTTGATGGAGTTGAAGAAACATCAACATTTATCTACCACTTTGGCCTCCCTGCACCGATTACTGGTTACCACATGAACTTCAAGGCATTCACCATTATGTTTAAAGGCCTAAATGGTTTGGATCCTCGTTGCTTGACAGAACCTTTTCACCCACTGAGAACAGTCCATAATACCTACTCTTCCCAAGCTAGGAATCTGAGAGTGTTAACACCAAGAGTGGCCTGTAAAAATAAGACATGAAAAGTGTGCCTTTTTGGCAATTGCCCCACGTCTATCAAATAATCTAACTGAAATATGTTTGGCTCCCTCTCTGGGATCCTCCAAATGATCACTGAAATCTTGGTTGTTTCAGCAGGTATTCTCGCAGACTGGGACATACCTTTACCCAGTAAAATAAATTAATCAGGTGATTCTCTATAGCCTGCATTTGGTTTTCTTATTGTTCTTAATTTTTTTTAAATTATAGTTGTGATGTATAATGCTTAAACATATGTTTTTGACTAATTTAATTTAATTATTTTTATATACAAGGTATTAATGTTGAGTCATTGCATTGTGCATGCATATTATTGTTGCTTTAAAACACCCCAGAATGAGCTTGCCCACAGATGGGTGGTCTAGAAGCCTAATGAATGAATGAATGAAGGAAGGAAGGAATGACACAATCAAAAATGTAGATTCAAAACGTCCTTCAGTGTGGGATTATTCTGTTACTGTTACTATTCTGCTTATTGCAGTAATGTATTGATATCATAAAATTTAGCTCTGTTCGTGTAAAAACATGCATGATCTGTATGTGACCAACTAGATTCATGTTGCCCCAGGCTAGTTTGTATAATGTTCACCATGGAGTGAAGGCTGTGAAAGTGAAGCATGAACCTAGGCAAAAATGATGCCAGTGATCTCTGACTGATGATGACATTCGGCAGTGAGACATGAGCTTTTCTGTGCACCTATGGGCCAGACTGAATTTGTTCTGCCCTGACATAAACAAGCAGCACAATTAAGTGGCTGAAATCCTGTTCCTTGGTGCAGTAACTGACACTACAGTAGAGCCACTGAATCAGGTTGGGATTTGGTAACTCAGTTCTCCCACATGTTATGCTGATTCAAACTGACCTACTCTAGTTCCAAGTTACTTAAAGATTTCAGCCAGCATTTGTGTTTTAATGCTCCAGTAAGCGTTCACACTGTCTTAACTACTTCAGCTGCTACTGCTTACCCAAATGCGAATTCTATTGAATTAAACCAGACTTACTCCATATTTGTTTTTAAAATGTCAGTTTTTACATAATGTTTAGGGGTGGTTCATCAATTAAGATTTTTGATAGAATTTTAGTATCTTTAATTACCTTGTGAATTAAGAAGTGGACCTGTGTATACATAAAATATAAGTAAATGTGGTTTTAGTGGTCTTTCATGTTACTCTGGAGAATCCTAAAATTATGTGATGGCAGCATAAGAAGGGGTGAAGTTGGGAACAACACATGTAACATGGTAAATGTGGAACACCAATTTTTTTCTGTTAAAGCTCAGAGTTTTCATTGTGGCATAGGGTCAACATTCAAACCAAAAATATCCAGAGCCTCTTCAGTGGCAGTAATAGGAATGAAAATGAAATCTCTTAATGTGTCTTGTGAAATAAGAAGTGAGCCCAAAATTGCAATATGTTGGGGTGGAGTTGGGGGGAAATTGATCCTCTTCATCTCTTCAAGTAAAGGTGACTTGACTTAACCCCCTCTCAACCTCCCTCAAAACCAAAGAAAGGACAGGTTGTGTGTGGTTACCCTAGTTTAATTAGAACTAAAGTCCTTTGCATTTTTTTGCTATCTGATTTTAATTTTAAAATTAAATAATGTGTGTGCTCTCTTTTGGGATATACGGACAGCAACTAAAAATATTAATTGAACCATCATATGAAAACATTCACAATTTTACATGATACCTTTCATTTTCTTGGAGCAGCTCACCTCCCTTTTTCCACGTAATTGTTGCTTTAGGGGAAGCTCTTGGCTTGCATTCAAAATGAGCTGTACTGCCCATTAGAAGCTGAATCAGTTTCTTCATTGGACTTTTGGAGAAGTCAGGAGCAGAAGCTGCATGAAAAAATACATTAATTATAAAATGCAAGACCTCGTTCATGTCCTCCAATGTGGCCCATGGTTGCTCTTTCCCTCCTCTTGAATCTGAACACTGAACAATTTAAAAATGACATATATATGGAAATGGAAACCATACACTGAAATGCCACTGAGTTGATCTGGCATTAAGATCATGCTTTCTCTTCAATAACACTTAAGAAAAGTCATGTGGAACAGATCAATGGTGTAGATAGCAGAGTGTCCTTATTTCCCACAGTGGTCTAGTGGAGATTTACACTTAGGACATAGGAGTAAAACTCCTTTTCTGCTGCTATTGTTCCACAACATGAAGTATTCAGTCATTGACTTTACATCATGCACATGGTTTTTGTGCAAAACTGGATGTTTTTATCAAACACTGGCAGCAGTAGGTCAAAAATATGCAGACAAGGAATTGTAAACAAGCTGTATGTTGTCCACAACTAGTTTAGATGTTAGTTTATAATTCAGGAGGACTCTCTGTACCCAATTAATAGATGATACAGTGTGGTTTGGGTTAGGAAGCCTTAGTTGCTTTGACAAGGAGATAGACTGAAGGTGGAGACATATTTTTAATCATTTCAACAACTAAGTGAGAAACACTTTGGCACATTACGCCTTATGTTGCTTCATCCATGTCAGACCAACCTTATGAATATCAGCAATCCTTTTGGATGAGAAAGTGTTTGTAAGGGGAGACAGAATGGAGCAAAAATAACATTATTTAGCAACACACAGCTTAAGACAGAAGTCCAAAATGTTAAGTCAAAATGTTGCCATATAAACAGTTTTTTCATTCAGTTTGAAACTCTTATTCACTGCCCAATCTAGATTTAAGGGACTCACACAATCTTATTTTGCAGTCAGATATCTGATGCTGAATTCTGCATTGAAAACTCTCAATCTGATAACTGTGCAATCAATGTTCTAATTAACAACTTCATTTAGATTTACATCTCTAGGCCTGCTTCTGCTACAGAAATAAATAGTTCTTTTGGGATACTACAACTTTCAGTGGCACTTATTTTAAAGACAGGAGGTTCTTGAAAATGTGTAAAGAGTTTGGGTGAGCAAGAATCCAGATTTTTAAGGGTTTTTGCTCACAGACAAACCCTACACATGAGCAAGGATCTCTTCTCTTCAGGCTCATTTATGCTTGCATCAAGACTAGGTCAGAGCAAACCACCTCCTCTACCAGATTGACCTTGTCAGATAAAGTAAGGACCACATTTGGGTTATTTTGATTAGGAATGAAGGATGACAGCTATGTAGAAGAACTTGACTTTCTGTTTAGACCAGACAATGAATATACTTGCAGAATATATGGAGCACATCATGTCATTGTTGAGAAGCTCTATATAATATGGGATGCTGAAAACACAGAGCATTAGCTTCAAATTGTTGATAACCTTAGTCAATTCTGCTGGGACTAGTGGTTGTTTCACTAGTCCCAGCAGAATTGACTCTTAACAAGTGTATGGTGATAGCCGTTTAGAGACATATAAATTGAGCTTCAGATTTCCATCACTAGCTTTATCATGAAAAAGGTGCCTACCATTTTGATTCACCAAGAGCAATACCAGTTCAGCACTCCTTTCTGGTCAGCCTTAGGCATCTGCTTTTTAAAAAAACACAAGCTGGCATCACCTCCATGACTAAAGAATTGGCCCTTTATGTCCATAACCAAAGACGAGGTCACAGGAAGCCACCTTGTTTTCTTTAAATGACATTGCTCTCCAAGGAATACAAAGGCTTTGATGCAGAAGGTCAGAGCTACTGAGTAATGTGCCGACAAAACGTTCCTTCCAGATCCTGTGATTAGTTTTAATCTCTGGGCTGGCATCCAAGCCTTTGTCTCTCCTCTCCCCCTAATTAATAATTTATCTTGGTGTCCTTGTTTTAAAACAGTGAATAATTGGGTTGTAAAACACATTGGGCCGCTGTTGCTTCCCTCACCAGCAATTCCTCCAGATGCATGGGGGGGGGGGCTCTCAGCAATGCAGATAAGGAATTGCTGGTTGTGATGATATTTTTATTTTCCCACTTTTTCAAGGCTCTCGTGAGTGTGACAACTATGGCAGCCTGGGAGTAGGAGAAAAGACAATTTAATGACGGTGACTACAAACCAGACAGGAAGGCTTAGACTTACCTACAACTCTGAGATCAGCACTGGAATATATTGTGCCATGTTTATTTTCTGCAATACACTGGTAAATGCCAGAATCTGACAAGTTTAGGTTTGTTATGATCAAAGCTCCATTTTCAATTTGTATTCTTCCCTGGGCAGTAAAAGCAGAAGTTATAAAAATAAATACCCTTTTAAATGACTGATGAAATAAACACAGGAGGATATTGTGGCCACACAACTATACCCTATGCTTTCAGCAAATCTCATTTGAAGAGTTTAAATACAACTTAACTGACACCTACATCAGTTGTGGAGTTTTCAACATGCTTTGACCAAAGTGTGTAATATAATAATAAAGGATTTATGAGAGACCGAGCTTTATAGTGCTATCCAGTAGATATAAGCTTAAAATGATCACACCAGCTTTTAAAATCATTCAAATTCTAAAAAAATAAAAATGAGAAGGATTTGACAGTCAGTGTGATTTACTCCTTCCTATAAACACATTCTCTCCACAAAATTACAAGCCAAAGGAAAGGGTTTAACATTAATCCGTTCCCTTGCAATGTAGTTCCTTGTGAGGTTTGTTTGTTTGTTTTACCCAATTGCTGTATGAAATACCACAAACCAAAGAAACATTTTTTGTCCCAAGTTGCAGTTTGGGGTGGCAAAAACAAGGCAAGGAGAATTGTTTATATTCCAACTGATGTTTCCATCCTATCTGCAAGAAAGCTGATCTCAGAACAATGTCTCCCCACTTCCAACCCCATAGCTATAATTATAGTAAGATCGTGTAAATGCTCTGAGGATTCAGATAACCATGTTGTTTTCAAGGACTGCACATTTAGAGTATATTTTCTGCAATGTTGCGGGTTTTTCAAACATTAATCAGCCTCGACTACAAGCCACAGGTCTTTGGTGGGTTTTGTTATGTTTGGAGTAAACTTCCAATATGGAGGGGGACTCAAGCCTCTGGCTAATCATAAGCAATGCATTTCTACCTCCCCCCCCCCTTATAATTCAGTTCATGAATTTCACTAAGGGACTTGCCAAATCTTTGCAAAAGTGGAGCAAGATTTCTTCTTTTAATGTGGGGAAGAAAGGAATAGCAGAAAGAAAGAAAATAATGGATTTGTTTTTCAGCATGGAAGGGAGCTAGTGAAAATGTTAGTAACATGCAGTACATTTTTTTTAAAGTACACAGAAACCATGGTTAGCACAAATTCTATTATTCCTTAATATATTTCGTTATGTTTTTCTTATGAATTTATCCTAGGCCATAATGAGTGGCAGTTGAGAAACAAGCCTTTTATTTATTTATAGATGTGCAAACGTCTCTCCTCCTTTCCCAAGGAAGACACATGGTGTTGTGTTAAATATGTCATCTCCAATTAAAAGCATGATTCATAACTTACTGAAGCATTTCCAGTAATAGAAAACACATAATGAGTTTGGAAGCTGTCATTTATGTATTGGAAAATAAAACCCAAATAACAATTTAGTTATAAGGACCATTAGTCATTTCCGATGGAATTACTTGTGTAGTGGGCACCTTTTCTTCTTTAGAGATCTAGAAATATAGGCAGCTATAATTTCCATGGCTGAAATCCTGTTCATAGCCTAAGTAAAAATGTAACTTTTCATCAATTCCTTCCTGGTAATCATTGCACAGAGTGGCCCTGGGCTTTATTCATTCATTCATTCATTCATTCATTCATCCATTCATTTATTTTATACCACCCGTCTTCCAATGGAACTCCAGGCGGTTCACAACAAATAAAATGAAACAATAACATCAAATAAAGATAATAATAATTGGGCAGTATGCAAGTTGAATGAATGAATGAATGAATGAATGAACGAACGAATGAATAAATAAATAAATAAATAAATTACCCAGCTGAATCTTTGTGGAAGGGGTATGTGAGTAACTCCAAAAATCAGGATGTAGGTATATTGTTTATCGGGAAATAATGGATGAAAAGTTATGATCCAGTTTATCCTATGAGCAGAATGTCAGCCATTGTATAAAGATTAGAGAATGAATGTATTAAGATTTGACTCTCATGAGTGCATGCTTTGAACCTTCTTTCCAAGTGCTCTCCAGAAACACATTTCCAGACTATGTATTGCCATACATTCTTGTGGTTTGTTATCAGATATTTAAAACCTATAGGGGCAAATTATACACTGCATATGAACTGAGATTCTAGTTAGTGTTGTATGATTTATTAGACACCAGCAGGCCTTAGTGTTTAATAAATCAGATTTGCAAATGAAAGCCAATTTTATATCTAGAAAATGAAATGCAAAACAAAGCAAGCTAATTTGCAAACTATGAGAAGGGCAAAGTGCTTCTGCAGGGGCAATGAGATGTTTTCAGTAACCAAATAATTCTTGGGATACATGTGATATATACAGGCACACAGAACCCTCTTGTGTTTGGCTTGCATTCCCTGCAGAATGGCCAATGGCAGTGAAATATATTTCTCTTTATCCTTCCAACGGTCTCCAGAAGATCAGGGTAGGGATATGTGGTAGAATGCAGAGAGGAAGGTGAAATGCTGTTGTATGAGCAACAAAGGGGAGAAAAACAGACATATGATTACAATAAAAAGAAAGCAACCACCCACAACTACTACTACCACAAAAAAGCCATTACCTCCAGTGTTAAAGGCTCTCCATTTCTCAGCCACCTATACGATGGTTTGGGTTTGCCACTCGCCCTGCATTCCCAGTATAAGTTGTCCTCTACTGCAGCTTCAAAATCTTTTATCAGTTGAACCCAGTGAGGCTTTGCTTTAAAAGAAAATGAATGGGGGGGGGGAAGCTTTAATAAAGATAATCCTTGTATTCCAAGCTGGAATAAGCTGTAAAAAAATAAGTGAAGCAATTGACTGTAATGCAGTGAATGTGCTGGACACACAACTGTTCCTTAAATAATATGTTAATGTCACATTGTAGTCACTCGAGCCTGTTAACATTGCTAACAGTATGGTAGAAGGTGCTAATTTCAATGTCATGCTTCGCTGGTACATAAGCATTCAGGAGGAAAGGTTCTATAAAAAGTAGAGAGTGCAGCCGTGAAATCTCTTTGCCCTCCATAATAATGTCTTGTCTCTTCAATTTATTGAGCTCAGGATGCTTTTAAGTCACTCTGGCAGGGGATGGACTGGAGACTCTAAAAGTTTGCTCTACATGCTAAGTGCTGTTATGTGGAATTGAGATAAGCTGGCAGATGCTGCAATCCTGCTACATGGGCATTGGGCAGTTGTTATTTCAGGCGTAAAGGCAATATAGGAAAGTTACAACATGCCTTCAGTAGCAGAGCCAGCTTCACAACAGAAGCTGCAGACTGAACAAAACTACACGGACTGCCACAGCACTCCACTAATATTTAATACTTATATTTTATGATTATTGCAAACTGCCCGGAGTTACTTCTGGAAGACTGGCAGTATATACATGTATAAATGTACCAATAAATAAATAAATAAATAAATAAATAAATAAATAAATAAATCAAAGAAGACCACATAGAAAGCCTAAATGGAAAAGTAGATGCTTCCCCAGTAGAAGAACTTAGAAATTCATTTTGGTATGTAGATAATTGTGTAGCAAGAATGCAAGGTTCCGCAGCATTTCCACAACAGACAGGACTGTGATTTAGTCATTTTTAAAGTGCAGATGGTGGCTCCACTGGGGACCTTAGTTCCTTGGTGGGGTTTCTTCGCCTGCCTGATTAGATTTGTCCCTTTGCCATGACAGGTAGTGCAAGAGGTAACAACATTCAGGTGAGTCCCTGGAGGTACTAGGCAGCCCTCATATCAAATTAGAGTGGAGGCTTAGGAAGGTAGGAGTAGGAGGATGATGCAGATTAGAAAGTAGTGTTGGTGGATGATGGATTGGAGGCCAGCCTTGAGGTAATCAGACCTTGAGAGCTCAGGGGATGCTGAACAAGTGGGCAGCATCCTTTTGAAATATGAACTAGCTCATATCAGGTATGGGTTGGACATCAACAGCACTCCATGCTCACACCTGCTTGTACTCTCAGGCCCCTTTGTAAGAAGGGAAGTTAATAGGTTAAAAGCTAAACAAGTTTTTATCAAAAAAAAAAAAACAATTGTGCCCATTTTAACCCAACAATATTGTGTCTTGCCTCGCTGGTGCAGGCTGGGTGGACAAAGGACACTGTTGGTATACCAATGAACAGGAAATAGACATTTGACCCCCATCTTAAGGAGCTTTCTTCAAGAGATGAGAAAGCCCACATTTTGAGAAGTCCTTGCAATAGGATAGCACAAATTATTTCACATAGAAAGAACCTGCAGCAAAACTAGAACTTTTTAGTTCAGAAAACATTATCTAAACCACACAACCATAGTACACAAGCTATGAAATTCATGAAGCTATCATTGGAAACATGAAGACCTTGGACTTTTTGCAAGATATCATATTATATGATATGACCAATTAGTCCACCAGCATATTATCTCTTGCCTCCCGGGCACGTTTGATAAATATCAGTTTGCTTACAGAGCAAATAGATCCATGAAAGATGCTATAGATATTACCTTGCATACTGATCTTACCCATCTGGAACCGTGGGGGACCTATGTAAGGATGCTCTTTGTGGACTTTAGCTCTGCTTTTAATACAATCATACCCCACAAACTGATATCTAAACTTAAGAACCTTGGATATTTTCATTTCATCTGTGCCTGGATCATGGATTTATTATCAAATCACTCACAGAGGGTCAGATTAGGTGGTCACATGTCATCAAGCCCTCAGTCTCAACATGGGTACCCCGTAGGGTTGTGTGCTGAGCCCACTTATTGTTCAGTAGTTACACCTCTGACTGCACTCATATTTATCCTTAAAATAAAATAATCAAGTTTGCCGATGACACAACAGTAGTTTTGGGGAGTTATTCTACAGGAGGATTTGACTTGGAGCGTTAACACTGTAGCACTAGTTAAGAAGGCCCAAGAGAGATTATATTTTCTGAGAATTCTCAGGAGGGAACAACTGTCTGAGAAACTGTTGGTAACTTTCTACCGGGGCTTTATAGAAAGCACAATCACTTGCTGCCTCTGTGTTTGGTTCGCCAGTTCCACAGTGGCAGATAGAAGGGGGCTCCAGAAAGTTATAAACACTGCCCAGAAGATAGTGGGCTGTCCTGTTCCTCCTTTGGAAGAATTATACAACTCCAGATGCTCGCATCCTGGCCACCAATTTTTTTTTTTGAACTGTTGCCATCAGGCAGGAGACATAGGACTCTTAGGTCAAGGACAAAGAGACTAAAGAACAGTTTTTATCTTAGAGTGGTATCTAAGATAAATGTGACGGATTTGGCATCATCTTAAGCAGTTTTCATGTAGTGTTTTAAATTCTATAAGTGGTTTTAACAGTTTTTAATATCTTGTATGGTGTTTTATGTGTTTTATGTGTTTTGTATGGTGCCTTGTTGTTTTGAGTGTGTAGTGGAACAGCACTCTAATTTTGTCGTGCATTTATTGCACGTGCATAATGAGAATAAAACTCTATTCTATTCTAGTCTATTCTGGTCTATTCTGTAATGTACTGAAAATGCAGTTTTTTTTCCTATGGGTACAGGATTTCTATAAGTAAGGGATACCTGTAGACTTGAGAGATTTCCAGCATCAATGATAAGAACTGAAAGGTGATCAAGGATCCTGTCAAGCCAACAAAGCACTGGCTGGATTACTTTGAGAAAGTTTTCACAGAAGAGCTCCCACACCCACCAATCTGATATGTTCCTCAAATTCTAGGATCACCTCTGACTAAGTTGCCATGGCAATTAAGCAGATGAAAATGGGCAAGGTCCAAGATGATGTGGCTATGGAACTGTGCAAGTCGCAACAGTGGAACCCCTGCAGCTGTTTGATGGAGCTCCTTGACCAGTTTGTGCTGGAGAAGAAGAGAACCAATGATCGTCAATGCAGCATGACAGTGCCAATCTGGAAAAAGAAGGGGAACCCAGCTGAATGCACCAACTACAGACTGTTCAGATTACTTGCCCATATTCTTCAAATATTTTTACGAGCCATTGACACATACATCTGCACCATAGTCCAACTAAGTGTCAATCAAACTGGCATCGTCACAAACTGTAGAACAATCATGCTGTCTGGCTGCTACTTGAAAAACACGGGAATCCATTACATGCAGCATTCCTTGACCTCAAGAAAGTGTCTGACTGAGTCCCATATGATGCCATCTGGTATGTGATGCAACGTCATGGAGTCCCAGAGGAACTTGTTAGTTGGTTCAAACTACTCTATAAGTCACAGAAGACACTGCACAGGCTGCTGGTGGTACATCAAAGGATTTTCATATATATTTGGCATCCACTAAGGCTTGGCACGCTCCCTGCTTCTTTTCATTCTGGTTATGGATACAGTCACTCATGATCTGAAGAATTCAGCGCCCCGGGCACTCCTTTATGCTGTTGACATCAATATTACATCAGAGAGTAAGAAAGATTTGAGCGCCAAGCCTAACCATGGAGAGACCATCTGGTGATGTTTGGCAGGAATGTGAAGAAGACAGATTATCTTTCGACTAACCCAAGTGAATGTGGTATGATTCAAATTAATGGTATCAACCTACTGAGAACTGAGGAATCCAAATGATCACAGCAGATGGGAGTCTGAATCATAAAGTCGCATCAAGGATCAATGGGGCTTTGCAAAAATGGCATACAACATCAAGTGTCATGTGTGACAAAAAAGATCATTGACCAATTAAAGTCAAAGATCTTTTGTCCATCATAGTGCACTCTGTGGTGCAGAATGTTGGACAGCAACTAAAGATGTCGGCACTCTGGAGGTCAGCAGATCCCGATCAAGGGGACAACTGAAACAGTACTGGATGAAAACCTTTGACAATGATAAGAAGTTGTCCAGGGTTACCTGCACTTAGCCCCTGACCGTGCAAAGTAGAAGACAAAAAACAGAATAGGAGGCTCCACTATGAAGTGGGACAGATGCTAAGAAAAAAGAAGAAAGCATACCTATAGACTCTAATTTTCAAAAAAGCAAATTCCTTATATTACAGCTTAAAATGAAAGGAAGATGAAGGATCTAGAGTTGGAGAATTTAGTGCAAGCAAAGGATAGTTTTGAAAATGCTTTGAAAGATTTTTGGCTTTAAAAAATGCCAGCCAGGAGGCAGCAGTCAGGTTTGTATATGCCATCAAATAAGACACTGGGGGAAATGATATCTGCTTGGACAGATTTTCATTGCAGATGAACTGCCCTATTCTGGGGGAAATTTCACACGGGACATTTATTACTAAGGAAGAAGTGAGCACCAGGACTTAAGCAGGAAGGGAAAGGCTAACTCTGCAAGGTAAAGGTAAATGTCCCCTCCCCCCCCCCACACACAGGTGTGTGCTAGTTGTGTCTAACTCTAGGGGCAGTGCTTGTCTCCATTTCCAAGCCAAAGAGCCAGTGTTGTGCAAGTTGACGGCCATTTGGCCAGCATGGCTGAAGGCATTTCTGTACACGGAACACTGTTTACCTTCCTGCTTTTTACGGCAGTATCTATTGATCTACTTGCATTCACATGCTTTCGAACTGTTATGTTGGCAGGAGCTGGGGTTAACAGTAGGAGCTCACTCCACTGCGTGGCACCCGGGATTCTAACTGCTGAGCTCCCAACTTTGCAACCAACATTTTTTATTGCTCTAGCCTGCTGAGCCACCACGCTAACTCTAACGTTGTCCAAATGCAGTTGGGTTTATAATCAGGATTTCCCTTATGTATGAAGCTCTTGATCCCTGAATACTGAAGGGAAAAGATAAACACCCTTTTCTTTTTGTAGCCCAACAAGAAAGCCTAGATGAGAATCCCTTTTCTGGATTGGTTTTGCCCCCAAAGTCAGGGAGTACCTTGCAAGTAACCGAGTGCTTTTAAAAGTTGTTTTGGTATTAGACAATTCGCCTAGCCACCAAGAATCCCATGAATTCAACACCAAAGGCACTTATATGGTTGAGTTGTCCCCTAATACAACTTCTTTAATTCAGCCTTGAGTACGGAGAGTCATAAGGACCATTAAGGTTCATCATTACACATTTGAAAAAAATGTCAATACTATGGTAGAAAATCCTGAGAGAGAGAACATCATGAAAGCCTAAAAATATTCTATCACTGTCATAGAAAAAGCTATGGTTACATTAAGTCCCAAACAATAAATTCCTGCTGGGAAAAAAAAACTGTCCAGATGTAGTGCATAACTTGCTAGGGCGTACAGTATGATGGAGCCAATCAAGAAAATCACAAAAAAGATTACCGTTATAGAAAAAACTGTATGGGGTGATGGACTTGAAGAACGGAGAAATTCCTCAGCTAATAAGACACCACACCAGAGAAATTTACAGAAGACAACTTGCTAGATAGGAGCACTTCTGAACCAGTACCAAACTATGAGGAAGATACTTAGATGAAGCACTGCCAGAAAACAAATAGACATTCAACAGTCTTGCAAAAAGCCTAGCTCTGTAGGCATGTAATGCACCATTAGGGCCCCACTTTGCTGTCCCCTGACAGAATAGGATGAAGCATAGGGACTGGCAGCCCCTAGTGGCCCGATCAGTAGGTGCTAGTGGAACTACTTAGGGGAGCCCCTTCTAAGTCTTGGCCTTTTTCGAGTCTTACATCCCACCTTTGGTTCCCAGTGTGAGACTGGTTGCTGTTGGGCCAGATAGTATTTTTAACCTGTTTGATTGACACATTTACAGATACATTGTTTTTTGCCTGTCCCACACTGGTGTATAGTTAGGGCCTAGATGAGTACCAGGTGAAGTGTTGTAAATAGGTTGCACTGGTGAGTAGTTCAGAAAGGACAACTGTGGGTGAATTCCCATGGAGCTTTTATGTTATGGGCTGTTCTATGATACACTGCACTGAAATTAAAGCAAATCATGGAAGAAGAATTGCTATTGTAAGGAAACATTTTTAGAGAAATGAAAAAGCAAAAAGGTCGGACTGAAATTATAATGCATTCCAGAAACGTTGTGCGTATTCTCTCCCTCAGCCTACTTATCGTGATGTGAATGATGAAGAAAAGGAATTATAGATACAGAACAGTAATCATCATTTGGTATGTACAGTTAAGACAGTCCACTCATCTGTTCTCTGTGTGCATGCATGTCTGTGTGAATCACCTGATTATGCTTTGTAGAGTTACATTTTGAGGGAGTTATATATGAACGGGTTTAAGGGTGCCATATCCCTACATAGGGATCTGGCACCCCTAAACCTAGCATTGTTGAAGATGAAAGTTAATTGCTCTTTTCACTTCTCATTATCTCAACAAGGTGTGACTTGAGTTCAACAGTGATCACCCAGAAATAAAATTAGAATGAATATATTAGGTCAATAAAGATTTCACGTATTCTTTCCTTGTACCATTTCCTACATCACTGTGGTGCTCTGTACCATATAAAGCTTAATTATCTCCCTTTCACTAAATATTAAACCATTAAATTGATGATTATAAATACTGCAAAGAGTGTGTTTCAGGTTACTAAAATATAACATCTGCACAATCGTAATTTATGCAGCTTAGTTCTGTCTTGTCAAAAACTGCGTCTGGATTTGCTTTTCTGCATTGTTTCAACATGTTGAGCAGTAATAACTTTATTCATATATGGGCTTATAGTTCAAATAAAAGTATATAAACATTGAATTTTTACATATCAGAAAAAACAAATCAAAACAAAAATTTCACAAGATAAAAGGACTAAAATTTGCCCATGAATACACTGGCACAGACCATGCTTACATTATTATTATATACTGTATCCTGTATGTGCTTTGGATGTTATATGTGTCTTTAACTTCCTAAAGTAGATGGCTGCGTAGCTTAGTCAGTCAAATATCAGGCTGTTTTGGTTAGACTCAGATCATCCAGAAGTTGGTCCTCGATGAAGCTGCAGATCTGGCGTGCATTACCGAGACCTGGGTGGGTGCGGAGGGTGGAACAGCTCCTGCCACAAAATACTGCCCATAACACCCGATCATCTCAGGCAGGGCATCTGAGGGTGCCATCGCTGAAGGAGGCCCGTAAATCTTTGACAAGAAATTGGGTGTTCTCAGTAGTAGCTCCTCGCCTCTGGAATCAACTTCCCCCTGAGATTTGTTTAGCATCTTCCCTCCCAGTCTTTAAGCAGCCGTGGCTATTTAAAAAGGCTTTCCCTGAGTATTAATATATGCTATGAAGGATTCTCTGTTTATGCACTTTATTTTTTGTTTGTTTGTTTGTTTTTATGCTATCTTGCTCCTGTTTGATGCTCAGATATATATTG
>JAHTLZ010000015.1:16803266-16823866 GCA_023846285.1 Phrynocephalus versicolor
TATATATATGCATGTTAGGGTGGATTCGGGTTTCTTCTTATATATATATAAAGCAGAACACTTTTACTCTTTGAGGCACAACAATATTTTGATCATTTAATTCTCACTAGAGATGGGGCCAAATTAAAAAAAATGAATCCCAGCAGCTGCTACCACATCGTCACAGGAATGCCAGCAGTGATGGCATTAATCCATCCCACTGGTGATTCTGGCGGTGCGGGCTGCCCTGACAGAGGCAAAGCCAGCAGCCTTGCCACAATGGGGACAATGGCAGTGGTGATGAAGGCTCCATAGTGGATAAGGTAGGAATTGGAGAATGAATGAGGTAGGGATTTTGTTTGTTTATGGTTTAACAATTGTCAGTCAAAATTTGTGGTTTGTCATTGTTGAGCCTCTCTAATCCTCACTAAGAGACTGGGAGAGGATTGCATTAGTCTCCAGAAACAGTTATAGGCTGTTGATGATGCATTTGTAGGCTTTCAGGCTGACTATAAGATGGAGGACTTGCACTAGCTGTATTGAGACCGATGAAGCTGTTTGGATGAACAGCGAAACATTTCTATCTCTCATAAAGAAGTCCAGTAGCCATGACTCAGCTTCCAGATAGACTCACCTGGATGACTGAGAATCTTCACAGACATATTGCTATGCAATTTGGGGCAGATGCCCTGAAGTTGGTGCGAGAATATGAAAGAACAGCAAGAAAAGTAGCAGACTACAAGAACCACTTATGTTTCAACTTGAGATGCAGACAACAGAGTCTCACCCCAACAAGCCTCCGCCTACAATCGACAGTAAGAAGCCATAGGGCTAACAATATCCTTCAGAGAGCTCAAGAACAACTGCTCAACGAGAGGATCAGACAAGTCCACTTTACCTTAGACACTTTGGAACAGAGAAAAGACCACATTCACCAAGAACTACTCTCCACCCTATCCAAACCAGCAGTGGATGCAGTCATAGAATTTGTCCAGAAAGCACAACTGGCTCAGCATTGCAAAGGCAGAGAGACAAATGAAGAAGTTCAATCTTCTCCTCTCCCGGAAACAGTCAGTAAAAGTGTTTGGCAGAAGGAAGAAGGATGAGGGGACCATGACAGGAGATGTAAAGGACAAATGGGTGAAGAACCTCTCAAACAGGGAACTCTCCCAGACACAGAGAGAGGTCCTATCCAAAGGCCTAAATTTTGCCATCACACCCAAGAAGGTTCCTGTTGTGGATTTCATCACAGCTACAGAATCGGCCATTCACAGCAACAATCTGCCAGCAGCAGAAGCGGAACTACTCAGGAGAAAAGTCTCTGCTGCACTCTCCAGTGCTTAACCACCACCATCCAACCTCACCAGCCAAGAGAGAAGGGCTCTGACATCCCTCAGCAGGGACGAGAGCATCACAATTCTGCCTGCGGACAAAGAAAGATGCACTGTTGTCCTCAATACTGTGGACTACCACAAGAAGGTTATCACACTTTTAGATGACCAACACACATATGAAAAACTAAAAAGAGACCTCACCAGCAATTACAGGAAGAAAGTAATAGAATGCTTAAAACTATTGGAGCAGGAAAACACAATCGACAGAGTGACCTACCACCAGTTATATCCCGGAGAGACCGTCCCCTCCTTTTATGGACTTCCCAAGATCCACAGCAAGGAATTCCCCTCAGACCTATTGTCAGCAGTATAAATTAAGTGACTTACAACATTGCAAAATACCTGGCGACTATCCTAGCCCCACTGGTTGGACTCACGGACCACCACGTACACAATTCAGAGGAGTTTGTTTCTAAAGTCAGGGAGCTGAAACTGGATACAGATGAAACCATGGTATCATTTGATGTTACATCACTCTTTACCAGCATCTCCACCACTGATGCCCTAACAATGGTAAAGAGAAGACTAAGAGAAGACAGCACCCTCACCTCCAGAAGCCGCCTCAACCCAGACCAGATATGCCTGCTCCTGGACCTGTGTCTGAACACCACATATTTGTACAGAGGGGACTTCTACAGACAGAAGCATGGTTGTGCCATGGGTTCCCCAGTGTCACAAATTGTTGCAAACCTATACATGGAAGAAGTGGAGAAGAAGGCACTCAACACCTTCCCAGGGACAACACCATCCCACTGGTTCAAGTATGTAGATGATACCTGGATGAAAATCAAGACTCAGGAAGTACAGGCCTTTACAGACCACATCAATGCAGTGGACCCTAATATTAGGTTCACTAGGAAAGACACCCAAGACAACAGGATGGCTTTCCTGGATTGTTCAGTCACCATCAGACCTGACTGTGACTTGGGAGTAGAAGTTTACAGGAAACCCACCCACACAGATCAGTACGTACTGTTTGACTCCCACCATCCATTGCAGCACAAACTAGGAGTCATCAGGACCCTAAGCCACAGAGCAGAGAGCAACCCCACCTCCACAGAAGCCAAGAAGAAGGAAGACAGGCACCTGTAGACGGCACTTAAGGCCTGTGGAATGTGGATATCCAAAGTGGGCCTTCAACAAAGCAGTGGGCCATCCCAGAAGAACAAGGGATCAGTCTGAGACCCAGACTTGACGGAAGAACCTGGTCATTCCTTACATGGCTGGAGTGTCGGAGAAGCTTAAAAGGATTTTTGGCAAACACCACATCCCTGTTTATTTCAAACCCACAAACACACTAAGGCAGAGACTTGTCCACACAAAAGATCCGATACCAAACCATAAAAGGAGCAATATATTATATGCGGTCCAAAGCAGTGAGGAGTGTTCAGACCTCTACATTGGAGAAACTAAACAGCCATTAAACAGAAGGGTGGCCCAACATAGGAGGGGTAACAGCTCAGGACCAGAATCAGCAGTACACCTCCATTTGAAGGACAAAGGACACTCTTTCAAAGATGAGGATGTACACATATTAGACAAAGAAGAGAGGTGTTTTGAGAGAGGAGTAAGGGAAGCCATTCATGTGAGCATTGAAAATCCCTCCCTCAACAGAGGTGGTGGGCTCAGGCATAGTCTATCTGCTACTTATCAGGCTGTGCTTTCAAAAGTACCCAGACAAATCAAAAAGCCTTCACCACCAAGGCCATAGCTAACGACCCATTCTTGATAGGTTTCAGCACCTTAGGCCATTGTTCACCTTAAGGCTATGGATATTACTGTCTCCCTAACGAGCCTATTCAGGCCATTGTTCATCTTATGAGCCTAATTCAGACCAGGGTGACAAGAGGTCAACGCTGACTATAAGATGGAGGACTTGCACTAGCTGTATTCAGACCGATGAAGTTGTTTGGATAAACAGTGAAACATTTCTATCTCTCAAAAAGAAGTCCAGTAACCATGACTCAACTTCCAGATAAACTCACCTGGATGACTGAGAATCTTCACAGACATATCTTTCAGTTAGGAATTTTATAATTCTCTCTTCTTAGTCTATCTTGTAGTAGAAGGTTCCTGCATACCTATCTTGGCTGTCAATTTAGTTCTCTCAGTGGGTCCTGCCATGGACCCATGAATTTTTATTCGTTGCTTCACATGCTCCCTAATCAATGCAACAGAAGCTGCTGTGAGAACGTACAGAACTTGGTATTCCTTCCTTCCTTCCTTCCTTAATATAGCCCATTGAATTCTATAAGAGGACCCACCTGCTCAACCAGCCTTTGAACTTCCTGCTTGGTTCCCAGGCGGTAGACTGGAAGTTTGAGCTCAACTGCTAAGTTCAAAACTTCTGGTCCTCTGCCCAGAACCCAAGCAGGACGTTCAAAGGCGGGTTGGCCAGAGGGGTCCTCTTAAGTCCCCACCCCACCCCACCCCACCCCTCTGGAGGGTGGCTAGCATGTGGCATCAGCAACAAGGAGCGTGGCTGAGCAGCGGCAGTGGCACTGAGAGTGAGGGCAGCCTACCTGCAGCATCGGTAAGTTTTCTTTTTTATCCTCGCTGCTGCCACTGCCCCCTCAGGCTAGCAACTCAGCCCAGTGTTGAGGAGTACAGCTAGCCAGCAGTGGCAGCAAGGAGGGCATGCAGTGGCGGCAGTGAGGAGGTGGCTGGTGAGGAGAGACCACTGGTGAGGAGAAATAAAAAACTTTATTCCCTCCTTGCCACTGATGCCACATTACCCAGCATTTGGGGGATCGGAGCAAAAGCTTTCACCTTGGCAACTATCCACCCCTGTCACCACCATCAACCCGGATAAGAATGTTTGCTCTTATCCATGGATTTCGCTATCTGTGGGGAGTTCCGGAACCAATCCCCCGCAGATATGGCAGTCCTACTGTAATACTAGCTAAGGGATATTTATTTTAAAATGTGTAGTTTTTAGTGTTTATAGGAAGATTTCTTAATTCATTTTTTCTTTCTGTTTGTTTCAACAAATTGCATTTGATTAAAATTTTAATAACTTAGTTTTCCACAGAGAAACAGGAACGATCCATGGAAAATCCACCACTAAACTGAAATTTGACCAGTACCACAAACACACTAAGCCATTATTTCCTATGATGCAGGGCTAAGACATTGTCACACTCATATTTTGCTCAGAGTCACACTGCATCATATGGTTCATAGTGTTTAAAATGCAAGGAAATCAACCTTCTCTCCCTCTTCCCCTCTCTCTTTCTCTGGTGGTAACAATGATAATTGCTTATAATTTTCAAACAAATGATTAATTATTAGGAAAAAAGAACAAAATTTTATTTTTAAAATTAGATGCAAATTTTAGCTACCTGATATTATTTTAAATAATGCAACAGAAAGACAGCACATTTGTTGTACTGTTTAGGTTATAATCTAGTATGAGTAGTATGACATTAATTTATTTGTATACTGCTGAAGAAGTACAGCTAAAGTAGGAGGTTCACTCACAAAAAAATACTCTTTATTGTGAAACAATTCAAATCATTGAAGTATTAATAATTTTTTTAGACTTACTTCCCAAGGGCAAAGCATTCCAATCTTACAGTTGAACCTTTAGCAGAAGGAACTGTTTCAGGAAACTGCACTTCTATTTTGGGTTCATATTCTCCCATTACACCTGTTACTCCAAAAAAGAGAAAGGATATTTAGAAATAGTGGCTTAGAATCCTGCTCAGGAAATATAGAAATTCATGCTGCTGCTTGAAAATGCTAAGATGACAACAAGGTGGACGAAAGAAGAGTGTGTATTGTACAATGTACCAACAAAGTATTTTCAAATAATGTAAAAAAACATATTAGTTATCTTTAAAATGGCAAAGTAAATATACTTTATAGTACTATACAGTTGGATTATATCTAAATGTTAGTCCTAAATACAGTAAACATGCTGAATGTCAGGACTGTACGTATTATTCATCGTTTATTTAAGTTTTAATGATCCAATAGGTCTAATATAGATGGAACTAGCAATTAAAACAAAATAGATCTGAAACCCCATTTTCTGTAGGTTACTCTGAATTTGTCTCTGAGTTTGCGTTTATGAGTGTGCATGCACATTGACTCTCTGGCAGAATAAATTTAAGTGGAAACTAGTTCAGCAACCCCCCCACCCTTTCATGGCTCATATATTGTGGTCCTGGTGTATTGCAACACCACAGTATATGAAAAAAAGTCCCTTGGGGCAAGCTGGAAAGGCCTGTTTCAGGTCTCCTGTACTTACCCCAGGCCTCGTCCTGCCTCAAACAGCCCTCTGACGCCCTTCCCGGGCCCTCAGAGGCCCCAAAAGTGTTTCTTGATGAGATGGAAGAGATTTCCAAAAAAAACTGGAAGTGACATCTGGATTGCTAGAAAGCACTCTGGGGTCCTTCGAGGGCGAACCGGAAGTGACTTCTGAGTTCACTTCTGGTTTGCTGAAAAGCAATTCTGACTCCTCCAACATGCCCAGAAAGGCCCTAGGCATTTCTGAGTCACTCCTGGTTCAGCGAGAAACACATAGGGAAGAGCTCGAGGAAGCTCCCCTGCCATTTTGGTGCCTCTAGCACCCAGGGGAGCATAGCATTTCATTTCATTTTGCTTCATTTCATAACAAAACTACTTCAAAATTCATTACAAATGAAACAAAATGAAACTACTAAAGAAACAAAACAAAATGCTGTATTTCCATTTAGTGCCCGTCTCTACAAATAAGTGTTCCTGTAAAAGAAGAGTACTGTCCCAACAACACTGTGGTTCCAAAGGTATGCATGGATAAGATTGACTTTTGCATACTTTACATACGTCAACAGAATAAATTCATACCATCAGTACGTAGCACTAAAGGTGTTGGTGAGCCAAGAACTTTGGTATTGGTTGGGGTGTTTGTCACAACACATGTATAATTTCCTACGTCAGACGGCTCGACTTTGGCTATGTAGAGGTGTCCAGTTTCCTGAGAAACAAATCGGCGGTTGTCTTCTTGCACAAATGAAGGATATTCATTGAAGATCCAAGCATAAGATACTTCTGGAAAAAAAAAAAGGTCAAAATACATGCATAGAATGGAATTGCAGTAGTGCAAAATAGATACAGATTATAAGGCATATAGGCTGTTGAATACTAAAGATGCCTGTTTGTATAGAATTCTGAAAAAGTTCCACATTTTACTATTGCAACACTGAAGAATTATTTACTGCAATGGAAAAATAAAGGTTTTGTTTGTTCGTTTTAAAATATTTAAATATTTTAAATATTTTACCCCACCTTTCTCCTTTAAAATGACCTACGGACAACACCAAGTAGAAATACACATTCCCAGATCTAGTTTCTATCCAGAAAATAAACAGAGCCTGAACACATCTGCTATGCCCTTTACAGCTGGTAATAGAATTCAGAAGAACCGCACGTCAATGCTTCAGATTTTTCTATTTCCCTCAAGCACTTCACAAAACGATGCCTTGGTTTTTGCTCTCTTTCTTAGAGTGGTAAATCCCTTCCCATAATATTTTTTTTTCTGTGTGCTTCCTAAATATTCTTCCTCTCCTGTTGTTTCTTCCCTGCATTCTGGTGCTGTATCCTTTTATTGATTACACAAGTACAAAACAGATAACATAGTAACATTTAAAGTATTATTCATCTGAAGAAAATAAGTATTCCTTGATGTAAAATAAGTTTTTGCTGATGCAATACCAATAACACTTGGAATAAAAACACTTGTA
The DNA here is from genome assembly GCA_023846285.1 of Phrynocephalus versicolor. Classification (NCBI taxonomy): domain Eukaryota; kingdom Metazoa; phylum Chordata; class Lepidosauria; order Squamata; family Agamidae; genus Phrynocephalus; species Phrynocephalus versicolor. The sequence continues at coordinate 16,810,366 of JAHTLZ010000015.1, forward strand.
TTTGATGACCAAATTAAAACTCTCATTCCCTTTTACTCTGAGCAACAGCTGCTAAGCATCAAAGTCTAACTCAAGATGAATTTTGAACACAATTTAAAATTGATAAGGAAAAAGAAATTCTCCCAAACCCAAACTGAATACAATGGTCTGGAATAGTATTCATTCATTCATTCATTCATTCATTCATTCATGCATTCATTCATTCATGCATTGCATTTATATGCCCCCCAACAAGACCACCCCACTTTTGGTTGTGTGGGTGGATCCAGGGGTGGGGGCGAGGGTGAGGACAGCAAGGGCGACGGGGTGGCGGAGTCAGGGTCATTGGCAGCGGTGGTGGGAGGGACAGGGATGGCATTGGTTATGGCAGCGGGGTCGGTGGAGGCAGGAGCGGGGGTGGCAGGGAGAGGGGGCAAGGGCTGCAATGGCAATGGTGATGGGTACGGCAGTGGCACATGACATGCTCCCTGTCCCCCTTCCCCCTCCACGAATTCCTCATGGCTGGTCCACCGAGGGGGAAGTGGGGGGGCACGGCACATGTCGCGTGCCAGGCGTAAGCTCTTTGCGTGCCACCATTGGCACGCGTGCCACAGATTCGCCATCCCTGATTTAAGACATACTCAAATTAGTAAGAGGGAAATCGAAAAGGCATCTTACAACATTCAAAGGTAACATTAAAGCTACAGAGAAAAAAATCCATTATGAGGGATGGAAACTAGCATGGAAAACACTAGTGTTCATCTAGGTAATCAATGTAAAAGTCACATAATAGGCAGACCATCATTCAGAAAAAGCTTGCCTGAAGAGGAAGGCCTTTGCCTGCTTCTGGAAAGGCCACACTTGATTGATTTTAACCTTCAACCTCCCCTAACCTAACACTCATCTTGCAGAGGAGCCTGAATGTAGTGTGAATACTTGTGGACAGAATCTAGGGGAAACCTCTAATCTCCTCCCTGACCCTCAGACTGCTGTGTCCCAAGCCCTGGTCAGAGCTATCCCCTGGTTAGATCATACCAGGCTGTTTACAGTCTGGAAATAAAAAGAAACCTCTGTATCCATCATCCATCCAGCAGACAATGGATAGGGGCATCCCTCATGCACCCTACATCCCAGCAAGCAGAATTCTAGATGCTGGTTGCAGTGACACTGGTTGCAACAGCAGCCAGTGTGCTTTAGGGGTGCTCACCAAAACTTGTGTCTAGTTCCACATTACCAGTCAATGTGATAACTAGAGATGGGCACGACTTAGCGGTATTCCCGTTTCCGTTTCCGTTACTCGATTCCGTTACTCTATGGAAACGGTAACGGGAATTACTCCGCCGGAATTCGAGCTCGAACCGACGAATGAACAATTTTGGTCTGATTTGTCGTGCTCGTTACTTGCATTGCGCGATCGCACGATGCCACGCGGCACAGAAAAAAAGTTTTTAAAAGTTAAAAAAAACCGGTTCCGGGCCAAAAAGCAGGCGGAAAAATGCCTGCCGTGCCTCAGGGCACCTACCAGAGGGGTGGTTTCTGGAGGTCCCTGGCTCCCCCCCTCCTCCGTCCTGGGCTGCTCTGGTGGGACTCGCCGCAGGCTCGCAAAAAGCCCAGTCTCGCCGACGGCCGCCGCAAACGCAAGCGGCACGGACGGCGCATAGGAAAAAACTTTTAAACTCTCCCCCCACCCATTCCCAGGCCAAAAAGCAGGCGGAAAAATGCCTGCCGTGCCTCAGGGCACCTACCGGAGGAGTGGTTTGTTTCTGGGGGGGGGGGTCCCGGCCTCTCCCCCTCCGTCCTGGGCTGTTCTGGTCTGGTGGGACTCGCCGCAGGCTTGCAAAAAGCCCAGTCTCGAGTTGCCGACGGCCGCCGCAAACGCAAGCGGCACGGACGGCGCATAGGAAAAAACTTTTAAACTCTCCCCCCACCCATTCCCGGGCCAAAAAGCAGGCGGAAAAATGCCTGCTTGACTAAGGCGCAGGGCACCTACCGGAGGGGGGGGTTCTGGAAGGGGGTCCCACCTCCCCCCCCATCCTGGGCAGCTGGACTCGCCATGCCATGTGGTGCGAGCGGGGGATGCAAAATGGCGCGGCGAACACAATATTGTTTTTGAAATCGTGGTCCAAAAACACACAAGCACAACAGAAACACGCGAAAATTTATAAACTGCCAGATTTTTCACAGTAGCAGTGGGTTTTTTCTTGCAACAAAATGTCTCTCCTCTCCTCCTCTGTCCTCCATTGATTTTATTTTATTTTATTTTATTTACACCTGCGCAGTGCGCAATGATGGGCTGGCCCAGTGGCCTGGCCAGCCATGTGGGAGTGGACGACCATGCAAATTTTTGGAGCCATCCCACCAATTGCATGGCCACTTGGCCATGGAGACTTCTGGGATGTGCCAAAAAGCCCCCTAAAACCTGCCCTAGCCCCCTAACCCCCTAACCCTAATCCTTGACTCCTTACCCATACGTCACAGACTGTCTTCTTAGTGGGTCAGAGAGGCACCCAGAGGTGCAACCCAATAGCCCACCGTAACCTTACCCGTCACTAGCCTAACCCTAGTCCTTGCACTAACCCACCTTAACCCTAAGCCAGATCTACTTGCATTGCACTACACGCAAGTACGATTCCCTTCTTTGTGGGACATGGCAGGTGCGACCCAGTCCTGACGGAGGGTCGTACCAGTGGACTGGTCTCACTGTCTGCAACTGGTATGCATATCCATATATATGGTTATGCATGCCATTTTGCAGCAGCAGCAGGTGAGGAGGGGAGACCCCCATGTTGAGGGGTCTCTTGGAGCCTGCTGCTGTCCCTTCCTAGTGGGTGAGGATAGGAGGCACCCACGGGTGCCTCCAGGAGCCCGCTTTCCCTTTATAGTGGGCCAGAGGAAGCACCCACCCCACAGAGGTGCCTCCAGGAGCCCGCTACCCCCCAAAAAAACCCAGTACTAACGAAAACGAAAAAACAAAAAAACGAACCGACTAATTTTTGCGATTTTTCCATGCCACTCAGGTATAGTGGACCCAAAGTGAACACCAAAGCTACAGACCTCAGATTATGGAGGTCTCTCATATTTTTAAAGGGGGAACCCCTTCTGTTTATTTAAAATACTCAGTGACCATAGTGGTCTTTCTACAACATACTGTAAGCAGAACTATATGTAGATAGAGTCAAAAGAAACTTGTGTTATTTCCTAAATAAATATGTATTAAATATGTTCCATGGCCTTTGCTATATTCTCCTTTTTTGTAATAAGATTATTTTCAGGTATGGATATGGTGAGTTCTAGAAACACTTCTCATTCCTAGCGTTGCTATGCCTTTACTTCTTACCAAAGTTTTCCCCAATGCCAGTGAGATTATCCAACTGTCTATGAAAATAAGGTCCTGGACTTTTTATTTCCTGTTTATTTATTTATTTTATTTTTCCCCATCAGAATTTTAAAATATATGTTTTCAATTTGGTGTTTTCTCTGAGGGGAAAAAAGGTCAAAAAGTCTTTCAAAAGATTTCTTGTTTACAGGGCAGTGTTGGAATAAAATATAATAATAAAAATATTTATATTAATATAGTATATATGTATAATTAATAATAATATAAATAATACTATTAATTAATATAATTAATATTTTTTTTAAAAAAATGAATGAATAAAATAAATAAATAAATAAATAATGCACATAACAGTTTTATTCTTCTCAGTTTCTCACAGAGTATGAGAGGCAGTGAAATGCACAGGCCCAGTGTAAGGGAAATAAAATCTCTGCTGTGAATTATACTTCTTCAGTTGATTTTCCATTAACACAGAAGTAATACTTCTCAACAATACCCTGGGAAATACAATCCTTTACTTCAACTAGACATATTTTAATTTTCTTCAAGCCAAAAGAAGCATAAAGCATGGGGATTTGACATATACTATTCAATCATATTGTTTTCAGAACTCATCCTTTACTTTTTTGTGGGTCTCCCCTCCTTTTTTTTTTCTTTTTGGGTAATTCACCATTTACTTTATAATTTATACCTTTCCATTCTATTGGGAGGCTCCAAGTGAAATATCTCAACTTTCAGGCAGTTTTCCATCTACACACCGATTAGGATGAGAACTTCCTAGATTTAATAATGCACCAGTCCCATCAGGATTAGAGGTATGTCTGCCTTTGCAAATGATTCAGAATTGCAGCCGATGCAGAATATCACAGCCAGACTGCAAAGCGGAGCTGGCAACTGGGGTTGTGTGATGGTCCTCCACTGGTCTTTTGCATCCAGGTCATTAGGTTTGGGCAGGTGTTCACTCAGCTGAATTATTCAACTCTAGCTATTGTTAGCATAGATCTACTAAAAAAAGACAATTCTAAGAGTCTGTGTTGTTGTTAATGTCTCACTTGGGTGATTTTCCCACTCACACTGAAGGGTTCATGCAAGTCTTTCAATTTATTTGTGCATATTTGTACCTGGTTTACTCATAAGTAAAGATTATATGGACTCCCAAAGATCCACAAAGACTCAACCCCACTCAGATCCATTGTTAGCACCATTGGCTCACCAACATATGAATTAGCAAAACACCTAGCCACCCTCCTACAGGCCCACACTGGACAGACCTCATCCCACATCAAGAACTCAGGACATTTCATAGACAAGATTAGCATCCTAAAACTCAACCCCATAGACAGACTGATCAGCTTTGATGTAGCATCCCTTTTCAGTAAAGTACCAGTAAAGGACACTTTAGTCCTCATTCAGCAGATCTTCCCAGAAGACATTAGGGCCTATTCCAACATTGCCTAACAACCAGCTACTTCCAGTTGGATAATGACTTCTATGAACAGACAGATGGAGTTTCCATGGGTAGCCCCCTCAGCCCAGTAATAGGAAACTTTTACATGGAACATTTCAAAAACAAGCTGTGGATGTGGCATATTTTACACCCAGAGTCTGGTTCTGATACGTGGGTGACACATTCATAATTTGGAGCCACGGTGAAGATAAACTGGAAGAATTTCTAAACTACCTGAACAATATCCACCCAAATATACAGTTCACCATGGAAAAAGAAATAGAGGGGAAACTCACATTCTTAGGGTCATGGTCATATGCTAACCAGATCCCCAATTAGGACCCACGGTCTACAGAAAACCCCCACACAGAGATTGGTTCCTACATAAAAATTCCAACCACCAACCACAAGAAAAAAGAGGAATAATCAAGGCACTTGTTGACAATGCAAACCAAAACTGTGAAGCTGAATTCCTCAACACTGATCTCAGCAACCTGAACTGGGCCCTACAGGCAAATGGCTATTCCAAGAACGAAATCAAAAGAGCCATCAAACTGAGAAAAAACAACACCAAACTGAAGAAGAAAAACAGCCTCCAACAAACAAAGTATTTCTGCCTTACATAAAAGGAGTCACGGACCACATGGACAAAGTGTTGAAAAAACGCAACCTACAGACAGTATTTAGACCTACCACAAAAATACAATAGATGTTATGGTCAGTAAAGGACAAAAGGAACCTACTCGCCACTGCAGGAGTATACCGGATACCTTGTAGTTGTGGCCATGTTTATATTGGGACTACACAGCGCAGAATCAGGACCAGAATCAAAGAACATGAAAGACACTGCAGGCTAAAACAACCTGAAAAATCAACAGTAGCTGAATACACCTCGAAACAAACTGGACATGAAATCCTCTTCCAGGACACAGAGGTATTGTACAACACTACCAATCACTATGTCAGACTACACAGGGAAGCCACTGAAACCCACAAACATAAGCACAGTTTCAACAAAAAAAAAGAAAGTATAAAAATGAACAAAGCCTGGCTTCCAGTACTAAAAGCTGCTGAGTGCAAAAGCTCAAAGCTCAATGATTCCCACCCAGCCACAAGCAAAGGTGATCAGTGCACACAACAGAACAACTAACAACACCCATCAACTACATATTAGGATCCTTGCTACCCCTGATAACATTGGAACTTCTTAATCCCTCCATCACAATACAATGACTAACACCTTTTGTCCTGCATAGGACAAGCTTCCTCTTTTCCACAACTTTAAGAACCCTAGTCTCACTCATTATATACCCCAGAGCACAGAGAGAAACTCCTAGTTCCCTGAGCTCCTTGCCCTCTGAAGGTGCCAGCCACAGAGTCTGGTGAAAAGTCATGAAGAAATACTTCCAGAACACAGCCAACCAGCCCGAAAAACTCACAACAACTATCAGATCCTGGTCGTGAAAGCCTTCAAGAATACATTTACCAAGTTTATTCATGAGCAAGTTTACTTGTGAGTAAGGAGTTCATAGCCATGTTGACCCAAACTCACAGTGCTAATACTGGCATGAAGGCAAAATGCTGGGGAGATTGAAAGGATGTAACTTCCTGTCCCCTGCCTTTCTTCTAAGCTGGTGCACTGTGGAAGGTCCACTGCCTTGTGAAGACTGAGCCCAATGAGTCAAAATCCGCAATCCCTATCTATTCTCAAAGAAAGAAAGAAAGAAAGAAAGAAAGAAAGAAAGAAAGAAAGAAAGAAAGAAAGAAAGAAAGAAAGAAAGAAAGAAAGAAAGAAAGGTCTTGCTATGCTGCCCTGGCTGAAGAAAAACTTTGATGTGGAGAGCTGGATGTGAAGTATCTTTTCTTTTTCTTCAAATCGTATGAACGTACACATGTAGTTTGTCAATCCACTTTGCAAAAAGTGGTTGAAGAGTATAAAATCTTAGTCCAGATCTGACCAAGGTAAATTGTGCCTTAATTATGTTCATTTCAAAGGGCTATTTCATTGTAATCTACACAGACTGCTTCTGAGCAGTATTTGGAAAGTACAACTGGTCCAGAATGAATCAGCCTGACTTTATCAGGGGCTGTGCACAGAAGAGGAAGAGTACAGAATACTTACTGGAACAGGGTCACCAACTGCAGCTTTATTTTTGTGTTCAGTTATATACTAATGTAGATTATACGTGTTCCAGTGCTGAAGAAGATGCCTCTTCTTGAAATTCTGAATTAAGGACTGCTCCAAATCGACTGAAAACTGAGAATTAGCTACCCTGGAGTGCTACTGACGATCCTTAGAGGCTAAATTGTTTGCAAACATGTTATTTTAAGAACTAACCTCCACAACGTTGCCTGTTGAGATTATTTAGGAAGCCCTCTTTTATAAGGTCTTCAACGGTTTGGTGGTAATATTTGTTTGGGAAGGAAGGGAGCCTGCTTAGCAGCTGCACCTAAGTACTAAAACTCCTTTCCAAAGGAAATGCAACTCATACCTTTATTGCCAGCCCTCCTGGAAAGTCCTTTATTTATGGCCTTTGGTGAGTAATTTTCATTCTGTACTTAATTGCTATAGTTTTACTGTAAGCAATGTAGAACTCATTAGAAAACATGTGGGATAGAAATACATTAAATAAAAGCAAGTATTATTTAGTCTCTGAATGACAGCACAATGCTCCAATGACAAAGTAATGTCAGATCTCCTGCTACTAGAAGCATTGCCTTTACGCAACTGGGGATCTCATTTAGAGACAACTGACTTATGGCTGCCTAAAGAAGTTCTAGACACCTCCTTTTTCAAGCATTGTGAAAGTAAAACTGCTGATGTTGAGGGCATTCTGTGAGCAGTATAATCAAAGAGGAACTCAACCAAAAGAAGTAGCAGCAGGTCAGAGTACTATTTCTCTGCATGCCTATGAGAACTCTTCTTAATGTTGCTAATATATTTTAAGACCTAAGGATGACAGTTTCAGTGTCCATTAGTGCTGTGTAAAAAGCAAAATGAGATGATTCCTAAAGCAACACAGTAGAGATATTTGCTGAAAACATGTTGCTTATTATGATAACTTACTCTAAAGTAGGTCCATTTGAATCAATGAAACTTATGGAGGTGTTGACTCACCAAATTCCCACTGATGGGCGTAGTCTAGTACATGTTACTACAATAAGTAATGAGATTGCAGTCATTTTGTGAAATATAATTTAAGCTTAAACACTTGATTTTTAGGGCAGAAAGGGGAATGTAATTTCCTGTGACAGTCCTTATGCCCAGAGATCTACCCAATCATTTGTTTTATTTCTCATTGAAATGTAATGAGACTTTTCCTTTTCATTGTGGCTCTTTGATATCATTGTTGAGTTAGTTATGTTTACAGTGGTACCTCAGCTTATGGTTGCTTTGACAATTGAATAATTTAACTTACGAACACTGCTGTGTGCTCTGCATGACAGCTGACTTTGACAGGTCAGATCTGCCAAAGTCACCTGTTGTGCGAAGTGGAGAGCAGAAGTTCACTCCCCGTCACCACCACCACCTTCTTTTTGGTTGCTTCCATTTCTGCAAAAGAGATCAAAGCAACCAAGAAGGAGGAGGAGGTGCCCATCATGGCCCCCTTCCAAACCACCTGGGCTGCCCAAAGTTGCATCACACCCAGGGAACGAGGCAACTTCAGGCAGCCCAGGTGGTTTTGAAATGAAGCACATGCCTCTGGGTAAGTGCTTACCCAGAGGTAAGCACTTGCTTTGCAAGGTGCCCAGGGTGGGATAACATGCATCCACCGCAGGAGATACCTGGGATAGATGCATCCTCCTGAAGCCCTGGCAGTTTTGAAAGGGGGTGCACCTCCTTTCCAAACCACCTGGGAGGGGTGAACATGCATCCGCCTCAGGAGATCCCTGGGATGGATGCATCTTCCTGAAGCCTGGGTGGTATGGAAAGGAGGCACACGTCCTTTCCAAATTTTCTGGGAGGGGTGAACATGCATCTGCCCCAGGGATCTCCTGGGGTGGATGCATGTTCACCAAACCCGAGCACCTTGCAAGGTCAGACCTGTCAAAGTCATTTGTCCGGTGGGAAAGCGGAAAGCAGCCGAAGGCTGACCCGGAGCCTTGAAGGGAAACACTTACCACTGAGTAAGTACTTATTCAGAGGTAAGCACTTCCCATCCAAGGCACCTAGGCTTGTCCCTCAATCATGGGCAGCCGAAGGCTGCTCTCTGCAACCCCAACAGAGCTAATTTTGACAGGTCTGACCTGTCAACGTCAGCTGTCTGGCAGGAAAGCAGAAAGCAGCCTTTGACTGCCCTAGATTGAGGGGGGTTGGGAGAGCCTTTCCATAACACTGAAAACCTATGCATTCCTATGGGAAACCGCTGTTCAATATATGAATTGTTCGATTTCCAAAGATCTGTACTTTGTTTTTTATTTAAGTTTTTATTTCATATTGTTTTTGTTTGTTTTATGATGCATTCTGTAAACCACCCAGAGTAGCCTTGCAAATAAATCTAATATCAAACTAACTAACTAACTAAATAAATAAATAATAAGAACCTAGGCAAAATAAATAATAAGAACCTGGACATTATTAAGAATAATTTTTAATTAAAATAAAAAATGACATCAATGAATGAAACAACTTGTGATATTTTTGAAAACTTCTAGCAGCCAACCTAACTCCAATATGTGAAGCAACAGGCTTGAGAATGAATGCTTCCTTCTTACAGAAAAGCTACCATTTGTCTTGAGCTTGCTAGTAACAAAAGTATACATGCCAAAAAAGTAAAAACCATTGTTTTATTGTTTTCATACTGCGAGTAACCCTCACACTGAATCTAAAACGCGTTGATCCTAAAGTCAAGTGAAGATTTGCCATCAGAAAGCAACCTGATTGATTCCAAATGCAGGAAGTGCCCCATAATTGTGATGGGCTGGTTTAAATATTGTCTGCTGACCATATGATCTAAAAAGAAATGTGAATCAGCCCACAGTTCCTTGAAAAAAATTATACTCAGATAAATTTTGTGAGGAAAAAAGAGTAATATGTTCACCATCCGTTTCTCTCCAAGAGTGAGAGGTTAAGAGACTCACATCCCTAATGAAATTGGAAGATTTGAAATTAGGTTGAAGATTTCTCTACAAGTGCACTAGCATAGTCAATTAATTTCCCAGTGAAACACATACCGAAAGTAACCATTATCTTCTCAACATGTGTTGGACCCACCACAGGAAAGTCATGGGATCCTGAATGCTGTTGGTAATTTTCTGCTTGGTATAGTTGGTTTGCCTGTGAAGGCCCTCAATTTCACTGTGGTATGATGAGGTGGAATGGGCTAAGATGATTGCCCCCAACTTTCTTCTTTGGCACTGTCAACCTCAACTTGATTCATGGTACTCTGGAGTCAACTAGAATATTTGCCTACTTTATGACTATGGAGCTAGCAAAACTGTCCTGTTTGTCCACCACAACTTCATACTGGAATACTAACTGTATTATATAACTGCTGACACATATGGCTGATCAACTTAGGATGCTTTTGGAGGAAGCTAATTAACACTGTCCTTTTAAAATCTGGCTTAGGTCTTGAATCTTGGACTAAGATGGCTTACAGGAACCTCATGGTGCAATGGTTAAAGTGCAGGACAGCAGTCAAGACTCTGCTCAAAATCTGAGTCTACACAGCCATCTCAACATTGACTCAGCCTTCCATTCTTCCAAGATTGGTAAACTGAGCACCCAGTACACTGGCAGGGAGGGGGGTTAATGTGTTGCCAGCAAAATTCAATTGTAAACCACTCAGAGAGTGCTTTAATCAGCATGGGGAATTCATAAGCAATACATTTTTTATTCAATGCTTTTTTTTACCCTAACTGATGACTTTTGTAGGTAGAAAGAAAAACACTTTATTTTTACAATAAATTACATGGAAAGGTAACCTGAGAAAATATTGCTGAACTCAATGGGATACCTAATTATATTTGTCTTTATTTATGAAAAAATAATTCCAGACAGATATATTAAATTATTTATAGGCAACACTATTTTCTTTATAGAAGTCTAATTGTCAGAATGTTTTTCCAAGCTCCATATGGATGTGAAATAATCTAGAAACATGAGAATTCATATTTGAAATGCCTGTGACCCCAAAAGAAATTAACAGCAAGCCTAGGAGCAAAAATCCATTTCTCCTCTGAAATGCTTGCAATCCCATTTTGATTTGAAACCAGTGCAAATCATTAATCTTTTTGGCATAAAAGGTTAATTATTCAACAGATAAAATCCAGAAAGGTGACTTTCTAGCTTGATATGAAGATGAAAAAGTGTGTCACTTCTGTAGAGAGCCAGAACAATGAAAGTTATGAGAGCAATTACCTATGCAGTATAATGTGCACCAAAGTGTAGAAAAATTAACCCCAAATGGCTGAGTTTTCCTTCATCTGAAGAAAACATAATTCTGCTTCATGCTTTGTTTCCAAGTACAATAAAATGGCAGATATATTCAAATTGCAATGCAATACTGGAAACAGAAAAGTTAATGTAGCAGGTAGATTTGTTAGTCTGCTTTGAAACGATGGCAGAACCAGAAGTAGAAATGAAGCATGCATAAGACTGAAAAAGAAGTGGATATATGGAAGCTTATGAATTAAAAAAGCTAATTAGTCTTAGAGGTGCTACACTACTATTTCAAGAACAGTGGAGGAGTGTCTGTTTCCCAGTAAGGAGAAGAGGAGGTAGAAAGTGACTAAAGTGGCTTGTCCTGCCATGTGCATCTGTGAGTCAAAATGAAACTCTACTCCTTCTCTAAAGGTGTACCCTACTCACTGGTAATAGGTCCATTTCATCAGTGCCATAGCATGGGAGGCAGCGACACAGTGGCAGTTTCCTCAGAAGCAAAAAATTTAGGGGACACAAAGGAGTCCGATCCTCTGGAGGGACTCTTACCTTGTCCTTGGAGGGGCGGGGTGTGTGTGTGTGAGAGAGTGGCCATTTTCTCCCAAGAGAAAAGGGCCAGCTGCGTCCACACTCACTGGCTGCCCAGCTGAAAGTGGGTCTGCAGAGAGGCAGGGGCCATTTAGGAACGGAAGTCCCCAGAGCAGGTAGGGGGCAGTAGAAGGTTTGCAGAGGGTAGAGGGGTCATGGGGGTCAGACCTGCTTCACTTTCCTTCCGGGCCTGCTGGCTCAGATGGGGCAGTTGCTTTGCCCCTAGTGCTTGTAACCCATGTTAAGCCACCACATCTCATCACCTTCTGCAGCTGCCTGAGAACTCCTCATTTGGTTGAACAATTTCTATGGCTATAGTTTTACTTGTATTACACACACACACTTTGAAGCCTGGAAGAAACAAAAGCCACCAGGCGAGATGCAGGAAAAACTTGCTGCATTCCACATTCTCATTGGTATAAGCTATTTCATCACCTTGACTAGAAATGTTAAGGTCCTGCAAGATTCCTCCTCTCCATCCAAGAGAGACAAAGAGGTATTTCCCTCCTGCAAGTCTTTGGAAGTTGCATTGGAAGGGAAAAGAGGAAGGTCATCCCCCCATAGACAAAGCTGTTCTCTTAATGATATCAAATACTTCTCACTTCTGTGAAGTCAGTGTCCTGTTCAGATCTATAGAATAGTCCCCAACTGTTTTTCAGTGGATGTCCGACTGTCATGAAATACATAACTGAGTTTGCTTTGGAGTGATGGGTTATGCAGGTAATAAATATTGTCCTTTTTTAGGTGGCATGGAATTTCATTTATTGTCATACAATATATTAATATAGCAAGGTTTTGGAAAATTCTTATGGTTCATTTACCTGGGAATCAAGCTAAATGAATAGAGCTGAAATAAGACTAAACCTGTGTAGGGTTGATATGCATGATGTTTAAAACAAAAAAAAAAAATTAAGTACAGTAATAACTGCATACACTTACTAGGGAGTATGACCATTAAATAACCATACAATTATGTAACATCAGTGATACACATCTTCCTGGGATATGTAAACAAAAAGAAAAAGAAAGAATAGGAAAAAGAAAAACGGGGGAAAGATAAAAAAAAAAAGTAATGGCTGAAAAATGCACACATGCCAATGCAATTTTTCTGTGGCCTTTAATCTACAGAGTACATTGGGAATAAAAATAAAATAAAATATAGAACACGTTTGCTAAAGTAAAATAAAATGCTTTGGTTAGACTTTATTGCAACATGTTAAGTATCAAAGTTCAGACACTTGTGAGGTGGAAGACAATGTGAATGTCCCATTGTCATGTCCTTGCCCACCCAATCCAGAATAAAGAGGCGAGATACAGAAACTGGATTAAAACTTGGGCCACAACTTAATTAAACTATTCAGTGTTATACTCCCATTTCACAAAGGACCCAAGTCCTATCGACCCCAGGATGAGACCTCTCAAGACCAAGTTCCTGGCTCCAAAGTCCTTTGTGCAGCACGTCTTCCTCCATCAAGATCTAGGAATATCCCTTGGCAACAGCCCACCCGAGTCTTCTGACTCTACATGCAATGGAGGCTGGGGTATCCCCTTAAATCCCCCTCCCCTTCATAACCTCTATCTCAACAAATCTACGTAGGAATTGAGATGATTTACACACTCTTCGAGTGTCCCCCCAAAACTCGCTTCACGGTCTTCTGTTCACACTATCTGCAGTTGCAACATATTTACAGCGGGATTATTATTATTATTATTATTATTATTATTATTATTATTATTATTATTATTATTATTATTATTATTATTA
>JAHTLZ010000015.1:16823876-16873472 GCA_023846285.1 Phrynocephalus versicolor
TATTATTATTATTATTATTATTATTATTATTATTATTATTATTATTAGTAGTAGTAGTAGTAGTAGTAGTAGTAGTAGTACTTATTAACCACCCGATTTTCCCATAGGGAACTCTGGGCGGTGTACAGCACATCACCAAGGTGACAACCCAAGAATCGAACCCCAATACAAAAACAACACAGAAATCATAAAAAATACAAGCATAATAAAATACATAGCCATATAAAATTGCTATACCAATGAGGCCTCAGGAGAAAAACAGACCTCACACCACCCAACAAGGGTAAGATCCGGCAAGGAGAGGGGAAAAAAAACCACCACAGTGTGCTCAGAGGTCCCCAAAGCATTGCCTGAAGAGCCAGGTCTTTAAGGCCCTTCTAAAGGCCGGCAACGACTCCACCTGCCTAATTTCAGCTGGCAGCTTGTTCCAATAGGACGGGCCAACCACCGAGAAGGCCCTGTTCCGGTTCGAAGCCCTACGGGCCTCTCTCGGTGTCAGCACTCTGAGAGGGAGGACGAAGCTCTGGTTGGTCTGGACGAGGTTAATCTCTGGGAGATCTGCTCCGCCAGATAGATAGGTCCCAGGCCATGGAGGGTTTTGTAAACCAAAACCATGCTAAGTCCAACATTTTCCTGGGAGTTTGAATGGGATGGATGAAAAACGCACTTGCTCCCAATCACTGGCCAAGCATGAGAATAGATCAAAAACTCCAATCTGGCCCTGAAGTGCCCAGCAAATGTCACTCTTACTCAGGGTGGGTGGAAGGGCTGCATGAGCATCCAGAAATGAGGCCCAGGTAGGGAGTTGGAGTCTTATGAAAGCTGGCTCTGCCTCCCACCTCCATGACTTTGATGTCATCTGCCTGTGTTCACCTCATCTGGGTGGGCAGGCAATTTTTCCTGGCTACGGCTGCTCTGTGCTGTGTGGAGAAAGCCTTGACACAGCTACGCAATCGAATGGTGGGGCAGGGAGTTTCATAGACTAACAACACACTGGGTAAAAATATATTTTCTTTTGTCTGTTTTCACTCTCCCAACCCTCAGTTTGAGTGGATGTCCCCTAGTTCTGGTATTTTGTGAGAGGGAGAAGAACGTCCCTCTATCCACTTTACTTATGCCCTGCATTATTTTGTACGTCTCAATCATATCCCCCCTCAGGCACCTTTTTTTCCAGACTACAGAGCCCCAAATGTTTTAGCCTTTCCTCATAAGGGAGGTCCCCCAGCCCAGTAATCATTTTAGTCACTCTCTTCTGCACCTTTTCCAGTTCCACTATGTCTTTTTTGAGATGTGGTGACCAGAAGTGTACACAATATTCCAGGTGCGGCCTTACTATGATTTTGTACAACGGCATTATAATGTTGGCTGTTTTATGGATTAAGCAAAATGCCATAGAGCCTGTGTAAACAAGTCCATGTAAACAAGAGTCAGGGAAATGACAAAAGGAACAGAGAGGCAACTTACATGGCATAGAGTACCCAAACTAGGCCAGAAAGTTCCAAGTAACTGTCTGCTGAACTCTTTCCTCCTTAGAACTAGAGAAAGAGATGTTCCATTGTATCTGCTACTTTGTGGCTAATGCATATGGAAAATATTCAATGATGAATGCAGAGCTCAATCTCAAAGCATACCCTGTTTGGAAGCAATATTCACTACCCTCTTTTCTCAATCAGAAAAAAAAACACACAATATAAAAACAGAACAGAAACAGAACATTATTTAAAAGCAGACAAAATTTTTTAAAGGTTGAATGAACGTCTGAGAAAATACCATTTTGAAATCAGGAGCATATTGAAATTATGGTAGATATTCTGAAACTTCTCTGGAACTAACGATCACGCCACCACAATCTGGAATAGACAGTTTGGAATCAAGAAGAGATCTTTGTAGCATAAGAATTAGTTCACACACACTCTATGGCATTTTGCCTAATCCATATGCCACACCCTTTGCTGTCTGTTTCATTCACCTGACTAGATAAAGCTTGTAAATGTCATCTAGAAAAACAAGCAACAAACATGACTCATCTAAGCATCAAGATTTCACCAGCAGAAATTATTGGGTGATTTTTTTCATGTTTGTAAAATCTGTCCCAAACTGGGAAATTGCCACTATTTGTTCTAATTTTTTACTCTTCCAACCCACATGAGATTTTATGGTTAGTTAGCCATTAGTATCAAATTAAATTTGTGCAACAATGTCTTGCCCCTGCCCTTTATTTTAATAGCTCCATGAGTTTTCAGCTCTTCCATAACAATCATTAAGATAAAAGCTAAGTGAAAAACAGCACAGGAACTTGTGACCTTGTAATAGCAAAGTGTTCCTTAGCTGACCGGTTAAATGTTCCTTGTTGCTTGAGTGAAGCCAAGGTTCTACATAGAAAGCTTTTACAAAATACTTTTACACATTTGGACTCAACTAATGAACAAAAAGTCCATCTAGTTTCCCCTGTAGCTGGAAGGATGTGATGGATTAGCTTCATTTTATCTTATTCTTGGACTAATTGTTTCAGACTAAAAATGTCTTTCAAAGTATTATGACTCTGATCTTTTTTTTCCCTTACCCCGAAAGTATTCATAAAGTTAAAAACTGCTTTGGGAAGCAATTTTGAAAATACATTCCCATTAACCATATCCCATTTCAAGTGAAAAATGGATCTTTTAATCAACTCCCAAGAATTTTGCATGTAATTGCTTTGAACATTTTTAAAACAACATTGTTGTATTTTTTAATAGTTGAAAGTATTACAAATTGCCTCCTGCCTCTAATGATTTTTAAAATTCTAAAATAGGCAAGAGTTGTGAACACGTCTTAACTAAAATGTTACAAAATTTGAATACATGGAAATGAAATAAAAAAATAACTACTATGTAAAACTTATAAAATACACCTTAGGGTAAAATGTTCAACATTCTACCAAACAGAATTTACATTAAAAAACCATTAAGCCTTTTGTTGAAAGTAATCAGTCTTTTGTGGGCTGCAACATGCCATTCAAAATAGCACAAACAATGCATGCTGTGAAGTTTTGCACACACCTTACATTTTGCTGAATATTATGCTCAGATCAGAAACTATGGCTTGGGTCAGAAAATGGGAGGTGCTGTCTTCAAAAGTAGAGTTGTGGTTTCATGTGCTTTTCTTTTTGCCATGGTCTTTGCTTCAAGATTGTATCTGTTATTGCTTTCCCATTTCTCTAACCCTAACCCTAACCCTAACCCTAACCCTAACCCTAACCCTAACCCATGTACTTGCTCTGATTCTGTCTGTTTTAGAAAATGATTTATGAAGATGTAGTTAGGAGTTTCACACATTCAGTTTATGCCTTACCTTTGTAAATTTAAGTAAACCTAAAACAAGTTAAAATAGAGATTAAAAAAGAATAAAATGATAGTAAAACCAACACACACCTACCCAAACAAGTATGGTATGAAAACATTTCCTCACGCTGTGCTATAACACTGAGAATATTGAGAAAAGGTCTTCCTGAATGTGAGCTTGCTTTAAATCTTTGTTCTGGGAGTTCATACGGATGCTCATTAAACATTGCAAATAAAGACATTAAAAGGAATGTCAGATGCCTGTCCCCTCAATGGACACAGACCTTGATGAGGTGGAGGGGCTTGTGTGCTTCAGTGAAACTGAGAGCTATGCTGGCATTAGCATTGCCACCAGAAGGGTCTCCCAAGCCAGACAGGACTCAGTGGAGAAACCAACCTAATGGTGTCCACCCCCAGAACATCTGATCCACAGTGGGCGGCTTCAAACAGTGTCTGATCCATAATGGGTGGCTGACATAATGGCCAGTAATGGCAATGAAGTAGGCAAGCGTGAAACCACTTCACTTAAGCTAACTTCCCCAGGCAAATCTTTAGCATGACTGGACAACCTAAAGCCATGACCCCCAGTCATGGAGGTAACAATGAACTTAGGGTATTTGTACATGACCCCTAAAGTCCGCCGCAAATGTCTCCCAGTTCCGGAGCATAAAACTGTTTCCCCACCAGCTCCGGAGTTTACAGATAATTAAGTGCGACTACACCCACCTAAACGCGTCCCAGCGCACTTTTCAGGTACCTGCTCTCCGGAGGTGAAAATTCCTGATGCGGATATAATGTAGTGACTTCCGGGCTCTCCTTGCTTCTGTTTGTTCTTTTTTTGTCCCCACCCCTTTAACAGATCTGAATGCAGTGCCAGGACGGCAGAATGGAGGTGAGCGGCATTCTTTTCTTCCTTTTTTTCTCCCTCCCCTCACGCAGCCAGCAGCCAGGAGTGCGGAGGGGGTGGGAACACAGGAACAGCGACAAACCCCTAAGATCTCTGGTCCGAATGTAAGTGGCCAGCGGATCTTAGGGGTTGTGTGAAAAGGCTCTTAGTCACTTTAATGGAGTGGGATTCATAGTCCATCCAAACATCAACAAGACTGTCAGAAAGTTTGTGCCAGTGTCAGACAAAGTCATTTTTCTCCAACTTAATGCACAACTTGTCTTGCTAAATCTTATCCAGGTCTATGCACCAACATGTGATGCATCAGATGATGATATAGAAGAATTTTATACTCAAAGACTGCTTTATCGCTTACCAAATCAATGGAAGTTACCATAGATCAACTGAGGCTCACCCAACTAGAATGTTGCGGGTGCTCTCACTTCAGGTGGCCATGCCCAGGGAGGCAAGGAGAGCGGTAACCTGCAACCAAGCCTTTTCTGTGGCTGGCCCTTCATTATGGAACCACCTCCCATGTGAGCTGCACCTTGCACAATCCCTGCCTGCCTTTAAAAAAGCTCTGAAAACCTGGCTTTTTCGAGAGGCATTTGGTGACCTTTAATTTAATTTTTTTTCTTTCTTCCCCCCTATGCCGCCATCTTGCTGAATATATATATTTATATATTCTGCTGTTTTATTTTATTATGAGATTTTGTTGTTGTATTTGACTTTTATTTATGTTGTTAACCTCCCAGAGTTCCTCTGGAAGACGGGCAGTATATAAATGAATGAATGAATGAATGAATAGTAATGGGTGATTTCATTGCAAAGGTAGGACAAGGCCAACGGGTTGAAGTAGTAGGTAATTATGGATTAGAAATTGGCAATAAGCAAGGTGACAAATTAATTCAGTTATGTCAAGAAGAGGAACTTATAATGGCAAATACATATTTCCAGATGCCACCGCACCACTTTTATACATGGACTTCAAATGCTAACAGGAATATCAGGAATCAGATTGATTATGTCTTGATTAATAAAGTTTTATAAATTAAATTAAATGTGTGAAAACATACCTAGTGAAGATATTAATTCAGATCATAATTTGACTTGTCAGTCAAAGGTGACAAATAATAAAACTGTGATTTCTAAGCTTTAGGACCCAGCATTAAGAACTGAAGCTCAATCAATCCTCCTGAGTACAAATTTCAAAATAATCAAAACATTGGCCAAAATCCTGTTATACAACCACACAAGTACAACTATTATGCTCCTATATATGACTACATAGACTTTGTGTGTATAACCATTTGTAACTTTGTGCTTATATATCTCCTTGTGTGATTGCAATGTTAGTTTCCTTCCCTCCTAACTTTTAGATGGTCCACTGTACATGATTGCATTGACTGACTTCATAAACACACCAGTGTTTTCAATGTTAGCACCATCCCTCATAATGGAAATTTTCACTTTTTTCTTTAACTGCTTGCATTCTCTTTTAGCCTTAATGCTGCCTTTTATTGCTGTAAGATGCCCCTCAATTCCATGTTCTCAGACTTGAATATGTCTTAAATGTACTGGACTGTATATTGTCCCTCATTACTGTAAACTGCCTTGAATCCTTTTCCAAGGAAAAAAGTGGGTAAAAATACTCAATAAAATAAAATAAAATAAAACTTTGTGTTATATCTTCCGTAATTGTGTCACGGCTGATATGAAAGTGTGATCCCTGAGGAATGTCTGCTGGTGCACCACATGATTTTTCATGCTGATACAACTGCATGGTTCAATCTAATGTTGCCAGCTGTGACACCCAGCACATTGATGGCAGCATTGCTTTATTTATTTTTTTATTTTATTTTTTGGCAGAAACAGGATACTGGCTGCTGTTTCTTTACAGCCACCAATGTAGCTGGTGTCCTTTGTTTTGTTCTACTTACTGTATGTTAGAGGACTTCTTGAATGTATGGGCTGCATCTAGTATTGTGCTTAGAAAAGTTTCTTTGGCACTGATGTAACAGTGTGGGATACAACTTTTTCTCCTTTGTTGTGTCTAGGAGCCCAGGAGACCATTTTATAAAAATTCAAAGTAAAAAAAAAATCAATAGATTGATCTGATTCATCAGAAAAGAAATCATAAATTACGTTTTTGCGATCAGTTTTTGTGTGACCTTAACAAATCACTAATAAAAACAAATCACATTTTTTTCTTATTCATGCCCATCTCTAGCACTTAATAAACAATAGTTATCATACAAAAATAGCCTATAAATGTACTGCAGAACAGTAGCTTAGAGTCTGTTGTGTAAGTTATGCCATGTGAGACAGGTAACATCATCAGCCACAGAAGTAAACCACAGGGCTGTGGAGTCAGAGTTGGAGTTGAGGAGTCGAAGTCGGAGGAAATTTTGGGTACCTGAGGTCAGAGTCGGTGTGGGAAGTACAAAAAACTTAGGAGTCGGAGTCAGAGTTGGAACATTTATCTACTGACTCTACAGCCCTCAGCAGGGCTGTGGAGTCAGAGTCAGAGTCGAGGAGTCTGAGTCGGAGGAAATTTTGGGTACCTGGAGTCAGAGTCGGAGTCGGAGTCAGAAGTACAAAAAACTTAGGAGTCGGAGTCGGAACATTTATCTACCAACTCTACAGCCCTGGTAAACCATCTTTGAAGGTCTTGTGGAATCCCTTGCACCATTTGAAAGCTGTTGGTAATCATTAAGGGGTGGGGGTGGGGGAGTCCCTATCAGGAAGATATCAGAAACATATTTACAAAAAAATCACATTGGCTGATGACATCTTCTGGCTTACATGGTGTAATTTTTGGCAACAATGTTTCAGTTAGTATAAGTCAGGCATGTCCAAACTTCAGCCCTCCTGATGTTTTGGACCACAATTCCCAGAATTCCATGCCTGTATTGCCAGTGACAAAGGACTGTGGGAGTTGTGGTCCAAAACATCTGAAGGGCCAAGGTTTGGACATGGTATAAGTGAACAGGTTCACATAGCTTCCAGTTAGTGCACAATTCACTTAAGCGTTTTCAAGAGGAAATTTCTCCAGTAAATATAAAGTTTCTCCTAGAAAGGAACATAGCATAACAATATATAGATACAAGGACCACAATTTCATCTGGTATAAGGCAAAACCTAAGTATTCAACATAGGCACAACAAGGGTTCAGTGTAGCAGTACAAATCTGTTTACGTGCAGAGAAAATGTGCAAACATTTACACCCAACAGGGATGTTCCAGTCCTCAAGTTATAAGACAATCAGCAGACTTTTTAAAGCTACTGCTCAAAATATCATGCAGGACACTGAGGAATTTTTCACCCAAGGCAGATGTCAAAAAAGAGATGTAACTCGCTTCATTGTAGTGGAAATTATTTACTTGACAGGTTGTGGGATCCATTTTACAAAGAGTGTAAGATGTGATATGCAGGGCACTAGTGGAGCAACCAAGCACAACTATAAAACAATGATAACTGACAGGGAGGTTTGTAAGAGCTAGCATAAACTTACAACCTAGATGTTAAAATGTGTGAGGAATTTCCCACAAGTGTACCTATAGACATTCTGTAACTGTATGTTCTAGGACTGAACTGCCAACATTCCTCCAAACTGGTTCCTACTAGAAACTCAACTCATGAATGTAGGATCCAAGAGCTTGTGATTAAAGATGGGCACAAAATGATTTTTAAATGTTGTTTTTCATTTTTCATTTCATTTCAGAATGGAACAAAAAATGAACTGATTTTTAAATCATTTTGTTTGTTTCATTTTTCATTTCCCCCAACACGCCTGGTTTGGGGGGGGGGAGTGTGGGGTTTGAAAAGGATGTTTGAGCTACTGAAGCAAGCAGCAGTTGCAGTCATTACCACTTGCTTTGGTGGCTCAAAGACAGTTTGAAAACCTCATGCCCCTCCAACACACCCAATTAGGGGGAAAATGTAAAATAAATAAAAATGAAAAATGAAACATTTTTTTAAAAAAATTGTTATAAATACTGTAAAACAAAACAAGGACAAATGAAACAAAAATGAAACGAAACACCATTTTAATATTTCGTGCCCATCTCTATTTGTGATGTTCAGCACACATATGATCCAAAAAATTATCTGCCCCAACATTATTTTATATTGGACAACTATTTCTGCTATTTAGGTGCAGTTGCCATGCAGATGGAGCTAAAGAAACCACTTCAGTGTACAATGTTGAAACTCCAGTAACAAACGAAAATACTCAATACAGTGGTACCTTGTATAACAGACAGCTTGTATAACATAAAATTTGTACAACATAAAAAATTCTGGAGATAGGGGAAATTTGCTTAACATAATTGCCTATGGGGAAAATCCGTACAACATAAAAATGGGATTACTCTGCTTTCAATGCATTCCTATGGGAATTTGTATAAAGGAAAATTTGCTTAACATAATTTCTTTTGGAACGAATTAATTCCTTTATACAAGGTACCACTGTAATGCCTTCAATCCCCCAGTTATGTTCCCACACAAAAAAATATGCAGCACAATAACAAAGATCTAGCAACCTTACTAAATGAAAAGCTAATATTTGCAATGACTTTCATTAAACACTCTGCTACTCATCACTATTACTATAGCTTATGGTTTTTCCTTCATAGTTCCTATGGTATTTTTTTTAGCTAATGAAAAATTAGGCTCATTTTAATTAATAGGGGTGTTGACTTACTACATCTTCATTGATTTAATGGACCTCTTTTATTACCATTTACTATGCTAAGCCACAGGATTTTGCTACCATCTCTTTTCCCTTTGAAAAACAAACCGTACACACACCGCAAGTACATGACAACTGGCTGGTTTTTCAAAAAACGCAGGAATACTAATATTCAAAATCCTTAGAAGTCCGTGCAACTAAGCAGCAGATGGTTATTTTGCACAATTTGTGCCTACTGATCCACAGGAGCCAATGGGGTGCCACCAAAGTCCTGATTTAATCTGCCTGCAGTCAGACCCTCCTTCTAAATGTGTATGTGTGTGTTGTGTTGTTACAGTCGTGACCAACTCTACATGACTCTGTATCCATGGAGTTTTCTTGGCAGGAGTACTGGAGCGGCTTGCCAGTTCCTACTAGTGTATATGCAAATACTTATTTATGTGACATTAAACTGTGTATATGTATACTCACACGTATTAGAATGCTCCTGCCCCCAGCCCTACCAGTCATCTCTTAGCTGCTGTGCCTCCTGCAAAACCGGCCACCATCAACCATCACTCTGTGTCCTTGACTCCTTATCTTTCTTCATTAATTCCAATGTTATCCTGATACTGTGAGAGCCATTTTTGTTGCTCTTATGGTTGAACAACTGGAAGTCAGGTATCTTTGGAACTATACTGCCAACTATACTTTGTTCCTCGCTAATCTTGCTCTACAACACTGGTGACAGATATTTTCACATTAAACCAGTTTTAAACCCCCACTAATTACAAGCTATTTCATTTTCTTCTTACAGTGGTGGGTCTTTAGCAAAACATCATCATTGGCTGATTAAAGGGCAATTCCAGTTCTACTTTCCAAAAGAGAGAGAGAAAATGTATTCAGATGGTCTCTTGAAGCAGTATTTGGCTGAACAAATAGGTTTACAGTGTGGGTGTTCAGAACATCCCATTTGTGTAGATGATGAAAGAAATTTCACTTTTCATGGTTTTATTTGGGAGTGGTGGTAGTGCAACAGTTAATCTTGCACTTTATATCTTTTTCCAGTTGGCACTGCCAGATTCCTGAGGGACCCAGTGCTTTTAAGTCAATGCACCTACACACACATGGTAAGACAATAAATTATCTCTAAGAAGATATGACAAAATATTATACTACAATCCACAGCTTATGGATAGCAACAAAAATATTTTAAAGACAGTGCTATTGTCTTTTTAACAATAAAAAGTGTATATTATCAATTCTGAAGTTTGCCTTTAAAATGCATCATGTGGCTACTTCTGTTCTCTTTTTTTTTTTGATAATCAATTGTAAAATGTACAAAATATGAGATGGACTGACACTTTAGTAAGTATGGATGGGGAATTTAACTCTTTGCCATCCCACTATGGTCTCAAATGGAATTGGGACTTCATGTCTGCAATTGGTATTGGAGAAAATGCTTCACTGGGAACTACCTTTGAAATGGTATATATATGTATTATGTATATATGGTTATTAAGATGGACACAACACGAAAATATAGTGTTTCATTTCATTTTGTTATTAACAATTTTAAAAGAATTTATGAACCAAAATGAAATGATTATGGTTTAAATTGACTCCCCTGCTCCCCAGAAGCACCAAATTTGGTCGGTAGATTCCTTGGACTCTTCCATTTAAGCCCTCCAAATTTGGAGAGATTTGGAGTTCAAGGGCCTGAGTTAATCAACACCAAATTGTCCCCCCCCCTCTGGAAAAGGTGCAGAAGAGAGTGACTAAAAGGATTAATGGGCTGGGGCACTACCCTTATGAGGAAAGGCTGCAGAATTTGGGGCTCTTAATCGTCTTGGGGAAAAAGCACCTGAGGGGGGATGTGACAGAGATGTACAAAATTATGCAGGGCATGTGTAAAGGGGATAGAGGGACGGTTTTCTCCCTCTCACAAAATACCAGAGCAAAAGGACATCCACTCAAATTGAGAGTTGGAAGAGTGAAAACAGACAAAAGAAAATACTTCTTTATACAGTGTGTTGTTAGTCTGTGGACCTCCCTGCCACAGGATGTAGTGTTGACATCTCGCCTGGATGCCTTCACAAGTGGATTGGACAGATTCCTGGAGGAAAAGTCCATCACAGGTTACAAACCATGATTGAGATGTGTAATCTCCAGGCTTATAACCAGGCTACTCCAAGTGCCAGATGCATAGCAGTCGTATCAGGAGACAGATATCTAGTCTCGTGCGCTCCCAGACGCATCTGGTGGGGCCACTGTGAGATACAGGAAAATGGACTAGATCAGCCCTTGGCCTGATTCAGCATGGTTCTTCTTATGTTCTTATGTTCAAGGAAAAGAATCATGAGGAAAGCTGTGGAAAACAATAATAAAGCTCCTGATGAGGGTGTGTCAACATGTAGGAAGATGGGGAAACGACTGGTAACAGGAAGGGTAGAAGGAAGGTGGCAAGCTCTAACCATGGCAAAGCAAGTAAGGCAAAGAAGGGTTTTTCATTGCTTAAAACCCCTTTTTAAATTGCTGAAGGAAGCTGATAGGTCCAGAAATAATAGATGGTGTGAAGAAGCTATTAAGAGTAATTTCCAGTGTGTTTCAAAAACACAAGTGCCACAGCAGAAGGTATAAAGTGGTAGAAATCCCCCCTCTTTGAAATTGTTTGGGTACAAAGGGGGTCCCACAAGGGAAGAGATGTTCCCAGCCAATATCAAGTAGGGAATTAGGAGTCGAAAAGGATAAAAAAGAATTAAGGAACAAGGACACCCAAAAGGGTAATCTAATACCAATAGAAATTGTGAATAGGATTGTTCATACAAGATATGGGAGGTAGAGAACAAATGGAAGGAAAGTAAATATATGAGGCAGCTACTAAATTAAGGATAAATGATAGGAACACTTATGAAGTATGTGTGCCAAAACAGACTGGAGAGGATTATCAGAAGGGCCCAGATGGATTTAACACGAGCATAAAAACACTGACTTATTGAATAGCAGCTCTGGTATTAAACCTGAACCTCTAGCTCCTAAGGAGGATAAAAGAAGCAATATGATGGCCTTGTAAACTTCCTCTGCTCCTCATGGAAAACCTTTAATTGAAATTCTCTCTTGGTATTTTGCACGGTAGGCCTCTAAATTGGCAGATATAGAGAATATATTTCTATATTTACTAAATATATTGAGAAACTTGAAATTTTTCTCCAGATTTGGTCTCAGCAACAGCTGACACTGGATGGCTATGTCCAATATTTAAAGGCATTCTCTAGTGGAAAATGGGTTTGGTGTAAGGGAGGGCTATGCTGCTGCCATAATACTCAACATTTAACTTTTGTATTTTGTTGATAATTGCTATTTATATCCCCCCCCACTTCAATCTCAGGAATGTTTTAAATGGATTTGGGTGACTCTAGATGATTATACAACCAATTTCATTACATTTTTCCCATCAGCTTTGAATGTACTTATGGCAATAGTAATGTGAGGATAGTTTGAAATGAGACCCTTTTTTTTCTTATTTTGATAAGTTGCCACCTGAGACCAATATTTACCACCCTCTTCCCACAGAGTGTCAAAGGATCAGGGTTGTAGCTATGTAGGGTTATGCCTTATACAAATGATAAATAACTTTGTCTTGGTTCTCCTAATGAAGGATGACAGGCCTGGAGAATTTACATTTGTATCCACCAATGGTGATTCAATGGGACTTTATGGTATAATCTTCCAGGACCTGATAGGAGTGATAATGAATTTTAAAATTGACATTTGTTTAGATAGTGATCACCTAACAGTGGTGCTCGAATTTCGCTTAGGAGAACCAGTAATATCCCTTGAGGAAGTTCTCATAACTCTCCCAGAGGCTGAAATTAGAGCCTCCCTAATAAAGTGGCCAGTAAACCAGGAAGATATTATGGAAAAACTATTACATATACAGCACTATCTTCCTATGGATCATCTAATTAGCACAGCACATTCTATCACAATTGTACTAAAGACTTATGGAAAATTATTAATTTTCTACAAGATTATTTAAAGGGTAAGATTAAAAGTAACAAAGCACAAATACTGCCTACTACCCCATTGAAATCATGGTTTGATAGGGAATGTAGGAGAAACAAACACTATTTATTGACAAAATATAGATCACATAAAGTAAAGGCCCTGGGAAGAAATCCATCTGAATGGTTAATATTGGAAAGGATATATAAATCCTTAATTAAGAGGAAGAATGCCCAAGCCCAAAAAGAATTATGGCATCAATTAATTGCTGCTACTCAACTAAATAAATCTAATTTATTCTAGAGAATTGTGACTAGGGTTCTGGAGGTTCATCCTGTGGTTAATGAGAATAATATTTTGGTGGGGCTGTAAGTTGGACCCAAAGAATTATTGCCCAATAAGTTTACTAAGTGTTATTAGCAACTTATGTCAGGCATCTGTTTGGAAAAATTTAAGACTGGTTACAGTAGGAAAACATTCTAGCAGAGAAATAAGCTGGATTTAGATATGGTAGGGCTACCGTAGATCATGCATTGATTTTACATCTAGTAAATAAAGATTCTAAGCTTGAGTTTTTCTTCCAGAGCAGCAGCAGAGAGAGGAGGCTTGCAGAACAATAGAGCAAGCACATCATGAGCACATGGCTGAGGGGGTGGAACTTCTGACTACTTCCTGTGCTTACAGTGATTGAGGGGGTGCTGTTTTACCTTTAAATACCTGCTCCCAGCACCTTCCAAGTTCTTTTCTTGCAGAGGAGGAGAGAGAGAGAGGAGGCTTGCAGAACCGTAGAGTGAGCAAACAGCGAGCACACGGCTGAGGGGGCTGGAGCCATTGTTTTGTACAATGGCATTATAATTTTGGCTGTTTTATTTTCACACCCTTTTTGATGATCCCTAGCATGGAATTGGCCTTCTTCACTGCTGCCACACACTCGGTAGACACTTTCATTGAGCTGTCCATTAGCACATCAGATCTTGTTCCTGATCCATCATGGATAGCTCAGAAGCCATGAGCTGATAAATAAAGTTTTGATTTTTTGCCCCAACATGCATTAAGAACATAAAAACAGCCTTGGTGGAACATGCCACAGCCCATCCAGTCCAGCATTTTGTCTCACACAGTGAATCACCATTTGCTTCAGTGTATTCCCAAGCAGATCTCTTCACCTGCTTATGATTCCCCACAAATGACATTGAGAGATATCCTGCCTATCTCTCCAACCCGCAGGTTGTCCGTAGGCA
Source organism: Phrynocephalus versicolor (assembly GCA_023846285.1). NCBI lineage: Eukaryota > Metazoa > Chordata > Lepidosauria > Squamata > Agamidae > Phrynocephalus > Phrynocephalus versicolor. The sequence continues at coordinate 16,838,001 of JAHTLZ010000015.1, forward strand.
ACCATAATAATACCCATTGATACCCTTGTTCTCCATGAACTTTCCTAATCCTTTCTTAAAGCTGTCAAGGCTGACAGCTGTCACCACTTCTTCTGGCAGGGAGTTCCACAGACCAGGGATCCTCTAGGTGACAAAGTACTTTACTCTTATTTGTTTGAGAGCTAGCACCCAAGAGTTTCATGGAGTGTCCCCTAGTTCTAGTGTTGTGTGATAGGGAAAACAGTTTTTCCTTGTCTACTTTTTCTACACTGTGTATGATTTTATAAACTTCAATCATGTCACCTCTTAGGCCCTGCAATGGCCCAGCCATTGCAGCCTCAGATGGTAAAGAAAGTGTTCCAGTCCCCGAATCATTCTGGTTGCCCTCCTCTGCACTTTTTCCATTTCTGTAATATCCTTCTGGAGGTATGGTGACCAGAACTGTACACCATACTCCAGATGGGGCCTCACCATAGATTTATAAAGAGGTAAAATGACACTTGCTCACTTATTTTCTATACCCTTCCTAATGATCCCTAACACTGAGTTTGCTTTTTTCACTACTGTGGCACACTAGGTTGACACCTTCATTGAGTTGTCCACCTGGACACCAAGGTCCCTTTCCTGCACAGAGTTCAGACCCCTTCAGTTTATAATGTAATTGGGATTTTTTGCCCCAACTTGCATCACTCTTCACTTGCTAATGTAGAAGCTCATTTTCCAGTGGTTTGCTTACTCCCCCAGTGTCAAGAGATCCCTCTGGAGCTCCTCACAATCTCTCTCAAGAAGTCCTTGTTGGTCCTCCTCAAACTCTCAACAGACTTTGATACCATTGACCATTGTAACCTCTTGGGGAGGCTCTCCGAATTGGGAGTTGGCCCCCCCACCTTGGCATGGTTCACTTCCTTCTTGGAGGACTGTCCCCAAAGAATGGAGATTGGTGAGATGCAGTCCACCCCGTGGATTCTCAAGTGTGGGGTTCCACAGGAGTCGATAATCTCACCAATGTTATTTAACATCTATATGAGGCCACTGAGAGGGGTCATCAGAAGTTTTGGAGTTTCATGTCATCAGTATGCTAACACCCAGCTCTATCTCTCCTTTCCATCTTCTGCAGTGGATGCTGTTCCATCCCTTGAGCGCTGCCTGGATGCTGTTGTGGGATGGATGAGGGCAAACAGACTGAGGTTGAACCTGGACAAGATGGAAGTTCTGCGGGTGGGGGCTCCTACTGTCAGTGGGTTCGAAAACTTCCTCTCATTTCAGGGAGTGACTCTCCCCACTCAGAATGAGGTGCCCAGCTTGGGTGTCCTCTTGGATCCGGTGCTGTCTATGGAATCCCAGGTAGCATCCGTGGTCCATTCTGCCAATTACCATCTTTAGCTGATTGCTCAGCGGCACCCCTATCTGGGCTCTCAACATGCTAGTCCATGCACTGGTAGTCTCAAGGCTGGACTACTGCAACACTCTCTACGTGGGACTGCCCTTGAGGCTGATGCAGAGATGCCAGCTGAACCAGAACATGCCAGCCAGATTACTGACATGGACTAGGAAATATGATCATATATGCCCAGTGATCGTCACCCTGCACTAGCTTCCAGTTCAGTTCTTCATCTATTTCAAGGTTTTAACTATGACATATAAAGCCCTAAATAGTTTAGAATCTCGCTACTTGTCAGAGCGCCTTCTCCCACTGAAAACTGCCCATAATACCCGATCTTCCCAGGCTAGGCATTTGAGGCAACTGACACCATGAGAGGTTCAAAAGGAAAAAAAACTAGAAATAGGGCCTTCTCTGCTATTGCCCCTTGCCTGTGGAATAACCTTCCACCAGACATCTGCCTAGCCACCTCTTTTGCTGCCTTTAAAAACGCTATTAAAACCTGGTTATTTATGCAGTCATTCCCTCAAATATAATGTAATTTCAGTGTTCCCCATTAAAACATGATTTTATCTTATTTGTCCACCCATAACAACACTTAACCACTTTTTATGTTACCTTATGTTAATTTTATTTTTAATTTTATTATATTACCATATTTAATGTTTATTTTGTGTAAATTACGTAGTTTATTCACAGTGTTTGTATACCTTAATTTGTTGTAAACCACCCAGAGTGACCTCGCTGATATAGATATCCAATAAATAAATAAAATAAATAAATAAGCTCATCTGCAATATATAAGAGTATGCATAACTATTTGCTGCATTTTCTGGGAAGGAAGATGCCAAAGGCCACAAATTAGTAGTAGATAGGATGAAAGGAAAAAGAGGTGTGTGTGTGTGTTGTGTCATTACAGTTGTGACCAACTCTTCATGACTCCATGTCTGTGGTGTTTACTTGGCAGGAAGACTGGAGTGGCTTGCCAGTTCCTAGCCTACAGAAGCTGGTACTGCCTGGTGGTCTCCCATCTAAGTACTAACCACGGCAGACCCTGCTTAACTTCTACTGCACCTCATTCCTCCTCCGCCTCCTCCTCCTCCTCCCCCTTCTTCAGTCATTCAGTTGTATCCAACTCTTTGTGACCCCATGGACCAGAGCTCGCCAGGCCTTCCTATCGTCCACTGCCTCCCGGAGTTTGGTCAAATCCATATTGGTTGCATTGATGACACCGTCCAACCATCTCATTCTCTGCCGTCCTCTTTTCCTTTTGCCTTCAATCTTTCCCAACATCAGGGACTTTTCCAAGGAGTCCTCTCTCCTCATGAGGTGGCCATAATACTGGAGCCTCAGCTTCAACATCTGTCCTTCCAGTGAACATTCGGGGTTGATTTCTTTCAGGATGGATAGGTTTGATCTCCTTGCAGTCCAGGGGACTCTCAAGACTCTCCTCCAGCACCACAGCTCAAAAGCATCGATTCTGTGGCGATCAGCCTTCTTTATAGTCCAGCTCTCACTTCCATACATCACTACTGGAAAAAAACCATAGCTTCGACTATCCTGACCTTAGTAGGCACCTCATTCCTATTTCTCTTTATTCCTCCACTATCCAGTCATTTTCTGTTCTCTTTTGTCCCCACAATGGTTTCTCATAGACACATGCATCTGCAAAACTATTTGACTAATCACATACAAAGTCATAAATATCCTCTCTCCTCTCTGTCTCTTTTTCTTTCTTTGGGTGCAATCAGGCAGCTACAAAGGCCTTCATGATACTAGAAATTATCACTTGAACTTGAATGATTTCCCAAAAAGTAATGCTTCCATTTGCTGGGGAGATGTGCCAGCCTGGCCCAAAGATGTAGAACCACTGCAGCAGGGCAATAGATAGATAGATAGATAGATAGATAGATAGATAGATAGATAGATAGATAGATAGATAGATAGATAGATAGATAGATAGATAGATGATAGAGATAAAATTCTGATATTTTTCCAAATTCCCATTACATTACCATCAGCAGGAAAAACCTCTTTCCCCCAGTGAAAAAATAATTTTGCCTCTTTTGCAAGTCTTTATTATGTCTTAATTTTTAGGCTCAATTTACTTTATGTACAACCAGAGGACAGCAGTTCATTAGGAAGCTGTAGATAAAGCAACCTGTGACAACTACACTAAATGAAAACTGAAGGTCATGTCCCTTTAATTATTCTTTATCAACATATGCTTGATGCATTACACTAGAGAAAGATAAAACACAGACTGCATCCTTGTAAAAATCAATGTATTGGTGACAGATATAATGGGGAAAGGTCACAGTAAAGTTTAGGGCCTAAACAATTATGACACAGAGAACATCAGCTATCTATACATGGATTTACAGTCTGTAGTTTTGGCCTCTTGCAGAAACTTACAATGACTGAGAAACTTTATCAAGCCCAGAGTGACCATTGGTCAGATGGTGCAGTATAAAAATCAAATAAATACAGTAGGACCCCCATATCCACTGATCCACTGATTCAGTTATCCATGATTTGCAGAAAAAATAAATAAATAATTCAGCAGCCGCAAAGCAAGCTACTGTCACAGACAGCAGCTGTAAAGCAAACTGCTCTCATAAAACAGTAGTGTAAAACAAGCTACTGTCACAAAACAGCAGGTATTTTTGGGATGGTGCTGGTGTTCTCTCTTATCCATGGATTTCATAATTCATGAGTAGGCCTGGATACTGGGGCCCTACTGTAAATAAATTAAGGGGGAAGAAGCTTCCCCTCTGAAATAAATGCATTTGCATTTTTCTTTTGTTCTAAAGAGCCAGTTGTTCAAAATCAACACCAATACCCAGTGATCTTTCACTGCAATAACAGTGCCATGGAAGAAATCATGTGCCACCCACTCTGAGTGAAAGTTAACATCGTACAAGAACATTAACATGCTTGAAGGAATGCATTTGATATTCATGGCTTCAGAGACATTATTTCTTTGGAAGTTTAATCTAAGCCAATTTTATGCATTAAGCACTCTTAAGTGTTAGAAAAAGAAAAAAGTCTGTGAACCTTTTATAGCACTAGACCCAATTGTTAGAGTAGGCACCCTGAATCAATGGGGCTTTGGCAAGTCAGCAGTTTATGTAAACCCCATTGTCTCAAAGGATCTATTTTGGGGGGGGGCTGTAACTGGATTTAGGTCACCCCCAAGTCTCTTGAACTGACTAGTGCAATACTCTCTACATGTGGCTTTCTTTGAGGCTTACCCACAGTCTAGAATGCTGTCACCAGATTGGTGGCTGGTGTGAGTAAGGTTGATCACATATCTACAGTTCTGGCTTGCCTGCACTAGTTACCGGTTATGTCCCAGGTCAGGATCAAGGTTTTAATGCTTGCATATAACACCCTTCACAGTTTTAGACCACAATATTTGTTGGAGTGCCCTTTCTCAAAGTCATCTATTGGACCACCCAATCCTTCCAGGCAATTCTCTTCTGGGTGGCTACTCTGAAGGGCCCAGTAAAGCTAGAAACCAGACCTTCTTCACTATGGCAGAGGCGTAGCTAAGGTTTTCAGCCCCCGGGGACAAAGTCAGCTTTTGTGTCCCCCCCTCCTGCCCCCTCGTGTCAAGGTATCACACCCACTAAAGCCAAGTGGGGGAGGGGGTGGCAGCTGCTTAACTTAACTTGGCCACAGGTTTTGCAGCATACTTGGGCTATGTAGCCAGATCACAGAGCTATGTGGATGCACCAACAGCCTGAGGGTGACCTGCTTGCAGCCTGCACTTGGGATTGAATCCCCACCTCCTTCACCCTTTGTCTTCACCCGCAAGCTCTGGGAGGCCCTGGGTTTGGCACTGCCGAGAAGGAAAGCTGAAGGCAGCAGTAACAATGATGACAATGGCGACGACAACAACGACAACAACGATGATGACGTACAACAACAACAACAACAACGATGCTGCTGCTGTTGTTGTTGTTGTTGATGATGATGATGATGATGGTCTCAGAAATCATCCTCCCCTCCAGCAAGAGGGGGGCTGGTGGCTGCCCTGCCTCTCTATATGAGCTGCCTTCAGACCCTGTCAGAGTCTCAGCACTGAGGGGAAAGGGTGCAAAGGATTATCTCCCAGCCATCAGCAAGCCTAGATGTGGTGCAAAGGGGGCCAGCAGGGTCTGGCATCCCGGCCAAGCCTCTCCAGCACCCCAGCCACCTGACCCGGGCAGAAACGATCTACCAGGTGGTGGACCACTGGATCTAGGAGGCGGACAGGGCACCCTGGGTAGGGAATCACAGAATCATATAATAGTTTAGTTGGAAGGGGCCTTTTAAGGCCATCAAGTCCATCTCCTGCTTCATGCAGGAATAGAAAGCAAAGGATATCTGCCAGGTGGTTGTTCAATTTTTTTCTTGAATGTCCCCAGTGTTGGAGGACCCAGCACCTCTTGAGGTAATTGTTTTCATTGCAGTGCTGCTCAATCGTCCCCTACACAGTAGATGCATTACCATGTACCCTGGGTAAGAAAGGAGCTCATTGTTTGGAAGCATTCACACCCAGTCCCATAAATAGCTCAGTGGTTTAGGGATCTGGCTGCAGAGCTGGAGGGTGGGTGCTTGATTCTCCAGTGACACGACCGTACAGAGAGGACTTCCAATGCAACCCTGCCTTATTTTAAACCTCCTGTGCTATCTTTTATTTAAGTATGCCTTTATCAGTTGGCTGGTTTTATTTTAATCTTATTGATTTCCATGTTTTAGTATTATGTTGTAAACTGCCGACAATTGTACTTTCCACTAATGCAGCAATGTATAAATCTAAGAAAATAAATCCATAAATAAATCCATAAATAAATAAATCCTAGCTCATATTATATTTGCAATACCATTATGCTTCTATGAACTATATTGTATCGTTCCCCCACACCCAACTTTCACACCTTACTTAAAAGGCCAAACCAAACATGAGATACTTGTTTTTAGTCCTTGAATGACTGATTTTTCTTCCTGTCACACATACCTGCATTTGGTGCTGAAGTTGGGCTTAACACTTGCCCTTGTCACAATTTGTGGTGCACTCCAATCCGAAGCCTGTAATTCATTCTTCCAAAGATAGGAATTATACCTAGTTTTCTGTAAAATGAGGTTTCCTCTAGCATTCAATGTGATCATAATTGATAGTCTGTGTTATAGGAATGACACTTCCTCTTTAAAACCTGCAGTTTCCCATCATCTTTTGTTAACCTATCTTCCATCAAGTTGGAACAAATGTTTAGTAACCCAAACAGGACGTTCAGAGTAAGAGAGAGATTTAAGGGATGTTTTTGCCAGTTCTGCACACCCAGTGCACTTCCATGGCTGAGCAGGGATTCAAATCAAGACCTCTTTAGTCCTAATCACTACACCACATGGGATAACTTCTCATTTTTACTAACCAAAAATTAGATTTGTGTTAATGTTTTTTGAACAATATAGTGTTTATGTTTGAAAAATCCTTACCTCCAGAATGAGTTGGTGGTCCACAGAGTAAAACAACCCCTTGGCCTTCTCGCACAGACACAGTACTTCTCATTTTTGTCTTTGAGTTGTCAAGATCTATACAGGGTTTTCCCCCAAAAGGAAAAAACAATGCAATTAATAAGAGTCATTTTCTCATCTTTAAAGGAATGACATGTTGCTCTGTGAATACCAGTAACATACCACAGTTATAAATCGCAATCATTTCAATTAATCAGTAATATGAAACAAATTCCATATTTAAAATATCCACAGAAATCGATCAGCAGAGATGATGCTGCTAAAGTCCAAAAATCCTTGCTCATATGTTTTGTGATAATATGTGCTAGCCCTTAACTCAGTACTGAATTCTGTCTTTTCTTTCTCTAACTTCTCATGCAATTACTTGGCTGCCACTTCTGTGGTGCGTTATGGCAGGAAGGACATACTGCACATACTCGATATAAGTCTAGTTTTTCAGTCCTAATTTTAGGCAAAAAAGGGGACCCGCAGCTTATATTCAGGTCACTACTTTTAGCCACTTAGGCAAGTGCTTGGGTTGGTGGCTAAAAGTAATTTTAAACATTGTGTGCTGCTTCTCCTGACCCCCCCCCCCCGCGTTGCGGGGGAGCACCATGGAATGTTTAAAATGACTTTATCCACCGAGGCAAGTTCTTGGGTGGGTGGCTAAAAGTCATTTTAAACATTGTGCACCGCTTCTCCTGACCCCCCTCTTCATCACAGGGGAGCAGTGCGCAATGTTTAAAATGACTTTTAGCCACCGAGGCAAGCACTTGCCTCTGTGGCTAAAAGTCATTTTAAACAACACACACCACTCCCTCAGCTCACAAAGGAGGAGCTACCAGGCCCTGCTGCATTTTCCACCCTAGACTTATACTCCAGTCAATAAATTTTCCCAGTTTTTGGGATTAAATAAGGGGCCTCGAGTTATACTTGGGTCGACATATACTCGAGTATATATGGTATTTGGTTCTTTCTCTTACAATAGGGCAATTCTACCACTTTCACTTTTCCCAAACTCTATTTCTGCAGATTTTGGTCAATTCAGGTAGGTGATTTCGGAACTAGGGCATCTGAAAGATAATTTCCAGTAACAACTTCAGCAAAGACTATGTTGTATTTAGAAAAGATCTCATTTTTATTGTTTTTAACTACATAGATAGGGGAATTAAATGTATTGTAAGTCACTTCAAATAGCCGCAGAGAGAACAGTTTTAACAAGTATGTTTTTGTTTACAGTTTTATAAAGTGTAGCTGCTCAGGTACATATGTTCACTGATGAACTCAAAGGGCACTTTAAAGCAAACTGCAATTATTATGAAGCCTAATGAAAATGCTGAGCTGACCAAAAATTGTTATTGTCTGAAGTGTAATTTCATTTCTATCATTAAAATAATCCCTCAAACCCTTTAACAGTAATTTAGCATTTCAGTTACTTGTTATTTTAAAGGACAAAAAATTGAATGCAATAATATTGCATGTTTGGCTACTGCAAATCCATTCACATTATCCCACCCCCCACCCACCCCCAGCTTTTAGCATATCTAAATAACACACCTGCAAGCTCTTGATAACATGTTATTCAATGCAAAACAGTACAGAATAATGTATCATTTTACAAAACACATTTATGGTTGCAATTTTGTCTCCATTAAATAAGAACTGAAGCAGACTGACAGTGTTTTGTTCACCTTTTAAATATGTAGTGAGCCACAGAATAAAATATAGAAAGGAGCACATTTTAGTAGAATAGAACAGATGGGGAAGAGATGGTAATATTTTCTGCCACATTTTCAGAAGTAGGACATGTAAGGGAATCACCTGCACCCTAAACTGGGCTCCAGCTGTTCACTAGGCAAAGATTCTCTGCCACATTTGCTTAAACACCACCTTCCAGTTCCAGGCTCATTAAACCCCCGGAGAGTGCATGTCTGAATACCAATGGGATTCTTCTGACCCTGGGTCAAAGCTGTCTTAATTCCAAAGACAAAATATTAACTTGGTTGAATACTTTGAGGCTACACACTGATCCTGCAAGGCATTATAAGATAAAATATACAAATAACCAACACAGTCTCTCTGGCCAAGGCAATATCTTTAGCCACTCACTCCTTCATGCACTCAAGGACCACACTTTGATAAAATATTAAAATACCAATAAAATAAACATTAAAAAGATTATAAAGATAACAGTTACAGAATAAAATGATGCATAAGCAAGGCAAAACAGTTCAGTGTAATGTTTGAGCAGCCGGCTGGGCAAGAGGTGACCACCCTGGAAAATATAATGTAAAAGTGCAGAGAATTAAGACTGCAATTGAATAGAGTGAAGCTGTGAAGTTGTGAAAACAACATTTCTGTCTTTGTTCATTATCGGTAAGTGTGCCCAAGGGGAGGACGAAATCTTTCCCCCTCTCTCTATTATTAAATTCCTTGGCCTAAACTACAATGCTGTAGAAAAGAACACTCAATGTGGAAGAGGGAGAGAATTTTATTGCTTTTTTTACTACGTGCAAAATAGAACATTTAAAATTAACAGCAGCCAAGGAAAGAGGAAGCTGTTTATTTTCCAATACTCTGAAATGGTAATTTTCTGTACTTTCCCATCATAACATACACATCCACTTTCCATTTCCTTTAAGCACTGAACATAGTATTGATTACTTGGAATGCATATGCCAGTGTTATAAACTAGTGTAAGAAAATCTGAATTAAGTTACTGGAAGACAAACCCATTTTGCATAAAAAAAAGCAAAGCATAAATGTGTTTATCTTTCAAACCACAACATAAATAGCGAAATGGGAGCTGAAGTTTACAAGATTTTGAGATTCCTGCTTGGTAAACCAAGCGCTTGAGTGGTGAGCAGATTGCTAAGAAAGAAACACCAAATAGAATACAGAGCATGCATTATTGTTTTCATTAGGGCTGTCTTTCATCTATGGACCCAACATGGCATATATATTATACACCTGTCTTTGTCTTCAAATTCTCTTCAACATGTATCTTTGATAAGTCCAGCTGAGAGAGCGCTAGTAGGACACAGTCACTTACCAGTTGTTATGTCACAGTGGGCATATCAACCAAAGCCTCCAGAACCCTAATCCAACATGATTACACCACTCTGCCTGCAATAACAGCAGAGTCACCCAACCTTCTTGACCTCATGCTTGCACAGTTCAAGCCCAGCACAGGTTGCCAGTCGTACTCTCAATCAAGTTCATTCACAGTTGTTAAGGAATAATTCATGAGAACCGGGACAGCTCTACTTCCTTGGTATGAAAGGAAAACTAGTGCCGAGTAAATCTCAGACTTCTTGCCTGCTTATAGGAGTCAGGTAAATGGTTCAAACTCTAATGATGCATGCATCCAAATGGTTTTATTTATTTATTTTATGTATTTATACAACTTATATGCCGCCCACTACCCAAAGGTCTCTGGGCAGCTTACAATTAAAATGAACAGTTAAAACAGTTAAAATGCCAAAAAGGCAATGGACAATTAAAACAATAAAAAAATCTTTGAAACTGTCTTGGAAGTTCTTGCTAATTGTAATGTTAAACTGCAGGTGTCTCCCAGAAAAGAGTTAATTTTTTTTGTATGTGAATTAATTCTGAGTTCTGTGTCATTTAGCAGACACCACATAATTTTTTTTGTATGTGAATTAATTCTGAGTTCTGTGTCATTTAGCAGACACCACACCATACAGAAATACATACAAATCAAGGACATTGTGTACATAGTTTAAAATGCAAGTGGCCATTTTAAAATAATGTATTTTAATGTAAATGATCCTCTCCTCAAGACTCCCTAACAGGCACCCAAAGGGCATCGTTTAATTGTAGCTAACAGAGAGATAACATATACAACTAATTAGAGAGAGAAGGCAACCTCCTTTGACAAAGGCAGGGCATTGTTTAGAAACATCCACTATCTTACAAAGCCTTTATCAACAACAAACCATGGGAAAACAATCTGTATGCACAGCCACCTTAGGCAAGCTAGATAAAAGTGACATTGTTTTAAAAGAAAGGAAGAAAACAATTACCTTCAGATACTAATAAACAGTGGCATACTGTAGCAGTTATTCTGAAAAGCATTCTGCATAAATTAATAGTATGGGCTCAATATCCTTGACAGTAACATGTCTTTACATACTTCTGAAATTTGCAAAATCTATTATAAGTTTACCAGTGTAATGATAGAGGTGAGGTGGGGTTAATCATAATGTTTACTATGTATAAAATATCTTCCCAAAACAAGCACTGAAGTGCTTGGGATAACATACCAAACCTAAAAACGAGGAAACAAAGGCATTGAATCAATGTATGCATGCTGCAACAAAGAGAAAAATATTGAGAGAAGGGGAGAGGGAGATGTATATATAAAGAGACACACCAAGGTAAACCATTTATGTAGGCAGAACACTGAGAAGTGAGACATGTCCAAAGTCGGAAGGAAGCAAATTTAAACAGAAGCAAGACATCTAAGAATAGATGTAAAGGATAAAAAGATAACTCTTATAACGCCAAAGTCCTGTTGGTGTAACTTATGCCATGCGGCCAAATGACATCATAATCCAGCGCTGGTAATGTTTAATTTAAACAACATGGAAGTATCTGGTCCCTCTACTTCAAGTTCTGAGTCTCTAATAGCTTCTTTTGCCTTAGGGATGGGGCAAGGAAAGCCCTTAACGGACAAAAATCACCCTCTTCACAGTCTCGGCAGTGACTTTGGAATATTCAAGGCTCCTGCCACCACTCTGGCCCCAAGGCTTCTTGACTTTCTGTTTCTAACAAAATCCTCAGATTCATACTAACTTATTTTAAAGTAAGCCACTTTGAAATTCAAATTTAAAGACATAATTTAAATGGTAAAAATTTCCCAGTGAATAATTAAAAAGAGAACCATCATCAGCACAAGAAACTTTAAAAATAAGATGAGCAACAGAATGTTAAATCATAGAACAGACTCCATTTAGATGATGCATAGAAAGCAAGATCTTTATATTAGAGTTGCCCTAGCCTAATGTAATTCAGCTCTCTCCAATGTGCTATGGAGCATAATGCAAAACCATCACTCCTCAGTGTCCCTTTCCATGGGACATGATCAAACATTGGTGGATCTATTCCAGTGGTGGTGAACCTTTGTCACTCCATATGTTTTGGACCACAACTCCCACAGTCCTTTGTCACAGGCAACACAGCCTTGTAATTCTGGGAATTGTGGTCCAAAACATCTGGAGTGTCAAAGGTTCACCACCACTGATCTATTCCATAGAAATGGTGGAGCAGGCATTCTTCTCTACCACCTGAGTCACAGATGAGTACCCAATGGAATCTCCTCATCTGGTAAAAGGACAATTAGTATATGTCAGACATAGAATCATAAAATAATAGGATCATAGTTACCTCAAGGGCCATCCAGTCCAACTCCCTGCCATGCATGAACCCCCATCACAGTATAGTAGTCCCCCTCCATATTCATATATTTTGGTCCCAGAATATCACAGATTTTTTTCTTGAGAGAAGCACACTTCCAAAGAATGGCTTTTAACTCTCTCCTGACACCTCAGCAAACAGATCTTGGGCTGCTCCTGGCAGTGTGTGGTGGCAGCAGCAGCTCCAGATCTGTTTGCTGAGGTGTCAGGAGAATGTTAAAAGCCATTCTTTGGAAGTGCAGGCTGCCAGGAGGAACCCAAGGTCAGTTTTCTTAGGTCTCGGGGGGGGGGGGGTTTAAAAGCCTCTCTTTGGAAGTGCACAGGCCCAGGTCTGTTTGCTGAGGTGACAGGAGGGGGTTAAAAGCCTCTCTTTGGCAGTGCACATAAGCAGGTCAGTTGCTGAGCCATCTGCATGTTGCTGATTTTCCTTTATCACGGATGGGTCGGACACCTAACTCCTGCAATAAACTCATCCAGCCTTTGTTTAGAAACTTCCAAAGAAGGAGACTCAACCACCCTCTGTGGCAGCATATTCCTCTGCTGAATATCTCTGTCAGGAAGTTCTTAATGTTTAAATTGAATCTCTTTTCCTGTGTTTTAAAACCATTGCCCAGAGTCCTAGTCTCTGAGGCCATGGAAAACATGGAAAACATGGCTTCAGAGACAGACATGGAAAACATTAAAATAGTTTTAGAAAACCTACTTTATATATAAACACACAAGATGAATATTGATATGTGGATTAAGAAAGTCTCTCAAGTGACACAAATCTTAGGATTGCGGATAGGAGAGTTTTGTATGTGTACTTCTTGTGCTACTCAACCACTAAATTGCCTGCTTCAGTATTAACATTTTTGTCTTCTCTGTTTAATTGGCTTTTAATTATGAAATTGGTTGGCAAGAATTAAATTGCAGTAAGAAACATTCACTTGCATAGTACATCATGTAGATACATAATCCACAAGGAACTGATATCACAGTACACCACACTTTTTTGCTCATGTCCCAATTTGTATCTTGGTTAGCTGTTCAAAGAAGCTTGGGGGAGGTTGGGGGAGGGGGCTTGAAGAGCAAGAGTTCTTTTAAACAAACACAGCAAGTCTACTTCAGGCAGCTTAACTGCCTTGCCCATATCTGCTAAAGCAGAAGTATGCAATATACAAATTAATACTATATTCTTCTTGGTCTCCTTCATCACCACAGCAGCTGAGAAGAGACATTTTTGACCAGACACAGCATGAGGCAAATACTGGCTGAAGCAATATACTTCAAGCTATGCATGTTTATGAGACATACTTTACTTCAGCCCAGGAAATATAATGGGAAGCTGGATTCTCCGAAGCAAGCTATTTATTTATTTATTTATTGGACTTCTATGTCACCCATCTATTGGCATGCCAAATGGGTGCCTTACATACATAAAACGTAAACATAAAAATACACCATCCCCTCCCCACCAGACAAACCCCTCATCGGAGAATCAACAGCAGTGAGAATAGAAATTAAATTATAAGGAAAAATAAATAAGCTATCAAGCAGGAAAGTTATCTTGAAAAGCTTCACTAAAATATATATGTTTTAAATTATTTTCTAAATGTTAGGAAGAAAGGGGCCTGGCATTCACTGTTTGGGATAGTGAAAGGAAATTTCAGGGTATAGGGCTGCCTCAGATAACGAATGTTCCCTATGGGCTTCCTCAGATAATGAATTTTTCATTATACCTTGGAAAAAAGTACACCCAGAATGCATTGCACCCCCATAGTTTGTGGAGGGGTGGGAGGAGTTAAGAGTGTTTTTTAATTGTGCTTTGGAGCCATTTGGAACCTTTTTTGCTGAGGGGTTTGGACCTTTTGAATTTGGAAATGTAGGGAGCTGAGGTTTCCTTGCTTTTTCCTGTCCGTTGCCATTGCTTTCCATTTTAAAACGGAGTGATGAGGAGAGTTGGGGATCGCAGAGAAGAGTCCTGGCTTTTTATTGTGCATTTGGCGGGAACAACTGGGTATATTTTTGGAGCTTGGTTTCATTTATCTTTGAACTGCCATTTTTGGCAGGAAAAGGTTGGGGTAGTCTTGCTGATGTATTTTGTCCATGTTTACATTGCACTGCACGGGGGGTGTTCTGGGAGGGGTGTTCCAACACTATATGTCTTTAAAGTGCACTTTATAAAGAGGTCTGAAACCCCCCCCCCCTTTTTTTTGCCTTTTTTCAGACCTCTGGAATGGATTAATTGGTTTCAGAAAACTTTTTTCTTTTCAGAAAACAAATTGCTTCTGAGAATGAATTCAATTTGTTATCAGAGGTACCACTGAACTGAGTACTTCGCCAGTACCAGAAGTTGTTTTCAGTCCTGTTCATCAAAGGGCTTTAGTGGACACAAGAGCAAATAGACAAGAAGATAAAGAGAACACAATTTCCCTTTTTCTGTGTGCTCAGAGGATTGTGGGAGATTTCAGAACAATGTGGAAGGTAGGGAGATCCAGTCTGCTGAAGGGGTAGGGGGATTTCACAAAACCACCCTTCTCTTCCCTCAAAGGACTTACTTTCTTCCAAGATGTTAGCCCTTCCATGAACAGAAGATCTGAATCCACCCCTAGATTTTTAGAAGCTGTGTTGATACACTTGACTGGGAGTGGTGTTATCATAAGTAAACTTATGTAAATTATCTCAATAACCAAAATTGTAAATAACTTCTTGCTTGCTTGCTTGCATGTTTGTTTGTTTGTTTGTTCATTCATTCATGATTGATTGATCGATTGAAATACTGCATAATAGCATCTGGCCCAAAGGCCACTCTGGGCAGTTTACAATATGATATGACCTAACCAACTTAGGTTATACTTTCCTTGAGTATAAAAGGTTGATTTTGACCAGGAAGTTGCAGTACTGATTGTTTCCATTTTTCTATATTAATATGTATAAACATTTAAGTCTACATTCATACCAGAAACTCTTCAAAATGCTACAATAGTTAATGGTTACACAACTGCATGCAGGCTAGATGACATTAATCTTTTTGGAAAAACTGCATGGATAAACATTCATTGCACTGTGGGGACTCGTTGTACCATAAAATAGGGTGTTATATAAATAATGTATTTTCTTGGAAAACGTTTTAAAAATCACAGCCTGTCTCTGTTCTGGTGTTTGACCTACTCTTGCAAGAAACCGAAAAATAAATTGATGTGGTGATTTGTAACATTAGAGTATCCCAACAAAATAAGGCAGGTTTGTGACAAATTGCATCAGCTTCTAACATAATAATGCCACACCAAAATTAAAGTAATTTTGGTAGCAAAGTCAGAGATGAAACTGTACTGTACCAAAAGTACCACTATGTATGCCCTCTGTGGCTCAGTAAAATGTCTCTGAATATATGGTCAAATCTGACCATGGCATCTATTCATGCAGGGGGTGGGGGTGGGGAAGAACCAACACAGGATCAAGATGTTCCAGCTCTTTAATAGCATTGTAAGATTTATTTTTACCCGAACTTGCATATTCAATTTCAACAATTCAGTATTTTTACAAAGTGATACAGGAGTGATAACACAGTGAGAAGAAAATGAATAACAAAACCAAACACTCCAAGGATCAAAATGTTTATGCTGCACTTGAAACAGGTTCTTTAAGTGATCAAGCTACTATGTGTTGTTGATCTTGCCTGTAAACTAAATTGCTCCACCATGGGTAGTATAATTCTCAAATGCATACTGACAATAGCTAGTTAATAAAGAAAAAGAAGACGAAAACTCTAGAAAAGAAAAATAAATCTTGTAATCTTAAAAAAAAAGAGTGAAGATGCTTCAGTGCATGATGCCAGTCAAGGTAGGACCAGAGAAAAATAAGTACAGCATGCAATGAATCTTGTCAATAGCATATGGAAATAAGGTTCCTGACAAATCAAAAGATGCATAAGCAAAATAATGGATGTTCATCTCCCTGCCAAGGCCTCACTTAAATCACAAATGCTAACACATACTCTAGGAAAAATAAAGAAATGTAAGTAGGTAGTTGAGTGGAACTAATAGGTGAAATTGAATATGATGCGTAAACAGTGCAGCAAGAATGAACATTGGGATTTCTTGGGAAAAAGTGATATTATTCCATCTGAGCAAATGTTGAAAACTTTTAGCCTGAAAAAACACATGACTGTTGCTGTTTAGAAAACTACAGGTGAATTACAAGAAACCTTTATTTATTCCAAGTGGACACAGCTTTCATATAGACACCTTCTCAAGAGTGTTCTGAATCTGTTTTTGTTTTTTTGCTTGTTTGTTTTGAAATTTCTGGACATTACATAATTTGTAGACACTGAATTGGTTTAAAATTTTAACAGCATACATACAACATCAGTTTTTCCCAAGAGAAATAGAGGAATTCACTGAAGTGTGATCAATTTTTTTTTGTTTTTCTTTTACTACAGTTACTGCTATCCTCTATGTAACTACTCAATCACCTGCAGAAGATGGGAGCTGAAAGCTGAAAGGAGGGGAAATCACCAACTATCTCATTTGGCTGATATCAGTTGATTCTGTTTTATTGTTTTTCTATTGTTGTTAACCACCCGGAGTTCCTCTGGGAAGATGGGTGGTATGTATAAACAAACAAACAAACAAACAAACAAATAAGTAAGGAGTACTAATTAGTAGTACCAATAGTTTTCTTTGTTTCAAGTAATCTTTGTTGTTTTTCTAAAGCATGAACATAAATTTTCCAAAATTGACCAAAGTGTACATGTTCTACTTCTTATTCTCCAAACAGAGACATTTAACAAACTGAAATGAACTAATATGTAATGGCTTTGTTGTTGCTCTTGTTGTTACATGCCATCAAATTGCCTCCAACTTATGGTGACCTTATGAATTTATTTATTTATTTATTTTTAAGTTTATATACCGCACCAATTTTCCCAAAGGAACTCTGGGTGGTTTACAAACAGGTCTCCAATATCTCCTGCCCTCAACAAACCTGCTCAGAGCTTGTAAACTCAAAGCTATGAATCAATCTCAAATTTATTTATTTATTTATTTATTTATTTATTTATTTATTTATTTATTTATTTAAAAACTAGTCCCCCCTCTACCAAGTGGTTTCTGGGTGGCAAATTTGGTTGTCCTTTTTCTCTGCTGTGTTCACCTTTCCAAGCATTGTCATTTCTAGAGAACATTTGCTTTTTCATAATGTGACAAAAGCATGATAGCCTTTTTTTAAAAACATTCAGAGACATTTCCGGGACAATTAGCTCTAGGACCTACTTGATGATCTTTCTGGCTGTCAAGGATTTCCAGCACCATATTTCAAACAAACTAATTTATTTCCTGTAAGCTTTTCTAGCTCTCCAGCTTTTACATACATACATCGTAACTGGAAATACTCTAGAATAGACATGGGCACGACTTGGCGAAATTGTCGTTTCTGTTTTCGGTTTTTGTTTCCATTATATAACGGAAACGGTAACAATAATTACGCCGCTCCAGCTCAAACCCAACCCGAAAAAAGAAAAATTGGGTCGGGTTTTTCGTTGTCGTTAATGGCATTGCGGCGATTTCGCGATGCCATTGCCAAGCAGCACAGAAAAAAGTTTCTAAAAGTAGAAGAAAAAAAAACCCGACTCCCAGCCAAAAAAGCAGGCGAAAATATGCCTGCCTGAGGACACCTATCTGAGGGGTGGTTTCTGGGGAGGGGTCCCTGGCCTCCCCCCCTCTCCTGTCCTGGGCTGCTTGCACCAGGCTGGGGGGGGGGGTCATCCTCGTCGTCTCCATGCCATGCGGTGGGGGGGATCCAAAATGGCAACCGCAATATTTATTTTTAAATCGTGGTCCAAAAACCCACCAAAGCACAACAGAAACATGTGAAAATTAGGAATTTTAAATGCCTGAATTTTTATAGTAGCAGCAGTGGGTTTTTCTTGCAATAAAACGTCTCCATTGATTTTATTTTATTTTATTTTATTTTTTATTTTTTTAGACCTGCCCATGTGGGCTGGGCATGGGATGGGACCATGCAATTTTTTTGAACCATTCCACCAATGGCATGGCCAGGTTTTGACTGACACTTCTGGATGTGCCAGAGGGCATAAAAAGCCGAGGCACCTTCCAGAAGTCGCAGTCTGCTCTTGGATGTGGTTGAGGGTGGAGGAGGGCTGTGTGGCTGGCTGCTGCTGCTATTCGAATTTGGAGGGAGGCTGGAGGCTTTACGTTAGGCAGGCAGGGAGGGAATTGAATTTAGAAAATAATTCCTTTGATTCCCTGCAGCTTTGTCTGCTGCAGGGAATAGCAGTAGACAGCAGTTTATTCTTTTTTTTCCCTCTGGCAGTTTGTGAGGATTTTTTTTCTTATTGGGTAAAAGGGGAGGTTCGACTGGGAGGAGGAGGTGTGGATTTATTTTAAAAATACGTTATATACTACCATTTATTTTCTATTTTCCCAACTTCAATTTGCCTGCACACACACACATTTGGGGTGCAAGCCAAGAACAGAACCTCTATCTTAAGTGATATCCTAACTGCCCACTCACCTGCCCGCCCGCGCCACCGCCCGCCCACTTGCCCGCCCGCGGCTGCCGCCCACCCACTTGCCCACCTGCGCCTCCCCCCTGCTGCTGTTGCCGCCCACCCATGGCCTCCCGCCACCACCGCCTGCCCGGACCTCCCCCCCTCCTCCCGCCGCCGCCCCACCCAGGGCGCAAAAACACCTCGCCGGCCCTGATTGCAGGACGCCCCTATGCTCTTCGCGCTAAATCGCATTGGAAATGACAAACGACAAACGGAAACGACAAATTTTTGAAAAATTTCACGACAAACGGAAACAACCCGAAACGGACCCGTTCCAACAAATGATAACTCGAAACGTCATTTTTTTCTGGTCATGCCCATCTCTAATCTAGAACATGAATAATCTTGCTGTTGATCTCCAAGGACACCTTCTGTACAGTTGGTGATATTTTCTAATTCCTTCACTGTTGCCTTTCCAAGTCTGAGTCTTCTTCTAATTTCCTGGCTGCAGTCTCCATTAGAATTTATAACTAAATTTATGTTACAGAGACAATGGTATTAGATTTCTGTTATAGGATACATAAACCTCCGAAATGAATATTAGTAACTATTACAGTTAAAATCACCTTCGTCAAATGCTTCCTCGGTTGATACTTTGGCTTATAGAGCCTTGTGATACAGTGGTTGGACTGCTGTACTGCAGCTAGAACTGTGCTCATGACCTGGGGTTCAGTCTCAGGTACCTGGCTCATCAATGACTCAGCCTTTTATTCTTCTGACATCGGTAAAATTTGTACCCAGCTTGCTGTTAGTGGGGGCAATGTGTAGCCTGCATAATAAAATTGTAAATCACTCAGAGAGTGATTTAAGTGTTATGGGGCAGTATATAAGCAAAACACTGTTGTTGTTTGTTTGTTTTTGCACAGAAGAAGGTAGCACTTGGGTTGTGGTTCACAACAAACCAGTTTCCTATTTCATGAAAATAAAGGGAATTGAGATTTGCACATATATATTATGTAGCAATTCAAGACAGCAACCTAGGATGAAAGCCTAATTTCATATTTTGGTTTTCTAAATAACTAAAAGCTATACAAATTGTATTCATGATTTTTTTATTTAACCTAACCACTATGGAAATTCAACTATTACTAAGAACACAATTAAAAATAAATACAAATAGAAATATGTACACATACAGAATGTTTGCTTGACAACATAATGCTAGCAAATTAAAAATGCATATACAAATCCATACACTCACAAAATAATATATTAATAGAAAATGCAAACTAAACTGTGCACACAAAATTGTATCTAGTACAGCTGAAAACCTTGGCACTTGATACATTAACTGCAGAGACCTCCCACAAATGGTGGGTGAAGTGCCTACCTTTTTTGATCTGTGAGCCTCCCCATTATGGCAGTCTCTTTTTAACTAAATACTAAAGCATTTTGAAAGCCTTATTTACAATAATGCTGTCTTTGTATCCAGAGGTGTAGCTAGGGTTTCCAGTGCCTGGGGATGCAGTCAGTTTTTGCATGTGCCGTGGATCTTCTGAAAAGTATGCACGCTGCCAACTGTCAGGGAAGGTGAGGGCTTCTTCGCTTCCTCAAGGTAGCCCTTTTCCAGCCCCATAGAGCCTCTCTGGGAAGCAGAAACGGGGAGAAAACAGGAAGGATGCCAACTGCACATCTGTGGGCACAGAGGTGAGTGCTTCTTGCCATCACTCTCCTCTCCACTACCCCCCCATCAGCCACTGATTTTTTTTTTTTAGAAGTGCAACATATGCCCTTTCCTCCTGGGGGAGACAGAGCCCACCCTCTGGCCCCAGACGACCCAGAAGGGTCCTGAGGAGGCAACAGCCTTCAGTGTCAGCCTGGCCTTCCTGACGTGGCAAGTCCAACAATGCACAAGGATTCGGGGGGGGGGGATGCCCTGCCCCAACACCAAACCGCAAGTCTGGAAGGGAATGATGTAAAAGGCTCATTCTTATGGATTCTCTTGATTTTGTACTATTTTTGCATGAGATCTTTCCGAAATCACCATCATATCATACATCTCACTAATGTCCAAATACTACCATATAATAATCATGGATCTTCCAGCACATGGCTGTTCAGTAGCACAAAAGCATGGATCCAAGCCATGGATCCTCAAGGATCTAACTGATTTTTCCCCAGGATCACCTCCAAACCACTCTTCCATCCTAAGCACCATCTCTGCACAAAGATTGCACACAAAAATCAGGGGTCCATCAGTGCATCTCCCCACAATGGTACAAAAACATGGATCCAACACATGGATCCACTTGATTTCATGATTTTTACATTGGATGATAAAAAAATAACCACTGTCACATCATAGACCCCATTTCTGTGCACAGATTACACACCAAAAATCACAGGTCCATCAGTGCATGACGCCACAGTGGTGCAAAAACATGGATGCAAGGCACACATCCAGACAAATCTACCTAACCTTTACCCAGGATCACCCCAAAAACACTGTCCCATGCTAGCTCCCATATCTGCCCACAGAATGAATGCCAAAAATCACATGTCCATCAGCGTTTGGCCCCACAGTGGTGCAAAAACTAAACTGATTTTTTAAATCCAGGATTGCCCCCAAACCACTCTCACATCATAGGCCCCCAACTCGGTCCACAGATTGCACACCAGGAAGCATGGGTCTATCAGCAGCTAGCTCCATATTTAATAAGGTAGACCACACACAGCCTACTTCTGCATAAGACAGAACAAAGTGGGATAGACAGTGCAACTACCAGATGGATTTGCAGCTGGCTAACCAATCCCACCCAACAGGTGATCCTCAATAGACTTGCATCTAAATGGAGGGGTGGTGCAGTGGGTTCCCTCAAGGTTCTGTCTTGGGCCCAGTGCAGATGACACAAAGCTGGGGGGAATTTCCAATACTGTATTTTGGAATACAGACTTAACATTCAGAAGGATCTAGACAGTCTTTTATATTGGGCCCTGTCCAACATTACGTAGTTCAACAGTGAGAATAGTAAGACCCAGAACTGGATGCAGGACAGGGTGATACCTGGCTCAACAGTAGTGGCAGTGAGGGGGATTTGGGTGTTTTGGTGGACCACCAACTAAGGATGAGGCAGTAGTGTGTTGCAGCTGCAAAAAAGTGAACACAGTCCTTGACTGCATCAAGAAGAGATCAAGATCTTAATTGGCATCCTTCAGTCTCGAAAGACTATGGTATCATGCCTGGAGTAGAGATCCTAAAAACAACCCCTAGTGTGACTAAATAGGCCACTTCGGGAATGGCAGTCTCTACTGCACTGGGGGCAGATGTATTCTGTTTCTTGCCCAGTCTTCGAGTTTCATTGTTTCCGTGCCTGCCTCTTTTCCTCTGCCTGTTGGACAAATGCCTCTTCAAATTTATGTAGGCCATGCTGTATCTTTTGCCTCCAGACAGTGCAATCGGAGATCAGGGTTTCCCATCTGTTGAGGTCCATTTCCAAGGCCTTCAGGTCCCTCTTACAGATATCCTTATACTGCATCTGTGGTATCCCTCTGGGGTGCTTTCCCTGCACTAGTTCTCCATATAGAAGATCTTTTGGGATCCGACCATCCTCCATTCTCACAACGTTTCCAAGCCAGCGTAGGCGCTGCTGTTTCAATAAAGTATACATGCTAGAGATTCCAGCTTGTTTCAGGACAATGCTATTTGGAACTTTGTCGTGCCAGGTAATGTTGAATATTCGCCTAAGACAGCACGTATGGAAGGTATTCAGCTTTCTTTCCTGTCAGGCATGGAGGGTTCAAGACTCGCTGCAATCCAAAAGTGTGCTCAGTACACAAGCTTTATAGACCTGAATCTTTGTATGTTCGTTCTGTCAGCTTCTTATTGAGCCATACTCTCTTTGTTAGTCTGGAAAACACAGTAGCTGCTTTACCTATACGTTTATTCAGCTCAGACTCTAGTGAGATTTTATCTGAGATAGCTGAGCCAAGATGCACAAAGTCATGGACAACCTCCAGTTCTTTTGCAGAAATTGTAATGCAAGGAGGAGAGTCCACATTCTGGCCCATGATTTGCATTTTTTTTCAGGCTGATTTATAGCCCAAAACCTTTGCAAGCTTTACTAAAATGAGCCATGAGTTGTTGGAGATCTTCGGCAGAGTGAGCAGTAATGACAGCGTCACAGGAAGTGATAATGACAGTCTACACTGCCCAAGTGAGGCCACATTTGGAATTAAGTGTCCACTTCTGGTCACTACAATACAAACAAGATACAGAGACCATAGAATGCAGATAAAATCAACAAAGATGATAAGGGGAGTGGAGGTTACATTGCACGAAGAACGACAAAAAGAACTAGGCATGTTTAGTCTGACATAAAGAAGACTGAGGGGAGACATGATAACAGTCTTCCAATACCTGAAGGGTTGCCACAAGGAAGAGGGCATTGATTTATTATCAGTTGTACCTGAGAATATGACAGACCCATGGTTTTTGGTGTGCAGCCTGTGGGCAGAGATGAGGCTGCTGATGGGAGAGTGGTTTGGTGCAATACTGTAGAAAAATCAGGTAGATCCGTATGGATTCATGCCTTAGATATATCCATTTAAATCAGGTTTCAAGTTGTGACACGGGACTGAAACGCCATTGGTCATCCTGTAAGATGATCTCTTAAAGGAGGCAGATGGGGCAGCGTAACCCTGCTGGTCTTCCTGGATCTCTCCGTGACCTTTTATATTGTCACCCACAGTGCAATTCCAACCCTTCCTTGAAGGCTGATTCCAGACGTACAGTTTGGAGAGACATCCCTTGGTACCTCTGTAGAGGAATTAGCCTCTCCCCAGTACTTGCTAATATTTGTACCAAGGCATGTATCTCCTTCTCTTCACTTGCAGAGGATGCTGTATGTACCCTTGCATCAATAAAGGACCAGGTAAGTGCCAATAAAATAATAACAAATCCACATGTGATAGAGATCCTACCTATTGATAGGAAGATCATCAGACTGTTTAGAAGACATTTACAAAGATTATTTGTTGAGTCAATGGAGAAATCAAAAGAACACTCTCCCAAAGGTAGTATTCTGGAAGTATTCCTTGTAGTATCCTGGAAGCATTCCTTGTTAACTAATGATCAAGCAACATTCCCATATTCCAGGTGTTTTGTTTATGCTGATGACTTTGCCTTATCTGTCTACCTTTAAGGCTATTGAGTACCAGGTAACCTCTACATTGGAAGATCTTTATATTATAAAAAGATAACCAATTGAAACCAAGCCATTTAAAATACAGGTGTGTACCTTCCACTTAAAGGAGAGGGAAGAAGAGAGGAAGGTCTGAGTCAGCCAGAAAGGCAAGTTTTTGGAACACTGCCCTAATTAAAATGTTTGAGCATCACTCTGGACCTACAAAAACACTATAAGCTCCAAATAATGTTGCCACCAGAAATAACAATATTATAACATAAATCAACCCCAAACTTGACACACCTGATGCATACAGCATAGACAAGCTTGCAGAAAAGTATCCAAGAAGCTTTTCTTTATTGCTTGCACAGTGAGCTGGAGAGTGCTCTTTGTTGCATCCTTTTCATACACAAATCAAGTTATTTTGAGAAAGGGAATTTTCCATATGTTGCATAAAGCTGGTCAAGAGCAACAACCAGGACTCCTGCAACATTAAAAACATGAACTTAAAAATCTTAATAAAATGGAACTTAAAGCTCCTCTTTGTTGGCTTTTTGAATGAAGATTTTAATTGGCTGAATTTGTTCTGCAGATAAAATTTAGAGAGTCTCAAGAGGAACCTGCCCTTTGAGATTTTTAATTAGATGTGTCATTGGATCTCTGTCATGTTTTCCCCCAATCATGCCCAGAAGTTTTATTCATAGGTTAATTAGGACATCCTCTCAGTAGGACTGAAGAGGATACTAGAAGGACAGCATGCTGACTGAAAGCTGAACAAAATTCAAAAGCATCCTGTGTTATGGAACATATGAAGATCCAACATGCATACTTTCCCTTCCCTTTGGCTTTTCATATGCTTCAAAGAAAGAGGGGGCTCACAACTTCCTAATGTGACTGATCTTTTTAAGCTTTATTTTCAGAGAAAAGCACTTTATCACTGAATTATATGTCATAATTAAACCCTTAGAAACCGCTTTTCTCCCCTAAAGCAACCATTTCCTTCCAGGAACAACTCTTCCACAGCAAGAGTTATGGGGGGAATTATCTTGCAGATTAATTTCAAAATGTGTAAAAGGAGTTATTTTCCCCCTAATTATGCATGGATCTCTTCCTTTTATTTCCCCTAATTTTGGGGTAGTCACATTATAGGTGTTCACAATCAAAATTCTCCACCCTGTTTAAGAGATTTCATTACATTTTCCCCAGAACGGAGTAAATGTCCAGCAGTTTATCAGAGGTGATCCACACCATTACCAGTAACTGTAGTATATCTTTGTTCTCTCATACCCCAAGCTGGCCTGCCTGCTGTCACCTCCTCCTCCTCCTTCCCTTTCTTCTTGCACTGAAGTTTCAACAGGCAACAATGGCTACTAGAGATGGGCACGACTCAGCGAAATTTTCGTTTTCGTTATGTTTTTTCGTTTCATTTCGTAACAAAAACGAAAACGAAAAATGCGCAACCCCCCCCCCCCGAAAAATGAAAACGAACCGAAACGGACCCCTAATCGAAAAACGAAAAATTATTTTTTTGAGTCGTGCCCATCTCTAATGGCTACTGAATCAGCTGCCCTAATATATTACAGGGAAGGTTTCCACTTCTGAAAATTTTAGATGTAGGTCACTGCTGGCTTCTAGAGACATTACATACTCAGACACCTCATGAGTAAGTTAAGTAAAAGGATACCAAACTTCACTCATGAGAATTTCTTGTAAAGTTCTACCTCTTTTGACAATATTGTGGAGGATAATTTATTTTTTATTGAATTGAATGAGAATGGTTGATATCTGCATGTGAGAAATATAAGGCATAGCACTAATTAATGTACAACTGATAAAATGGATTATTGGGCCATCTACTCTATTTGTCTTCATTGTGAACATTTTCCCTATCTTAAATTTAATTAGAGACTCAACAGGAACATTAGATTAATTCAAAACTATAGAACTGCAGAGGATGTAAATTGACTACAGAGAAACTGCAATCCTCTGAGCATAATGGAACTGAAATGGATGCAGAGCCTATTAAATGACTTCTACAGGACACTACCTGTGTTAAATTAAGAAGTAATTTAACACTACTGTATCTACATCAAAATTATCCCCTCCCCCTATATTTTATCACTTAATGTTATTCATGCCTACACCTCACATTAGCAGTCATTTAATTTGTCCATAGAGAATGGTGTCAAGGAATTTGCTACAGGCAGCTATGCTTGAGTCCTGAAAATTTTTGCCTTGCAGTTTTATAGTCCCCCTGCTTGCCTTATCTGTCTTTATTGTACCAAAGATCTTTAACAGATATTGCTCTATAATATAAGGAAGAGTTGAACAGCCTGCCAGTGTGGGGTACATGTGGCCACATTTCTGTCTTGTAACCCTTGGACTATCTTGGGGTCCACAACGACTTCTGCTCTCTGATTTGTATTTTTATTTTTAGTCAAAACAAGAACAAGAGTGCTCCTGGGTGCTAAGATTTAGACAATAAGCCAAATCACTTTCATCTCAGTAATCAAATTCTGGGAATTTTGGAAATATCCTATCATCCGACAGTGATATGTGCCTTAACCTACAAAGCATAAAAGCATAAAAACAGCCTTGCTGGAACAGGCCACAGCCTATCCAGTGCAGCATTCTGTCTCACACAGTGAACATAAGAAGAGCCATGCTGAATCAGGCCCAAGGCCCATCTAGTCCAGCTTCCTGTATCTCACAGTGGATCACCATTTGCTTCAGGGTATTCCCAAGCAGATGTCTTCATCTGCTTATGATTCCTTGCAAGTGGCATTGAGAGATATCCTGCCTATCCCGCCAACCCAGATGTTGTCCTTAGGCACCCATAATGATAGCCACTGATACCCTTGTTCTCCATGAACTTGCCTAATCCTTTCTTAAAGCTGCCAAAGCTGACAGCTGTCACCAGTTCTTCTTGCAGGGAGTTCTACAGACCAGTGATCCTCTGGGCGAAAAAGTATTTTCTCTTATTCATTTGAGATCTAGCACCCAAACATTACATGGTGTGCCCCCAAGTTCTAGTTCTGTGCGATAGGGTAAACAGTTTTTCCTTATCTACTTTTTCCACACCATGTATGATTTTGTAAATGTCAATCAGGTCACCTCTTAGGTGTCATTGTTCAAGAATGAAGAGGCCCAGCCATTGCAGCCTCAGATGGTATCAAGATTTTTATCTACTAAGTATTCTAGCTCCCCTATTTTGTCCTGGAGTCCTCTGGCATTTGCATACAAGCATTTATAGATGCTTTTCTGATGCAGTCTTTTTAGTCCAGTTGCATCATTAGACTGCCTCTTGCATCCTTCTGCTGTGAGTGCTGGTGACTAGCTCCTCGCTGTGCTCAGTAATTTTTGCATCCTCCACACGACTCAAGTAGACACTTTCCTGAACCGGATGCTGCCCAGCTCCTGTCGGCTTTTCCCCAGTTATCAGTTTAAAAGCTGCTCTGCAGCCTTTTTGATGTTGAGTACCAGCAATCTGGTTCCATCATGGTTCAAGTGCAACCCATCCCTCTTGAACAGTAAGGCTTGTCCCCAAATGCTCTCAAGTTCCTGACAAATCTGAAACCCTCCTCTCGACACCATCACCTCATCCACGCATTGAGGCTTCTGAGCTCTGCCTGCCTGGCGGGTCCAGCATGAGGAACAGGTAGCACTTCTCAAAATGCTACCTTGGAAGTCCGGGACTTCAATCTTCTACCTAACAACCTGAATTTGGCTTCCAGGACTGACCACTTTGCCTTCCCAACATCATTGGTACCAATGCGTACCATGACAACTCCTTCCCAGTTCTCTCTAACAAACTATCTAGATTTCTCATGATGTATGCAGACTTTGCACCTGGCACCATATGGTTAGCACTAAATAAACTACATCACAGATCAAATATCACAGTATGAGCCAACCTGAGGGACAAGTTTATCAGGAGAGGCCTTTCTCTTGATCCTGTCACTTTCACAGGTATGTCTAATAAGAACACATGAAAGGGCTTTCTCCTTTTCTGTTCCCAGTCTTTGGAACTCCCTCCCACTGGAGGCCAGGACTTTGCCCTCTTTCTGCAAGCAGACAGACCTTTCTCTTCAGGCAAGCTTTCCATGAATGACAGACTACCTGTTATGTGCATTTTAGATGGATTACCATGCATTATTGCTTAAATTGAATTCATAATAATACATGTGTTTTCCATTTTTAGTTTCCATCTCTCATAATGGAATATTTTCTTTAAATTGTTCACTTACTTTTGTTAGTTTTAATATTGCATTTTAATTATGTAAGATGCCTCTTCAAACACAATGT
The DNA here is from genome assembly GCA_023846285.1 of Phrynocephalus versicolor. Lineage (NCBI taxonomy): Eukaryota > Metazoa > Chordata > Lepidosauria > Squamata > Agamidae > Phrynocephalus > Phrynocephalus versicolor. The sequence continues at coordinate 16,866,282 of JAHTLZ010000015.1, forward strand.
TCTTAAGCTGAATATTGCTTTAATATGGGCTGTATATTGTCTTTCAATATTATAAGCTGCCTTGGGTCCTTTTCCAAGGAGGAAGACGGGGTAAAAATATACAAAATAAATAAACAAATAAATTTCTTGTTTGACTAATGTACAGTAATATCTTGTTCTAGGGTTGCCATTCAAAAGTGTTCTGAAACTTCACCTGTATGAGAACTACTGATCAGGTCCTGCTGATATGCATGCAGGGAGAACTTCACTCATAGCAGTCCATTACTGGGGAAAAGCCAACATTTTTGTGCTGGTGTGTAAAACTCCATGTCTAAGCATCAGGTTACTGGAAAGACAATATTGAGCCATATGGTCCTCCTTGTGGTTTAAAGGATAAATGTCAGTTGTGACAGATCAACAAACACGAACTACCAAGGGAGTTATAAAATTTTATAGTGCTCTAAGGTCATTTTTCCAAGTATTATACTTCCAACTTTGAAACCACTTTCTCTTCTCTTGCATGTTTTGGTTTCACATCTTCCTCCCAAATTCTAATGGCAACCTCTACTTTATATCAAAACTGGACAAACAGGACATATATTGATTTATTTAGAAACAATATAGATAATTTTTATGTCTGTTAATGTTGTTCATAATGGCAACCAGATACTTTTTGTTTCTGTTGATGTTCATAATTTGTGAAAGTAATCTACCATTATAATAGTCAATGGATTTCCGGTACAATTCAACTTTAATACATAATCCTCTCCAATGTCAATACTATCAAGTTGAAAGAATATAAAAAGATGAGTGTATTGTTTTATGGTTTCTGAAGCAATCGTCCATGGATGACAATGAAAATTCTAATGTCAGAAATGGCAAATGAAAATGCTATGTTATAATCTCTCTCAATCTATTTGCAGTAGCATGATTTAAAAAAATTAAGCACCAAAGTACAACCTGGTTTAACTGTGAACATAGTAAAAAGTAATACATTTCCTTCCTTCCTTCCTTCCTTCCTTCCTTCCTGTTTGTTTTTCATAATTATATCTCTTACAAGCACATTCACATTTCAGAAATTGTCCAGAAATTTTCTGTATCTCTGTAACAGAGCTGTGTTAACTGAACTACAGAATCAATAACGAGGGTGTTGAAAGAAGCAGCATTTTATTTCTCTTGGGTTACAAAGTCTTCAGTTACTTCTAAAGATTTAAAGAATGTGCCCTGAAAAAATGACAAAAAGATGTAATTCCAAAAGGTCAATCAACACAATGTTTTGCAGGTCATAGGGAATTATGATTTGATTTCTTTCAATCTCTTTGGTTCCTCCATTTTGCTTAGTTTTCATCATTGTACAAAATACGGACATGGTCTCCCTGTTTTACTTACTATTATTTTTGTTTTGAGAACTATCGAACTGTTTGATTTTGAAGATCATTTGCACTGCCTAACATCATCTTTCCACACACAAAAATCAGTACTATTATATTGAAGTTTATGCCGTTCAGTTCTCTACTTTGTTCTTCAGAAAGCATTTCACACTAAACACAGTGCGCAAAGAAAGATCAATACTTCTATTTACTCATGAAGAGAAAAATAACCCAACTGCCTCTCTATTATTATATAATACCTTAAATGTTCAGAAGGTGAAAACCAATATGGGTATTGTGCACATTACTGAAAAAGCTGCATTAATCATTGGTACAAAACCTCTGTTGCTCTATGCTCTGAAATCTCTAATATGATTCCTCCCTTTATAGTTCATGCAATTCATGTGACTTTTGGAATACATGATTGCAGAGGGAGCAAATGATTATCAATTTAGATAAAACTGCTGTAATTTTCTGCTTTATCTACTCCATTTTCATACACTAGTTTTCTGCTACTCAGCTATTTAAAGAGAAGTGTTTAGCATTTTCATGATTCAACAAAAATGTATGTGTATGTGTTTGCAGAAAAACTACTTGAAGCAACTAAAGCAGTATACTCCAAATTTAGAATAAATTTTACAAATTTCCTTACATGAACTGAGATTAAAGTAGAGTAGAATAAAGTAAAGATTGGATCCACAAACTAAGGGAGGTCAGAATCTCCAGAATAAAGGAAACATGTTAATATATATTAAGCCTTACACCAGCAGATGGGATTGAATCCTTGACCTTCTAAATAAAAATCATGGGCTCCATATTTTGGCATTTCCAGTGTAACATACAAATGCCGGGAGATAACAGCCAACAGGGAGATGTCTCACTGGCCAGAATTCTGCTATTTGCACTGGTGCTAAGTTCAGTGTAATAAAACACAGCCCCCAACTGCCTCCGATTAACAAATTGCCACTTGTATTCCTTGCTGCATGCCAACATCACTGTCCAAATGCCAACATAAAATAACCACTATGATTCTGTCCAATGAGTCAATCAAGAAAAAGGCTGCAATAATGTTGTGCACTTAGAAAAACAGCAGAATGTTTAGATAGAATTTGATGTTAGTAAAGAAATTCTGTGGCATTTTGTAATCACTATGTAACGGATGTTTATGGAGATTTCTCAGTTTATGACAAGTCACTTTAAAAATATTTTCACAATAGGATTTCTGCCATTGAATGTGTGTAACTGCACAAGATGAAAAAATTGTCAGTGCTCTGCCTCTTAGCCATTAAAACTCACATCTATTTCCAGTCAAGGAATATCCAGTCAGAAAAACTCATTTATTAGTTACACAAATATTTCTCCAGTGACCAAAGAAGCTGTGTTTGTCTATCTCAACATGTCAGGGCAATTAAATTGGTGTTTATTACAGTTTGGACTTTTGTAGATTAAAACAACCAGGTGAGCCTACTACCATGAAGACATTTATTTATTTATTTATTTATTTATTTATTTATTTATTTATTTATTTATTTATTTATTTAGAATATTTTTACTCCACCTTTCTCCTTGGAAAAGGACCCAAGGTTGCTTACAATGGTGAGAGACAATATATAGCCCAGAACATTTAAGACATAATTTAAGTTATGAACAGGGAATTAGAAGAGGCATCTTAGAACATTAAAAGGTAACATTAAAGCTACAAAGAGCATGCAAAAGGAGAAAAAAATCCATTATGAGGGATGGAGACTAACGTGGAAAACACGGATGTTCTTATGAAATCAGTCAATGCAGTCATGCGTGGTAATCCATCTTTGGTCTTTGATTCCTGAAAGACAGCAGAGACGGGGCAGTCATGCCCCCCATCGGGAGGGAGTTCCAAAGTCCGGGATCAGCAACAGAGAAGGCCAACACGTGTTCTTATGAGATGCACCGGTAAAGGTAGCAAGATGGAGAGAAAGGCCTCTCCTGATGACCTTAGCACCCGACCCAGTTCATTGTTAATTGGGGGGGGACCCTGACATAGTAGAGATTTTGTATACCCTGGTTCAAAGATGATTGAGACTTGGAAGGGAAGCAATTAAAAAAATAGAAATGATTGTCAGAGATCACATCTTTCTTAAAGGCAGCTGTGGAAGGTGGCTGGTGAAAACAGATGCAGTTATAACCTCTCAAATAGTTCTTTATTGGTGGTGATGTGAACTATTATCATTGATATATAATCTGCATATATCTGATGTGGGAGAACAGGAGTTAACGGGCTGGCTTTCCCTTCAATCTGCTGTCTGGGCAGGATATTCAGGTGGCAAATGTACAAGGTCTGCATTATCCACTTCTGAAATACATAGTTTGAGCTCAATAGTGGGGCCCACATAAGACCTTTAAATCTTCAGTCTAAGCTTATTTAACTGCATCATTAGTTACAACTTCTACAAGATCACAGAGCGGTTTGATTTCAACAGAATTGTGTGGCTCTACTATATTCTGCTCCACCATTTGTTTCCTTAAAAAAAGCATTTCTCATTTCAAGCTTACTAGCTGTCTAGATCCCTATAATATAAGATGCTTGAAAATGGCAAAATAGAACACTGGCCATTGCTGTGTTCTCTCTCCAAACAAACATGGTAAAAATTGGCAACATCTAAAAACATTAAGAGAAATTTTTGGCCATGTAGAGGTAAAAGAGCTGAGTGTGTGATGAAAACAAAGAAGCAGATCTGTAACTATTTTGATTTTATAAAAAGAGTTTTTATAATGTATTATTAATCCTTAATCTTGGAAGCATTTGTCTTATCTGCTTATGTTTTTATTGGCACACATGCAAAGCTAAAAGCCTGAAAGCCTGATATAATTAGGAAACCTGTTGTGCTACAGACTTCTTTCTCTCTCTTTCTAGCCTGGACAAGCACAATCCTATGAAATGATGAATAGGTTTCTCCAAAGTTCTACAACAAAAAGGAAATGGGATGCAATTATTGTTTTCATCCATCAGTCAATATACCATGTTTGGGTTGGTTGGGAAGAATTATTAGATTTAATGTATAGTGCTTCAAAAGCATATTTCCATCTAGCAGCTGTAAACTTCTACACTATCTCTGCATGTTAATACTGTCTATCCACATTTCTTCCCCTAGTATTCCATTTGAAAGTTAACCCACCAAGACACACAATTTTTGGAGGAAGCATCTGATTTAGAGGATTGTAACAAGATTCACACTACTTTTCCAAATCACAGATTGTGTTAGTTCTTGCATGTACTAGGGCAGTGCTAGCGAACCTATGGCACAGGTGCCAAAGGTGGCTCTCAGAGCCCTTCCCAACATCGCCCCTTCACAACCACCTGTATTCAGCTGTATTGGTACTTTGTGAAAAATTAGTGGGTTTTGATTCGCAATTTGGGCACTCGGTATCTAAAAGGTTTGCCATCACTGTACTAGGATTTACACCCACCAGCATATGACCTGAACAAATACTACAGCAAAGCAAAGCAAAGTGTTCTGCTTATATACCACCCCATACCACTTCAAGTAGTCTCTGGGTGGTTTACAGTTTAATTCCAGTATGCAGGCTACACAATGCCCCCCCACAAGCTGGGTACTCATTTTACCAACCTCGGAAGGACAGAAGGCTGAGTCAACCATGAGCTGGCTACCTGGGATTGAACCGCAGGTCGTGAACACAATTTTAGCTGCAGTGCAGGTATTTAATCACTGTGTAATGAGGCTCCCTTTCTTCTTCCCCAAACTCTCTTCAGGATCTATTCTAAGTGTATTTTAAGGTGGACTCTAGTTCAACAGTAGATGGCACCCCAGGGGTGGATGGACACAGTTGGAAAACTGCTTTGTTAACCATTGAGACAATCATAATAGTAGTATTCAAACAGCACAACAGGCAAACCAAGAACAGAGCATTTCCTATGTATGCTTTCTTTCTTTTACAAATGTCATTTCTCCATTTAAGTTTCCTTTATAAACTGTATACAAACAGATAATTTCCTCTCATAATTTTCATCACTATAATGGCATTACTGAGTCAGATTCAGAACTATGCAATGAGACATCAGTTGCTGTCAGTAGGATCTTACTCTTGCTTGAAGGATTTGGCTTTTTAATAGAATGAAAATAAGGCTGATTAATTTTCAGACATTACCAATAATTTGTTTACATATAGAAAAAAGACAAGAAAGTAAAAGATTAATGTTGAGTTTATATGCAACAGTTTGCTTTATTTGGTGATTGCAGTAAAAACTGACTGAACAGATTTTGCAGTAATGACATATTTTAATTACACACAATTTAATTACACACTAACCCTCCAGGTTTCCCACACTCAGTTCCAAAATAAATAGCCAGCCTCCCTACAAGACAGTGTTACTGTTCATTTAATAACACCTTCCATGTATAATCTGCAAGCTACATTGAAGAACAGAAATGGGCATGAACTATGATTCAGCAATTTGGCCCAGTTTGGCATGGTGTCTGCCCAGGTGTTCAATAGGCATGGTGTATTGGTGTATTCCTTTAAGTGTGTATTGAACACACAGAGGTGGGGTATTTAGGCACAATCTCTCTACCACTTATCTTCTAGCCCTTTCATCAATACCCAGACAAATCAGAAGCCCTTCACACCTCCAAGAGAAAGATGCTAACAATCCATACTTAATTGGTGTTGGAAAGGATTGCATAGGTGTGACTTTCACACACCCCAGGCCATTGTCCATCTAATGAGCCTATTCAGACCTGGGTGATGCAAAACCAAGGTTAGTGGACTCACCACTAACTTTCCTTAGACTAACAAAGCTGTGAAATGTTTTGGCCTCACAAGAAAAGAAGTCCAGTTGCCATGCCTCAGCTTCCAGATAACTTCACCTGGATGACTGAGAATCTTCACAGACATATAAACCATGCTGATATAAAATTACAAAAAAGCATCAACCTCTGAAACTCATTTACCTAAGATATAATTGTTTCCATCACTTTAGGAAATCAGGTTTAGAAAAGTGATTTAAGCACCTGAAATAATTTAAAAATACAGTATGTACAATTTGGTCAATCTTACGCCATGTGTAGTAAGCACTGGCTTGAGAAAGCCAGTGAAATTCAATGATTACAGCCTCGAATCAGAATTGTTTGTAAGTGATGGTTTTGCAGCTAAGAACACCATCAACAATGAGGGCTTTGTCCAGCCTCCTGCAAGGAAGGACTCCTTTGTCTAGGTCAGGGGTCTGCAACCTTTAAGACATTAAGAGCCACTTGGACCCGTTTCCAACGGGAAAAAAAAACTGGGAGCCGCAAAACCATTGCGACATTTAAAACAAATATAACACCCCCACCCCAAAGCTCTGGGCCGCCCGGTTCCCACGCCAAAAGGCGCCTCCGATATACCTGAAGAAGTAGGAGAGGAGAAGCCAAACCAACTCCATCCCCCACCACACATTCCCGAGCAAGTCGCCCCCCCCACAATCCACCCATCACGTCGCTCTTGTGCGGAAAAAGAGAGAGAGAGAGAGATGCCAACTGCACATGTACAATGCTTGGCCCTCCTCAACAACCCCTCGGGGTTATTAACCCGCATGGAGGAGGCAGGGCTGCGGGCAACCCCACCACTTTCCCCTGCCTCCTCCTCCCCAATGCGCCATCGTCGTCCCCTGCTCCCTGCCAAAAATAAAATAAAATAGAAAATAAAATAAACAGGATCCCAAGTGGTGCTCGCCTGCCTGCCTACCTCGCTCTGGCCCCGGGGCCGCTGGCTGCCAGGATCCGCCTCGCCGAGCTGCTGCTGCTGGGCGCCTAAAAGCTCACACCTGCCCGCGCTTCCTGCACCGAAGGCGGGCGGGACAAACGGG
>JAHTLZ010000015.1:16881007-16916006 GCA_023846285.1 Phrynocephalus versicolor
TAATAATAATAATAATAATAATAATAATAATAATAATAATAATAATAGATGGTGGTGGTGGTGGTGTTCAATTCATGTGAAAGAAAAGCCAAAATGGAGAGAAGAAGAATGAAGGTAACTGCAGTAACGTGAAATGACAGCTGAGGAAAGTTCAAGAAAAGGATGCAAAAGTAGCTGAACACTTTGAAGACCAAACTCTTGATTGAAGAAGAATTTTATAACTTTACTATTGAGAATGAAGAAATCAAAATAATTAAAAGTACCTTGGTTCAGTAAAACAATATTGGGATTTCAGCCAAGAAATCAGGTAAAGACTGAGAATTGGAAGAGCAGCTAGGAAGGAATACTATTATATATAGATCTGAAAGCTTGACATTGAAGAAAGGTGGGAAATCACTAATTTGAATTGTGATTCTGGAAAGAAGCTCTACAAATACTGTGTACAAATAAATGGTGTGAACTTTTACTAAAAGCTAAAACAACTAAATCTAAACTATTGCATTTTGAATACAACATGAAGAGATAAGAGATATTGCAAGAAACAATAAAGCTGAGAAAAGTGGAAAGCAGTAGGAAGAGTAAGAGCTAAGATGAGATAAACTGACTCAACAAAGAAAGGCATGGCCTTGAGTTTGCAAGACCTGAACAATACGACTGTTTGGAAGTCATTAATTCTTAAGGATCACTAGATTCTGAAAGTGACTTGAAGTTGCATAAGACCGAAGAGCTAATTTAGAGAATCACACTGCTTGCCTTCAGTATGGGTGGAAATTAAAGCATAAGAAAGAAGCAATATTGTCCGTCTATTTTTAACAAGCAGGGCAGGAGTTCAACTGTGGTATGAAATTATTTTCTTCTGGGATAGAGCTTCAATGTGGATAATATGGTAAACAAATACTCATGCAGGTTCCCCGCACACAAACACACACAATCACAGTTTCTCATCTCATGTCTAAGATTCTAAGTCAAATGAGACCACTATTGATTTTCGGTTCAGAGATTTCTTTTCATGTATTAGAAATGGGTTTTTTCTTTTTGAAATGAGAGTAAAAGCCATTTCACCAGAAAACAGCTTTATTATCTAACCAGAAAGAATACATGTCCCTTGAATTCTAGTCTCCTGATTTTTTTTGCAACAAATGAAGTCTATGACATCACTCATGAACGGTGAGAAAAGCAAATCCCACATACGGCACAATTAATTCAGATATCTAATATATCTTGAATGCATTTAACACCTCAAAATACTGAGTGGTATCAGGATCTTACCTCTGGTATTTCAAAACAGTCCTTTTTCTGTCTTCATGACCCACCCCAGTGACTAGAAAGATTCAGAAAACTTAGTTTTTCCTCTTTTACTGATCACAGACTTGTGAGACACTGATAATATTGATCACTTTTATCCCACCCTTGTGATAACTATTTTTGCGCAAACACCCTTGTAATAACTATTTTTGCGCAGGAAGCAGAGAAAAACTTTGTCAAAACTAGTAACAGGCAGAATCTAAATCAGGGTGAGGGCATTTCAGAAATACAAGAGACAGATACTTGGAGTAATGTCACAGTCAGAAAAGGAAGAACTAGGAAACAGACAGACAACTTGCAACTGCACAATAGATTCCAACATCTCTCCTTTATCAGCCAGGAACAGAAACTGCACCTAGAACAGCAAGGGCAACTTGAAGACCCTGCACAGAGAAATCCAACAATACAACAAAGGGCACCTACCAAGCCTCGAACGAGGAGAGTGGTGGTGATTGGAGACTGCAGGCCTGACAAAATGAATCAAGAGGTCTGCTGTGTCCCTGGAGCCAAGATTCGGGATGTAACACAGAGTCTGACGAGACTCATCAAGTCCACTGATTCTAACCCATTTCTTTTGGTCCATGTAGGAACTAACGATTAGACATGGGCACGACTTAGCGGAATTCCCATTTCCGTTTCCGTTACTCGTTTCCGTTACGGAACGGAAACAGTAACGGGAATTACTCCGCCAGAACTCAAACTCGAACCAACTAAAGAATAATTGGGTCTGATTTGTCGTTGTCGTTCCTGGCATCGCGGCGATCCCGCGTGCCAAGCGGCACAGAAAAAAAGTTTTTAAAAGTAAAAAAAAACCCGATTCCCGGCCAAAAAGGAGGCGAAAATATGCCTGCCTGAGTGAGGGCTCAGGGCACCTACCAGAGGGGTGGTTTCTGGGGGGGGGGTCCCCGGCCTCCCCCCTCTCCTCCAATCCCTCCTGGGCTGCGCTGGGGGTGGACATCCTCGTCATCCCGCCAAAGTCGCCGGCTCGCCAGCTCGCCGCCATTCAAGCAGCACAGAAAAAAAAGTTTTTAAAAGTAAAAAAAACCAGATTCCTGGCCCAAAAAGCAGGCAAAAATATGCCTGCCTGCCTGAGTGAGGGCTCAGGGCACCTACCAGAGGGGTGGTTTCGGGGGGGTCGGCCTCCCCCCCTCTCCTGTCCTGGGCTGCTCTGGTGGGGACTCGCAAGCAACAAGCCGGACTCGCCATGCCATGTGGTGCGGGCGGGGGATCGAAATGGGGCGGCGACCGCAATTTTTTTTTTTAAATCGTGGTCCAAAAACACACAAGCACCACACAGAAACATGCGAAAATTGCTATTTTAAAACTGCCAGAATTTTTACAGTAGCAGTGGGTTTTTCTTGCAACAAAATGTCTCCTCTGTCCTCTCTCCATTGATTTTATTTTATTTTATTTTATTTTATTTACACCTGCGCAATGATGGGCTGGCCATGGGAGTGGACCATGCAAATTTTTGGAGCCATTCCACCAATCGCATGGCCACTTCGCCACTGAGACTTCTGGGATGTGCCAAAAAGCCCACTAAACCCTGCCCTAGCCCTAACCCTAACCCTAACCCTTAGTCCCTTACTCATACGCCACAGTACACTGTCCTCTTATTGGGTCAGAGAGGCACCCAGAGGTGCATCCCACTACCCCACCCTAACCTCACCAGTAACTAGCCTAACCCTAGCCCTTGCACTAACCCTGTCCCCTAAGCCAGATCTGTACTTGCATTGCACTACACGCAAGTACGTTTCCCTTCTTAGTGAGCCACAGTGCAGAGAGTTCGCCAGTCCGTCACTTGTGGCTCTGCTGACTCCTGCAGGCTCGGCTCGGCAGCATTTGTGTGCCATGCAAACCATGCCCATTGAGGCCTGACTGATGCAGGGAAGGCACCCCAAAAAGAGGGGTGCCTCTGCCAGTCTGCTATGTCTGCAACTTGGTATGCATATATCCATATGGCTATGCATGCCCTTTTGCAGCAGGTGAGGAGAGGAGGCCCCCATGCCATGGGGGGTCTCCAGGAGCCTGCTTCCCCTTCCTTCCTAGCAGGTAAGGAGAGGAGGCACTCACCCACCCCAAAAAGGGGTGCCTCCAGGAGCCCGCTTCCCTTCACAGCGAGCCAGAGGAGGCACCCACCCCACAGAGGTGCCTCCAGGAGCCCGCTACCCCCCCAAACCAGTATAACAACAGACGAAAAAACGAAAAACGAAACGACTATTTTTTGCGAAGTTTCGCAAAAAAGGAAACGAGCCGACACGGGCCACCTCTGACACACGACAACTTGAAAATGTCATTTTCCCTAGTCGTGCCCATCTCTACTAACGATACTTCAAAATGCAGATTTCAAGATATCACAAAGGCCTATGAAGAGATGGGTAGGAAGCTGAAGGACCTGGGTGGACAGGTGGTAATATCATCTCTCCTCCCTGTAGAAGGACATGGTCCACGAAGGGAAAGAACAATAGTGGAGGTGAACAATTGGTTTCGGAGATGGTGCCGGCAGGAACGATTCGGATTCTTGGACCATGGTTTGCTTTTTCATTCAGACGGGATATTGGGCCAGGATGGGGTGCACCTCACCACTGCTGGTAGGAATCTTTTTGCCAAGAGGATTGCAGATTTAATAAGGAGAGCATTAAACTGAGTTTGCGGGGGGGGGGGAATTCTCTTAATGGTAGAGATCCAGAAGGGGGTGTGGAGACTAGCCCAAATGTTGAAATAGGAGCAGGACAAAAAGTAGTGCAGACCATCAGTGCAAGGAAAAACAGGTTAAGCAAAGGACATGTAAGAAGTGCACGCAGCCTAAAATGTCTCTACACCAATGCACAGAGCATGGGGAACAAACAAGAAGAGCTGGAGCTCCTAATACAGCAAAATAAATATGACATAATTGGCATCACTGAAACATGGTGGGATGAGACTTATGATTGGAATGTAGTCATTGGTGGGTATAACTTGTTTCAAAGGAACAGGCCGAGTAAGAAAGGAGGAGGTGTAGCTTTATATATTAAGGACATTTACACTGCTGAAGTAATACAAGCAGGGGAAGCATGTTGAGAGTATTTGGATTAAAATCAGGGGTGAAAAAACTAGGAGGGATGTCACTGTGGGAGTATATTATAGCCCCCCAAGCCAGCCGGAGGAGTGGGATGATGCCTTCTGTGAGCAGATGGCCACACAGTCAAAAGGGAGAGATGTAGTAGTAATGGGGGATTTTAACTATCCTGATATATGCTGGCAGTCCTACTCAACTAGGAATGCAAGGTCTAACAAATTCCTTACTGCCCTTGCAGACAATTTCATGATCCAGAAGGTAGAGGAGGCAACCAGAGGAAAAACCATTTTAGATCTGGTCTTAACCAATAAGGAGGACCTTGTAAATGGGGTCGAAGTGGTGGGATCATTAGGTAAAAGTGACCATGCCCTCTTGGAATTTGTTATACAGTTGGAAGGCGAAGCTAAGCATAGTCAGACAAGAATCCTGGACTTTAAGAAAGCCAATTTTTGTAAACTTAGGGAATTGTTGGCTGTGATTCCATGGACTGAAACACTAAAAGAGAAGGGAGTCCAAGATGGATGGGAGTTCCTGAAAAGTGAGATATTAAAGGCAGAATTTAAAACTGTTCCAACAAGAAGAAAAAATGGGAGAGGTCTAAAGAAACCACAGTGGTTTACTAAAGAACTTTCAACTCAGCTAACTATAAAGAAAAACAAGTACAAGGAATGGAAAAATGGGAAATGCACCAAAGAGGAATATAAACAAACAGCTAATATATGCAGGGGGATGGTAAAAAAAGCTAAAGCGCAAAACGAACTTAGACTTTCCAGGAAGATTAAAGATAGTAAAAAGGGTTTCTTTAGTTATGTCCGCAGCAAAAGGAAAAATAAGGAAGCGATAGGCTCTCTGTGTGGCAATGATAATCAGTTACTAACAGGAGACAAGGAAAAGGCAGAACTACTCAACAACTTTTTTGCCTCCATTTCCTCCAAAAAGGAAGAAAGAGATCTGCTGGGACAAAGAGTAGATGAGGTAGGATGGGAATTGCAACATAGAATAGGTAGAGAGGTAGTACATGAACATCTGGAAACATTAAATGAATTTAAGTCTCCTGGGCCAGATGAATTACACCCAAGGATATTAAAAGAACTGGCAGAAGTAATTTCAGAACCATTGGCAATAATCTTTGAGAAGTCCTGGAAGACAGGAGAACTCCCCATCGATTGGAGGAGGGCTAATGTTGCCCCCATCTTCAAAAAGGGGAAAAAAGAGGACCCAAATAATTACCGCCCAGTCAGCTTGACTTCAATTCCCAGAAGGATCCTAGAGCAGATTATTAAGCAGTAAGTCTGCAGCTATCTAACAAACAATGCTGTCATTACAAGAAGTCAACACGGATTTCTTAAAAACAAGTCATGCCAGACTAATTTGATCTCTTTCTTTGATAGAATTACAGGCCTGGTGGATGAGGGGAATGCTGTGGATATTGCTTATCTGGACTTTAGCAAGGGCTTCGATAAGGTTTCCCATGGTATTCTTGCTAAGAAGTTAGTAGGAAGTGGGATAGATAGTGCTAGTGTTAGGTGGATTTGTAATTGGTTGACTGATCACACCCAAAGGGTGATCATAAATGGCCTCTCATCATCTTGGAGAGACGTGACCAGTGGGGTGCCCCAGGGTTTTGTTCTGGGTCCAGTGCTGTTCAATATCTTTATTAATGACTTAGAGGAAGGAATAGAGAGTATGCTAATTAAATTTGCAGATGATACCAAATTGGGAGGGGTTGCTAATTCCCTAGAGGATCAGATGAAAATCCAAAAGGACCTTGACAGATTAGAATGCTGGGCCAAAGTTAATGGAATGGATTTCAACAGATGGAAATGGAGGGTGCTACATCTAGGTAAAAAGAATGAGTTGCACAGATATAGGATGGGGGACACTTGGCTAGAGAATAGTACCTGTGAAAGGGATTTGAACATGAGTCAGCAGTGTGTTGCGGCAGCCAGGAAAGCCAGTGCGATTCTTGGTTGCATCTACAGAACCATAGTGTCTAGATCAAGGGAAGTGATAGTGCCACTCTATTCTGCTCTGGTCAGACCCCACCTGGAGTACTGTGTCCAGTTCTGTGCAACTCAGTTTAAAAAGGATGTTGACAACCTCGAGCGGGTGCAGAGGAGGGCGACCAGGATGGTTGAGGATTTGGAGGAAATGTCTTATGAGGAACGGCTTAGGGAACTGGGAATGTTTAGCCTTTCAAAAAGAAGACTGAGAGGAGGATATGATAACTATGTTTAAATATTTGAAAGGATGTCATATTGACTAGGGAACAGGTTTGTTTTCCATGGCTTCAGAGACTAGGACTCGGGGCAATGGTTTCAAACTACAGGAAAAGAGATTCCATTTGAACATTAGGAAGAACTTCATGACAGTTAGAGCTGTTCGGCAGTGGAATATGCTGCCACGGAGGGTGGTGGAGTCTCCTTCTTTGGTGGTTTTTAAGCAGAGGCTGGATGGCCATCTGTCGGAAATATTGTGAAGGGGTTTCTGCATGGCAGGGGGTTGGACTAGACGTCTCTTCCAACTCTATGATTCTATGATTCTATTATTCTATGATTCTAATTAGAAATAATGGGCAAAGCAGTCAGTGGTGGCGCTGTAATATTTTAAAATGTATTTGCATTAGTTGGTCTCATTCTGACCTCCTCAGCATACAGACTGACACCAGGATGTGTGACATATGGCAATCCAACACTGTTTCTGCAGTTTATAGCCTCATCAGATTTCCCATATCCTCCCAAGCAAAAAGCAAGGATAAGAACTCTCAAGGAGCTGTGATCTACCTTTTCACATACGTTGCAAAGCTGTCTCTATAACTAAGGCAGAGAATGGTCATCACTATAGGATTAGAGCATGTTGCATATAGGTTTGTTGATATCAAAGCTTTTTAGTCCCAAGCTTTCTATGGGTTGATCTGCCTTTTTAAATTCCATTCCCTGGGATTTTCCAGCCATCAAAATGTCCTCAGTCTCTCTTCCCATATGCCTTTGTGCAGTTCCGTAAATATTGTGTAGAGCTGATGTCATATAGGATTCATATCAACACCTAGATCAATCCTTACCTATCACTATGCAAGCAGTTCTATGTTAATCTTATTGAATCTCAACATCAATCATTATGCAGCCATTAAGAAAGTAGCAAACAACAAAGGCTGTGATTATCTCTTTTTTTGCATACAAACACAGTGTTTCCCTGCCAGCAAAGGTGATAAAAGTGTATTTTACATCTCTATCTGTTCAGTCTATATGCAAATAATATAACAATCCAGATTAGATTTATGGATGGAAGAAACATGCAGATAACATAAAATGGATGCTGAGAAAGTCATACAAATGATACAAAATAGGACATAGTTTCTAGATAAGGGCAAGTTTGAGCTCTCACCTTGTTTTTCATAGGCAAACCCAGCTAGGAAACAAAACATGTTTATTTACTGGCTCTTCTTGTATTGAAGGATTAAGACTGTTATTCTGTCAGTCAAAATACTGTTACTTAGCATAGTTATTTCAATTGCAATAGATCCACTGAATCATGTGGATTTAGCCAGTCTACTCCTTTGTCAGTGCCACTGATTCAAATGGCCCTACTCCAATTGTGACTTGCCATCCTAATGTGAGTCATAGCATATGCCTACTTGAATCAATGAATCTATAAAAGAGTTGAGCCCTCATCCCTATTAATTAAATGGGCCTATTCTAGCATGTCTTACTATGCTACGTAACAGGATTTGGGCCATTGTTTACCTTACATCATAGAGCATTCTGCATTTACAGTTACTGTACTGTATGTTACTCTATTCCCCACTCTCTAGGCTTCAAAACAAAAGCATTTGTTTCATTACTGCTATTTGCTGCACAAGATTTAAGTCTGACAGTCTTGCACACTTTGTGTTGAAGGATTACACCCATTTGTGCTCTAGTTAATTTCATAGTCTTACATTGGTCAGTTATAAATGGACCTGTACTAACACAAGGCTGACTAACACAGTCATTTGAAACGGCCTAGCCTTAAGAGCCTAAAATTGATAAAAATGTCACAAAGATACAAAAATCCTTCACAGCATAGTACTTCAGGCGCAACAGTATAGGACTGTCAAATGCAGTCTTGTGCAGGGAGTGGGAAGACCATAAAGCAAAGCAAAACAACATATACGGCTCAGCATTTCCCTGCTGCTGCTCCAGAAATTCTGTCAGTCTCTTGGAGAGATTTGCCTGAGGCAAAACATCAAAATATTTGGGAATGAAAAAAATGTTTTTGTACTCATTGAATTTGTCTTCCACAAACCTCTCAGGCAGTATATTTTTTTACTATTATGAAAGAACAATAAATTAAATAATTAATTCCTTATTTCTCTACATGTAACTCTAAATGTGGCAATAGCAGCTGATATGTCTTAGATCTGGATATTAGGTATTTGGATAAATGTAGTGATGGAGTGCCAAATGTTTCTTTGCCTCGAAAAAAACAAAAGTGTTACACACCCATCCTGTATGATTATAAAAGTCTTAACATCCTGATATACGCACAAAGGGTAAAGAAAAAGATCTTAATATATAATTCTACATATACTTTATCAATCAAAATGAAGGG
Source organism: Phrynocephalus versicolor (assembly GCA_023846285.1). Classification (NCBI taxonomy): domain Eukaryota; kingdom Metazoa; phylum Chordata; class Lepidosauria; order Squamata; family Agamidae; genus Phrynocephalus; species Phrynocephalus versicolor. Next base: position 16,889,961 of record JAHTLZ010000015.1, read on the forward strand.
GGCAGAGCAAAGTGTCCGTCAGTTCATATAGTTCCTTCAGCACTACCTCACAACTAGAGTTCTACATCTCTTGGGTATACTCAAATATAGTGACAATACACTTCCAGTATCTCATAGATAGGAAAATAAGTGCAAGTTCATAGGCATTGCAAGCCATTATACAATATTTCTCTAACTGCAACATTAGCAACAAAATTTACAGATTGGCTTGAATTCTATAGGTGTCCGCATAAGCAAAAGCAAAGTGTGTTCTGCTTATATACCGCCCCATACTACTACAAGTAGTCTCTGGGCGGTTTACAATTTTAATTACAGAGTGCAGGCTACACACTGCCCCCCCAGCAAGCTGGGTACTCATTTTACCGACCTCGGAAGGATGGAAGGCTGAGTGAACCTTGAGCCTGCTACCGGGGATTGAACCCAAGTCGTGAGCACAGTTTTACCTGCAGTACAGGCATTTAACCACTGCGCCACGAGGCTCTTAAGGTTGTCATAACTTGCTGTGGATGCTTGCAACTAACAGGAGAAGTGCCAGATCACCTTTCAGATGTACAAATGGTCACATGACAAGGCCTACAGCCAAGATGTCCTATGGCAACAGAACCCAGGTCAATGTTCCTACTGATCATTATACATTAGAAAAATCATAAGAGCGCTTAGAGACAGAGTGACAGAACAGTAAAAATAAAAATAGATACATCAACCAGTATTCTGGACTCCAAACACAGGAACATAAGATATTTTCTTACACCTCTCCAAATCCTTGGTCTACCTGACTCAGCAATGTGCATGCTGGTTGAAAGCAGCTTTCCAGAATTTTAGACAGCCATTTTTTCTTGTCCTATGTACAGGTTCCAAGGATCAAATCATTTCCTTCACAGAGAAGCCTGTTTCCTAAAGTTACATTTATCTCCTTATCCTAGACTTGTAGGACCAACTGATCTGAAAGCTTTGATTCCCATAAATGGATGGGCAAGCCACTGATGTATTGCATCTTAATACTTGCTAAACACATATGTCAAATAGCTTATGCGACTGATCCAAAGCAGAAAAACAAAAACAAAACAATAGCAAAACAGTTGGCCTGCTTTTTATACACACTGTAATTCACAATTGCCGGAAGGTAATCACTTCTTCTATGAACAAAATGTATGTATGACATCTTTCAGAATCTGAATCCCATCTTCTGTTTTGAACGTACAGATTGGACAAGGTAATCCTGTTGATCTGTTGAATTAATACCACCTGCAATATTTGTTGATTCATAAAATATAAAGAAGAACTTTAGCAGGTTGCAAAACATGTAAAATATGTCTAATAAACTGCAGTAATATTGACACACCTTTTAAGACCATACCATTGACTTTATCAGTGAAGTATGATCCATCTCTGCTTATCATTAGGAAATCTCAAAAATGGTAGATCAGGTCAGCAAAGAGCAGCATATAGCTTGTTAATCTTCATAGCAGTTTGAATTACATAATTTAAATGCTCTCTCATACACCCAAGATATTAGTATTCATCTTATTTTATGCAACTAGTTGTTTTTCCCCACCACAGCCTTACTATTCCAAGAGTTTGTGTGTGGAAAAAAATTGAGAGAACTGCTTTAATTTAGAAATTATAGATTAACATACATCCTTACCTCCAAGGCAGCCAACAAAGGAAAGCAGGAACATCTGTTTCCATAGCAACATCATCTTCAGTTGCCAAAAGTTAGAAGTCCTTGCCCAGCCTCAAATGAGCACGTAATTGTCCACGCAAAAACTTTTAATCTGTTGGACATGAACACACACACACAGGAAAAAAATTAACTGTAAAATTTGTCCCACAAAAACATGAGCTGCCTGTTATATTAAGTTCTGGTAACAGCAGACTGACAATCAGAATGGCTGTTGCCTTTGCAACTTATTCTCCCATCAACCTCTGGGGTTCCTTGTGACTCCTATGATACAGCAGGGCACATTTCTATAGGTGTGAAGCAGTAGCATAGGAATGGCATGGAGGTCAGAGAGAGGTTGTGCCTCCTGCTGGTTTGATGGATCCCAGTTTCATCAATTGGCCTCAGGGGTTTGCATCAAATTATGCAGTTTGTTAATTCCACAAATCTCAACCCTACTGACGATCTCAGAAAGCCATAAACATTACTTACTCACCAATTTTTCATCAGTTAAAAAAGGTTTCCCCCTGCACATGCATGCTAGTTGTGGTGCTCATTTCTGTATTCAAGCGGAAGAGCCAGTGTTGTGCAAGGCCATGGCCACATGGCTAGCATGGCTGCAAGGAAACACTGTTTTGCCTTCCCACTTTTTACAGCGGTACCTATTTATCTACTTGCATTTACATGGTTTTGAACTGCTAGGTCGGCAGGAGCTGGAGTTATCAGTGGGAGCTCACTCCGATGGATGGCACCCAGGATTCGAACCACCAAATTGCTGTCTTTGCAGCCGACAGTTTTCAGAAGCCTTAGTCCACTGAGCCACCACACCCCTTTTTCATCAGTTAAAAAACTGTAATTGAAACTACAGTATTGCATTTCATATAAGGTCACAACCAGGTAGCACTATTACTTTTGGGTGCTGTAACAACAGCAATTATGACAATGATGAAAAGTAAGGCATACACTCTATCCATGGCCTTGCAACTGATTCTAGAAAACATATAAATTCAAAGAGCATTCTAATACTCTTAATCTATTGTACTGTGCTCAGTATGTCACACAGGAAATCTAGCGACAAATTCATCAGGAAGCTGGATACAAAATGGAGGTAATCTAGATAAGCATATTCATTCTCAAATCCGAAGAGAAATACAATGGCAAGAAAAATATTCTCACTGCAACACTGATTTAGCCAAGCAAAGAGCCATTTTTATATATGCATGTAATCCCATCAACAGACCTACTCAAGCTTTCCTGAATTTAGGCTAATTCCACAGAGAAAATCAGTCGTTACAACTGCAGATAATAAATATGGCGCTTTTATCCACAGGTATGTGGCAAATTTGCTGCAAACTTTAATGTATTTGTGAGATTTTATCTGCTGTTTTCAGCATTATTGAAATTTATCTTACTTTCAGGTGGCAGAATTCCCTAACCAATGGAAACATCTATCCATTATTTTTATATAAATAGAAGTATAAAGAACAAGTAAGTATAAATAAAAATATAGGCAAAATCCTGCTGCTTAGCATAAGCCAAATAGATTTTTTTATCTGTTCTTCCCTGGTAAACAACTCATCCCTGCTCACTCCAAAAAGAGCCATGGGGATGCTGTGTCTGCTAGGGAGTAACAGACCATAGTTTACAATTTGACTTACGCTAAACAACAGGATTTCAGCCAATGAGTCAATACCAACATAGCATTTTAGACTCACTGTATGAAGTAGATTAACCTCTCTCAACTAATTGTAGCTAGATCTCTATGGATTTGCACAAAGCCATAAAGGAGAAAAATGGTCATGTAAGCCCATATTCCAAAGAAATGAATCTCACATGTCACATGTAACAAAGTTATACATGTAGGGTGATGCACTGCTTCTAAAATTTTCCATAGAAAACATTCTGGGATCATATTGGTTCTAATAAAAGCTAGTTGCACACAAAGTTTTATGTGATAGAAAATCAAAACTTTAATCTCATGACATGAGCAGAAATCAGAAAAATGGTGATTCATTTTGATTTGTGATTCAGCAAGGTCAACAAATCATATATAAAAATTACAAAAAAAAAAAAATCCTGACAAATCAGTAACTGACAATAGATTTGCAGGACACCTTCCCTTGACCCTTGCCTACAATCCCGCCAGGTTTGGTAAAAATTGGGGTTCAGACAAATGTGGGCCTCGCTAGGAAAATGCCCTTTAGCAACTTGCTTGGGGAAACACAATCTCCACCAAACTTGGAGGAATTGTAGAGGAGAGTCAAAGGAAGCTTCTCTGCAAGTTCGGATTTACAGATTCCATGTTCGATAGCATTGCGGGTCCTTTTTTCCTTTAATTTTCATTGTTAGTCTGTCCATTTCTGCACATTCCAAAATCTTTATCATTCCTTTGTCCATCGGTATTTCTTTTTCCAATGTTGTGCCCATACAATCCTCGCTGCTATCAAAATTTGTAGCACTAGTTAAATGTTTTGTTTATCTAAATTATCTGGTACAACAACTAGTAAAAACAATTCTGGTTTAAAGTCTATCAGCTTTTTTAAAATTTTCACAAGCCAAGTATGGATTTTAATCCAAAACTTTTCAGCTTTATCACATTTCCACCATACACCATATGTCCCCATTCCCCTCCCCCACATTTCCAGCATTTATTAGACATATTTGAAAACATTTTAGCTAATCTAGCAGGTGGTAAATTTTTTATACATTTTCCTTACAAACTATTGCTATTTTTAGTTTACAATTTCTGTTTCCAAAGTTTTTGCCATTTCTCATATTGTAGCCAAAAAAATGCCCATTGTATCATTGTCTCTTTTTCTTGTTCATCTTCCATTTCCTCATCTAATAGAAATTTATATATTTTCTTAATTAGCTTTCATCTGTAGTTAACAATTTTTTATCAAATGCTATCTGTTCACTGTACAAAACTTGAAGCTTATATCTCTTTGTATTTGCATTAATGACCACCAAGAAGATACCAAACACTGGTCTATGAGTTCTTGTTTAGATTTTATTTCCCATGGGGTGGGGGTCATTCCTATTTGGGGGTATATAACCTGAACATCAAAAGTCCAATTATCACCAATGGGGATTGTAGAGGAAAGTCAGGGGAAGCTTTCCTGAAAATCTGGTATCTCTGAGTGACTTGGCCATTTTATATCCAATGACTCAATCAAAAATCACTAAAAAATCATCAGTTTCTTTTAATTTGGGGTATCAAATTTGCTAATTTGTGATATTTGAAAAAATTGCAATTCATGTCTAATTCATCCCCATCTCTAATTAGCAGTCTAAATTGTCATCTTAGATAGAAAGTACAAGCAAAGGCTTTACACTTTCAAAAGTGTCAGAATGGGTAGGTATGACTTCAATATCAGAAACAACTGATGCAATTAAAAAGATTACCAGAGACAGAAAAGGCAGAGACTTCACCATCTGTCTCACTATGGCAAATAATATGGAAACATTTCATCAACCACAATTTAGGCTAAGGCCAGTGTATAAAATACATGGAAACTAAGGTCTCCTTATCCTACTTAAGCAGATGAACATTAAGAGGTACATAAACAACTCAGCATTCTTGTACCCATATGTAGATTTCTATAATTTAAGAAGTGTGCCACTTCTTAAATTATTGATAGCCCAGCAACCTGCCCCAACTGTCTCCATTATCTTTCAGACTCATATTTTGCTAGTTAGTGACGTGGAGGAGAAAAATATTGCTTGAAAATCACTAGTAAGTCACAACTGGTTTAGACCTATTGAATCACTGGGCAACTGATGTGACAACTCTGCCCTAAGTTCCATTGATTCAACGAGCTTATTCTAGTTGCAGTTTACTATAGGACTTCAGCCATTACACTGAGTGCTTCTCATGCTTTTAAATATAAAGAGTATTGTTATGCTAGATGGAATGGTTGAGACAACTCAGTTAAGTAGATGCTTCTAATTGACTGCTGAAATAAAATCACAGAATCATAGATTCATGGACCTGACCTCAAGGGCCATCCTGTCTAACCCCCTGCCATGCAAGAACCCCCATCAAAGTGCTCCTGACAGATGGTCACCCAGCCTCTGCTTAAAAACCTCCAAAGAAGGAGAATCCACCACCCTCTGTGGCAGCTTATTTCACTGCTGAACAGCTCTAACCATCAGGAAGTTCTTCCTAATGTGTAGATGGAAACTCTTTTCCTGCAGTTTGAAAACATTGCTCTGAGTCCTAGTCTCTGAAGCCATGGAAAACAAACCTGTCCCAGAGTTCCGGTTCCAAGTTCACCCCAGTGAGATGCCTTGATAAGCTCTCTGGCTTATCAGGCTGAATTTCTCCAGATAAACAGGACGTGAAAGGGTGTCCCCCTTGGGGAGGTGAAGAGATGCAGCATCTGGGGGCTGTGAAGAATTGCAGTGGCAAGCTTCGTAACTTCAGAAATTGCTGTATCTCTCCTGTTGGAGGAAAGTCCACCTGCCATCAAACTGCGTACACCGGACAATGTAAATAATTGTAGATATTTTGGAACTTTACTGCTGTAACTAAGACTGTATGTTTTCCCCTATTTTTTATATGAGCTTTATCCTCCACACACACACCCCGGCTTCAATAAGTACTAATACCCCTCTTCCTGAAAAGGAGGATACAAGCATGTGTCAGGAGATTAAACTTTAAGATAGTGTTATTTTGAAGTGCTTACATTCTTATATTGTTCTACGGAGTTATTTGCCCAGCTGCAAGAAGAAAAAAGAAAGACACTGTTTGACCTTGGAAATCACAATGTTTCCAAAACAAATTCTTTACATAATGGACTTGGTGTTTTTCTCTTTCGCTCCTTCCCTGTCTTTGCTCTCCTTTTTACACCCCCTCTCTCCTGGAAGTGATTAACCCTTTGAAGTGGATTACAATTGAGTCAAACCAGAACAATGAGCCGGGAACCAATGTCAGATGAGCAATTTATGGCTCTGTTTGATAAAATTCAGACTATAGCAGACTCTCTTCAGTCTGAGCTTTTCCTGAGCTTAATTCAGAAACAGATGAGAGTCCCAACTTTAATCTAGATCAGAACACTGAGCCCAATATACAAGTAACAAGAAATATTCAGAAGAAATATTTGGAGAATGTGGGATTTAGCACTGCTTGTGAGACTAAGCTTTTTCCAGAAGAGGGGAAAACTCTCATCTTCAATCCTGATTTGAGGACGAAGCTGGAACATACCATTCACTCCAATCTGCAAGTTTATAAGCTATTTGCTTGGGAGACAGAATTTTCTTCAGAAGCAGAGGAGCGTCTCAATTTAAACCTTGTTTGGAGCACAGGATTGGAACAGAGCATTGTCCTCAATCTACAAATCTATCAGTTACAATTTACCACAACAAGAAATATGCAGGGGGAATGTTTGGAGAGTTCTGCACTGGAGGTTTCTGCAAACCAGCCCAAAACAAACTTTTGTTCTAGTTAGACATTATCATGTGATAGAAAGCTGTTAAATTTATCATTTATAAAAAATACAAATATAACTGGTTGAGATATCCATTATATAGTAGTTTAATTTAATAAAGTAGATTAGCTAACTGAAAATTTATTATCAGGATTGAATACTCTGTTAAGATTTGATCGTCTTGTTCAATGTTGCTCAATGTTGAAGTTAATTGTTAAATGCGAAAAAACCCTTCAATATCATTTATTTACTAAATTAACTAGAAACTACTTAAGTGGTCAGTCAATTCACTGTGAAGACCAGTTAAGACCATTCTTAACTACTGTTAACTAGACAGGCCAGTTTAACACCTTCATTCATGGAACATCTAATTAATTGAATATTTGAATATGAAAAATGAAAAAATGGAATGTGGAAACCACCTTGAGATGCCAATTTGTTAGATCTTTAAATGTTAGCCAGGCAAAGAAACAGAAGGACTTTTCCTTTTAGTACAACAAGAAACAAAGAGATCAAGATGTAATGCATTTTTTCTTTTAATAACCCATTAAGTACTAATCTTAGAGACATATAAGGTTTCGAAAACTTGGCAAAATTTATAATAGAGAAAATATAATGAGGACGATATCTATTATATATGTGTAAGTTGTAGACTAGACAGACTAGCTTAACTTTGTACTTTACTATCTTCACTTGTATTAGACAAAAATAGATGTAAGCATATACCTACTATATATTGAATTAGTCAAATATAATTTAAACTGTTCAGCTAAATGAAGAATTAAGTTTTTAGGATCGAGAATATTGCTAAGACTAAACTAGCTAATACAATATTGTAATCTATTATCTGTATTTTTTGTACTAGATGAAGATAGAGATAAGTAAAGACGAACATAATATTGATGGGAAAATATTAGAACAACATTAATGGAAAAATATTTAGTAAATATAGAAATATGACAATAATCTTGTTTAAGATAAGAAGAGAAATATGAAACAACTAGGCGGATTTATTGGGGAAAACTCCTCCTGATATATGTACCACGGTAGGAGATAATCAATGTATCTGTTTTTGCTTTGTTTTACATTTATAATTAGTAAATCCCTCTTGCCCCCCATTAAGATTATTGTCATTGCTAGCTGTCTCAAGAAGTGTTTTGTAACAGAGTTTAGCTTCAAAGTAGTTGATATAAGAACAACCACCCCCCTTCAATCTCCCTGGACCCTGTCCAGCAATGACATTTACCTGAAAGGACTTAAAACCATCTAACTCCAGCTTTGCATCAGTCCAAATTTCTTGCACAAGAATACTATCATACTCATGGCAAAGGAGATTATCAGAATTTTGGGAGATAACATCATAGCCGTAGCGCCATATTCCATGATAGGACTTTTAAGAGGTGTAACGGATACTGCATTGCTTATTGGGCCATACCGTCAGGCTTGTGTTTCTGTCCTCTCATGGCAACCCTGAGCATTTGTTACAGCTGGTTTCATATACTTTACTTCTCTTTTAGAGGCATATGGTTCAGTCTTTTGTTTTAGTAGTTTGCTGCTGTTATCTATACGGATTAGTTCCCTATAGGAGAACTAATCTGCTATAGGAGCCTCATGGCACAGTGGTTAAATGCCTGTACTGCAGGTAAAACTGTACTCACGGCCTGGGGTTCAATCCCAGGTAGCAGGCTCATGGTTGACTCAGCCTTCCCATCTTCCCGAGGTTGGAAAAATGAGTACCCAGCTTGATTTGGGGGGGGGGGGCAATGTGTAGCCTACATACTTTAATTAAACTGTAAACCACCCAGAGACCATCTGAAACAGTATGAGGCAGTATATAAGCAGAACGCTTTGCTTTCTTATATTGTGCACAATTCTGGGTCATTTGCAGGGACTGAGATATGGGATATGATGTTCCTTTTTTCACAATTACTGCAGGTTCCAGTGCTGGTCAATTCAAGGTGTCATTTGCAGAGTCTGATACCATACTGTGGTTCAGTTGGTGTGGAATATTTGTACTCCGTTTTTGAGACAGTCATTGTAAGTCTTTTAAAGCTGACACCAAGTCTTCAAGGTGATTTATTGGAAGGAAGACAGCAGTTTAGTTTCTACCTCCTCTTCTAGCCAGTTGTTTCCTATTGAGTATTTATTTGTTTTGTTTATTTCATTTTCAGTATTGATACAAAATATTTGTCTTCCAGAGATCAAGGTAGTAGGTAGCTATGCAGTGGCTGCTTCTAGTGGTATAGGCAAGATGGCTGGAGCGGATTGATCCAATAGGACTGAGGTAGATTTAGAGGCTGCTTTCATCTCTGTTGGTTTTATCATGTGACTCTTGATAGACACTTTTTCCATTTATACCTTTTCCCTTGGGTAGTAACTCCAATCTCTGGATCGTAGTATTTATAAGATATTTATGAGTCCTGATTCCTAAGGTGCAATGTTTAGGAGAAGATACATAAGACAATATATTTCTTGAATCAGCGGTCTATGAGTTTGGGTACTTTTTAGCCTCTTCCTATGCATTCTGATTTTCGTCTGTTTTTGTGGCAGAGTTCTTCACATTGATCTGTTCAGCCTCTTTAGGAAACTTTGGAGGATGGGGCTGCTAATTTGATCCTTGGTTCTTACTACTTTTTCCTTGCAGGACATCTGTAATCATCTCGAGCTTGCAAAAGATCTTTAGAAGTGTTTTTGCCACCAAATTAGTCTGCTCTTCCAGCAGTTTCAGCCCTTCTGGGCCTTGGCTTCTGTTCTCTTGGTCTACCTTGAGAAATGAGTCTGTAGTTGGAATATCCTGCTCAGGAGGTTGACTCTCCAAGCAATCCTCATCCTCATCATCTACCTTAAGGCATTCATATCTATTATGCAGCTCACCTGGAGTGAAGAAATTCTCCAGTCTAGATTGCTTACAGGGTGGTGATTTTTTTTTCCATTCTGAGAGGGGAGTGTTTTTTTCTGCCCCATCTGAGATGACAGTAGATAATCTTCTTGATGTTCTTGTAGTCAAAGTAGGTCTTCAATAGGTTTCTTTCAGTGCTCTATTAAACTGTCTCTAAGGATGGTAGTTCACTTACCAAGCCAGACTGGATAACCTTTCGTATCTCTTTATTCTCCTTCCTTGTTGATGCTTTCTCTACTGTTCGTGCTTTTACAAATCTTGCAGCGATGCTGTAGCTAACCACAGCTATTTTGCTCTCTGTACGAGAGATAAGGTTAGGACTAATCTTTGTGTCCTTTGTCTCCTCTGCTTGGAAGGCCAGTTTTTGAAGCCTTGTGGCTCCAAATAGGTTAGAGCCTGCCAGTACCAGGATTAAGAGCCAGGAGGTCTAAATAAATAAAATTCATGAGTTAGGACTGTTTAGGATTTTTAAAATAGTTAAAACTACTTAAAACAATTAGAGCTCATCATCATCACAAGCATTGCCCTACCTCCAAGTCATTAATAAAGATACTGAATAGCACCAGACCCAGAACAGAACCCTGGGGCACCCACTAGTCATTTCTCTCATTGCTGAGAAGCCATTTATGATCACTTTTTGGATACAATCAGTCAACCAATTACAAGTCCACCTAACAGTAACACTATCTATCCCACATTTACTAACTTATTTGCAAGTATATCATGGAGAACTTATCAAAGGCCTTACTGAAATCAAGATGAGCAACATCCACAGTGTTCCCCGCATCCACCAGGCCTGTAACTCTATCAGAGAAAGAGATCAAATTAGTCTGCCATGATGACTTGTTCTTAAGAAGCCTGTATTCACTTGTAGTAATGGCAGCGTTGTTTGTTAAATAATTACAGACTGTCTGCTTAATAATCTGCCCTAGAAAGACAGTTTGCTTTCTTCAACCTACATTGTGTCTTAGCAACAGATATGGTCAAACACCTCCCCATTCTGTTGTTCAACTAACTGGTTTTATTCCATGAGCTACAGGTTGAAAGGCTCAACTGTGAGAGCACTCCCGTGCAACTGAAACTGATAGCTCAAGAGACTAGGTTTGTCAGCAACATTTGAATCCAGCCATGGTGGAGATGTGTTGCTATTCTACTATGGCCAGAACAACAGCAGTTGAGTGCTGGAAGGAAGGGTTTGCAATGGCAGTTGTGTCCAAACATAAAGGAGGTGTAGCTGGTTGGTGTTTTTTATGGCAAAAATATGAAGACAATGAAGATATTATTTGCAAATTGGAAATATTCTGGAGATATTCAACAATTGTATCCTGTGTGATACAGTGGCTAAAATGACAAACTAGGACTCAGAAAGCCTGGATTTGAATTCTTCCTCTGTCATAGAAATTTGCTGGAATGAGACCATGGATAAAACCTTAAAGATCTAATTTACTTTGCAAACCCTATTAAGGTTGCTACATATTGAATGTGACTAGACAACATATAAAATGCACACATCATCCTACTGCTAATCTGGCTTAGAAAATGTTCCAAATGGAAACAGGGAATGAAAACTAATTTTTATTGCTGAAAGAAACTGTATGAAGTTTAGCTATAAAGTATTTGTATATTCTTCTGGATGCAGTCACCTAGGTGAGATATGTTTTGCATATAACACATTACTCAAGATTATTCCCATTAGGGAATAGGAAGAGATTGTCAACAACATATTCTACAATGTAAAAAGCAAAAGTATTCTGCTTATATACTGCCACATACCACTTCAAGTAGTCTCTGGGCTGTTTACAATTTTTAATTAGGCAGGTTGCACATTGCCCTCCCCAGCAAGCTGGGTACTCAATTTACTGACCTCGGAAGGACGAAAGGCTGAGTCAACCATGAGCTGAGATTGAACCTCAGGTCGTGAGCACAGTTTTACCTGCAGTACAGGCATTTAACCACTGCGCCACGAGGTATGAATTTTGCTAAAATTAACACAAGTGGCTATCAAGAAACTATTCTTCGATCCTTTTAAGAATCAGAGATATTCAAAAAACTCAATAAAAACTAATCTAGTATTTGCTTTCCTCATCTCTATCAAAATAAAGCAACACAATAAATATTTACTAAAATATTTGCATTTTGTTTTCATGCAGTTCATCTATTCTAGCAGAAACCTTTCGGATATTCAGTACAGAGGATGTTGATCAAAAGAAGAATGTTCTGCTGCTTTCAGTACACTTTTTGAAACATCTAAGAATATCAGTCTCATTTAGGTGTCTGGCAAAAGCATTTCTGTTTTTTGTTTTTTTTTCAGTACTGCATGAGCAGGCATCCACTTTTATAATGGGACTTTGATTCTTATTTTCAGAGATCCCTGCTTGATCTCTTGAGGAAGCCCTGCATTTTAACAAGCTTGGAAGTGAGGAAAGTAGTTATCTATTTATGTAGCTTTTATGTGTCATGCGATTGGCAGATGCCCTCAGTTTACAAAAACATTAAATAATAAAAATATAGCAAAAACAAATGAATTAGCCAAATCTGTGTCAATACATTAAAACATTAGGATGTCACAAACTAGCAGCACAACTTAAAATAATAAAACAAACAGAATGGTAAAGAGATGCCAAGAAGAAAACTCCTTGAATTCAGAGGTAGATGAAATATGCACGGAAACATTCCTTGTTTGGTCAGTATACTTAAGGTATTGGACACATTTATCCTTCTTGGAGATTTATCTTGTCTCATTCCCCAAGTTTCTGGCAAAACTTTCCCCCCTGGTCTAAGCAAGATTTTCTGGCCTCTCTCTGTGTTGTTGTCTGCCTATCATTTTTCATAGTTGCTGTTATGTCCTGTCATGTCAGAACCAACATAGAGTGACCCTGATAGGGTTTCCAAAGTACGTGCAATATTTAAAGAGTGGTTTTACCAGTCTCACACCCCCAGCAACCTTCCACGGCTAAGGAGAAATTTGAACACAGGCCTCTTGAATCCTAATCTCCCATGTCATGCACTGTACCACACTGGGTGTTGTCCTGCACAAGAGACCACTAAGACTTTTACACTTTGGCACCATTTCCAGTCAACCCTGTGGCAGCAACATCGCCTCTCTACAGACACTGTAACAATCCACTAGAGTTTGAGAGTTCTTTTGTCCACACATTCGTTCTGCATCAGGAATGATGACATCTTGCACAGGAGTGCCATAGCCTCCTATAGCTTGGCATTCTTTTTTATATGGTTAGTTGCCATCAGTATACTCAAAGTGAATTTGATTCAAAGCAAATTCACGAGCGGATTCAAAAGCAAATTTAAGAGAAAAATCAGATTTTAATGATATCCATAAAAATCATTTAAAAAATTTAAATCATTATTTAAATTGGTTTTTTTTTAAAAAAAAAATCATTGGTTTTTTAACCTACCCTAAGTACACTCAACCCCATTTCCCCTTACTATTGAGAAACTGCTGCATTAGCATTTGGATTATGTTAATGGGCTGGGTGAAGGCCAATAAACCAAAGCCAAATCCATCCATGATGCAGACCCTTCCATCTCATGCAGGCCTCAAAAACAGAGGGAGGAGAGTGGAACAATGGTCTCCATTACACCAGCCATGAACCTTTTAAGGAGAGTGCAGGTTAGGGTTCTGTTTTCTTTTCAAACCATTTTTTGTCATTTTTCAAACCATTTCTAGTAATGGGGCAGCTGGTTAAGTGTGCATATGGCTCCAAATTGCACACTACTATGGGCACATTAAAAACACAGAGTAAACTCCAATTTTTAGTAACAAGCAGAGCAGATTTCGCAGCTAGGTATCTAAACCATGGTGTGGACATGGACTTCTAGCCAACTTCTTTTGTGAGTTTTGGCATTTTGTGTGTACAGTATGTGGTCTATGAGGCCCCAGAATGTATCATCTGAGTTTCCATTATTTCTTATGGGGAAATTTGTTTTGATCTATGAGTGCATTGGTTTACAAACATGAACAGGTTATGCTCATAGACCAAGGTATTATTGTTATCTATTTATTCATTTGTTCGTTCATTCATAGTCAACTTCTGCACTAAAAGATAGAGCTTAAGACTACTTACGAACTTCTTAAACAGGTAAAACTACATTTAACCGTAAAATCACATGACCAATGTAAAACCATTAGACTTGTATATATAAATTTAAAAACAATTAAAATCAACAAGTATATAAGTAAAAGAATATAATAGAGCAGGTTAGACATCATATGCCAGTCTAAAAATATGTGTTTTTTTTTTTACCTTTCTTAAACACAGTCAGTCTGAAAACAGACCACAACTCAGCAGGCATTGTGTTCCAGAGTGTGGGAGCCACACAGGTGAAGGTCTTCTCCCACATGCTTGTTAATTGGGCCTCTGAAACTGGGGACAGTTTTGAGTGGGCTTTTTATGAAGATCCTAAAGTCCATGCAAGCTCATAATGAGACAGGTAGCCAGTGTCCTAGCCATTTAAAATCTAGTATGGACAAAATTTCCTTGCAGACATTCATTCTTAACCTTGTTCCTTGGTCTTTGCATAGGGATACCAGGCCAGCAGTTCTCTCTCTCTCTCTCTCTCTCTCTCTCTCTCTCTCTCTCTTTCTTCTATGAATACATAGAACAGCAAACTCCTATGTTTGGGGTAAATCTGGACGTTCCTAGTACTGTTTGTCAATTATATACAGTGCATCAAAACCCAGTTCTTCCAGCAGAGTTTCCATGTGTATTGCTGGCAGATCCAATAATGAAAATGTCATGTCATTCAAAGCAAATTGTAGTAAGTATACAAAACATGCATGAGTCCTTTAAAATATAAGCATTTGAGATCTGCTGTAGAAGGTGTGTGTGTGTGTGTGTGTGTGTGTGTGTGTGTGTCTGTCTGTCTGTCTGTCTGTCTGTGTGTCTGTGAGACATGGAAGATCAGCCACATGAAACAGTTATGAAATTCATAACTGTTATATTCAAACCCAGTCTGAATAGTCCTTTTCTATTTTTAACCATGGAAAAGTTTGTGATAAAAGTCCCTTTGTACAATCAAGTTGTCTCTATAATGCCACTGAAAGGAAAAAAAGTTTTGTAATTATTCAATTACTTATTGAAGAAACAGGAGTATTATCATAAGGACACAGAGGGCATGGTATACCCAGACACAGTGTTATAAAATTAAGTAAATATTACTTTTTCAATTGCACTTGGCATGATTATTCAGCATATCAAAATATAGATGTGTACAGAAGAATGGCTAGTGATAAAATAATTCTGAGCTTTACTTTTTGACTTATCTTTGGGCAAAAATGATCTGCATTGTATAAATTCCATTGAGTTTTAATTTATCAAGAGGAAACAAGAGACCATTAATCAGCCTCAGAATAAGAAATCTAAACAACCATTTGGTCCACATTCAAATTGTTCAGCTATTGCACTTAATCTAATAGCAGCAGGGATAACCACAGAAACATTTAGCTAAATCGTACATGTATATTTACAGCAGATAATATATGTTACTATTATATTACATAACATTTCTTTTCTCTCAATATTGCTGATGCAGGGAGTGAACCAAAGGGTCAAGCCTAAAAATTAGGAGTCAAGTCCTAGACATTTGTGGATAAGATGCTATGCTTGAAAAACCACTGATTTTTGATTTTCAGAAAGCAAATGCTATTGTTAATTATTTTCAAATTTGGCCTGACTCTGGTTGCTAAAATTAATACGGGAGAGGGACGAGGAATACCTTATCTTGATTCTATATTCTTTTAATGTCCTGCTTTAATGTTTAGTAATCTGCAGTTTTGCTACTTTTGTGGTTACTTGGTGATGGATCTTCAACTTTTATAAAAAAAATTGTTTTTGTTGTCTATAGAGAACTATAATATCACAGTTATTAAAGTCAACTGTTTATCCGTTATGTTTTTCTTATCCCAGTACAGAACTGTGGTTTCTAAAGCTGGACTAAATTAATAATATGAAGGAAAATATTTCTATAAGAAATAAAAGTAATCTTTAAGATTTAGCCAACTGCTGAAAAATTGTGAGGGATTGTGTGTGTTTGGTTTGGTAGGAGGGTTGGTTGGCTGGGTTTTTTGCTGCTTGCTTTTTACAATACATATAATTTGTTGATGCTACCTTAGGGAATCTTGCTATGATACGATGAGCTGTTTTTCTGGACTCATCCTAGTCCCTACGTAGATCACTTACTTCTTGCTTCAGAATTATTGCCTGACAGAATCTAGTGCAAATAACATGATCCTGGATTACGAATAGGAATCCCTCAGTTTCAGCCTGAAGACAGCCTAATTTAAACTGATTGTTGCCTGTCTGGAAAAATGATTAAGGTGCAGCCCATGTAATGGTTTCTCAGGCTATGCATAGCTGCACTGTAGGATTTTCATTAATGTAGACTTTTCACTTGGAAGTTTTAACACTGTTAGCCTGTTATTATTTTTCCACTGTTATCTGATGAAGTGGGGCTGTGCTCCCATAGTGCTGATTTTGAAGTTTGACTTTTGACCCAATACAGAAATTGGGGTTGACAAGCTGATGCCTGCCTGTGCTCCAGAATTCATAAAGAATTTGCAAGTTACTTAATATTATCTTTCATATGCATTGTTATTTCTACATAATTATGTCTGAAGCCTTTAGTGCTCTCATTCAATGGTGAATTTAAAGTCATATAGAAACACCAAGGGCTCCAAGAATCACCTTCAAAAATACCTCTTCTAATAAGGATAAACATTAGAGAGAAGATTTCTGCATTTTAATTTTATCCTCCATCATAAATTTAAACAGTAAGGTAAAAATAATAATTTCACTAAATTTTGAGGAATTTCGAGGAAGTGGGGTAGGAAATCTGGGATGCCCACCAAAATGTTGTCAAGCATTTCTCCTAGTCAGTTTTTAAGGGCACCTTACTGTGGAGCCCACTTTGTGGGTGTATAATTTGATGTCTGAAATTCCATCTTCTTCAAACTTGGAGGGATTGTATCTGACAATTGGGAGAAGCATCTCTGCAATTTTGGTGTCTCCAGGTTCATGGAGGGCACTTTCCTGGCAGAGCCTTTTTGGAGGTGTATCACTCATACCTCAGGAATCCCATCTCCACCAAATTTGCAGGACTCCTACAGAAGAGTTATGGGAAGCTTCCCTGCAATCTGTTGGTCATTTGTTGACCTTGACAAATCATGAATCAAAACAAATTATCATTCTTCTAATTAATCATCATCTCTAATAATAACCCAGAGATCCTGGCCTCCAAGTAGCTAACAGCTAATTGAATTGAATGAATATTATTCCTTTCATATAAAAAAGGGTTCACAAGCTGATTTAGATTCAGAATAAACATACGTATTTAGTACTTATTTTAAGCAGAAGAGGAATGTAGGTTGAGGAGTTTGCATCAATTTTTGCAAGGTTGATACAGAACACTTATTTTATTTTTTACAAAAAGTCTTTATTCTCTGTTGATTCTAGAAAATTGCCAAATATATTAGGGATGTTTGTTGTGTTAACCTCCGGTTGGTTTTTATAGTGATTTAAAGGGGTCGGGGAAGTGCTCTTACTCAAATAAACATTTTCCAACCACCCTTTTAATGTGTTCACTTTCTAGCTCTGTGAATTTTTTTCTCATTTAATGTGCTTATTATCTGCAATGTTCTATTCTGACAAAGTGTGTCTTTGATGCACATTTGTATAAACTGGGTGTGGTTTTTGCCCCCATCCCAGTTCTTCTGGGTCTTCGTAGTCATTAACATTATAGAATGGATAGACAAACTTTTTATTGCAAAAATAGGTTACAGGCGATACCTTCATAGGCCACTATTAAAAATAAAAAAGGAACATTGCAAGCTTCCAAATGCAGTCAATCACCCTTGTTCAAAGCAGGTCCCAGAAGTTCAGACATGGTGAAAGATGTTCTTCACCAGGAGGTTACTTTTAAAGTCCTTAATAAGATGAGGTTCTTAAAATCCATGGCTAGGTGATATTGTAGCCAGGGCAGGAGTCTTGTTGGAGGCAAGAAGGGCAGTTGTAAAAGGCTGTTTCTTGAGTCACACCCCTGTTCTTCAAACAGAGAAACATGGGTCATATACCATCCCACTCCCATACCCAGCCCCATTTGGCACTACGAGACATATAAATCCCTTTTGGCCTGTCTTCTTTTGACCATTTCCTGAAATCCTACATATACTATGTATTCCTTGTGCCAAAGTGGCCTTCTTTAAACTCCTGGCTGTGAAAGTAAACTGTGGCTTGTTTTGGTCTAGTACACAGTATTGGGGAATGAAAGTGCTCACATCCGAGCTTGTCTATTGACACAGGCCTTCAGCAATACCATGACTGTCCTCCTTCTCAATGGCAGTATGTGTTTCACTGGAAGTGTTCAGTTGACCTTTGGCTATTGGCAACTCCCTAAACTTGAATGAGCCCTTGTTTAACCCACACAAGGGCTTGCCCAATATTAAAATCCAATTGGGACTTAACACTCATATTGAAATCCACTGTATAACCAGGTTGCCACTTATTACTTATAGCAAGGTACTTTAACCTGAGGATGGACACCACTGGTAACTGCCTAACTGAGGTTATATGCTACTGATGACTTTCTTTTGGTGTTTGCCTTCTCCTAGACTCCAAATCAGTTTGGTTTAAATTAAATTTAGCTTAGCCCATATCCTTAGCCCATATTAGTGAAAAGTAAATACAGTGGAACCTTGACTTACATCATTAATCCGTTCCAGTGGTCTATACTTAAGTCAAACATGACTTAAGTCAAACGAACGTTTCCCATAGAAAGTAATGGGAAAGTGGATTAATCCGTTCTAGATGATGAAAAAGACCCCCAAAAACAGCATTTTAACACAAATTTGACTGGGATACCTTCTGGGGATGTAAATGAAATGTCTCTTCAAAGAGAGGAGGAGGCAGTGGAATTATAGTCCACAAGTTATATGCTCCACTTTTTAATGTTCATAGCAACAATGTCTAACATTTAAGTTTTACTGATTTTTAACCTGACGTTCCAAGTTCTGAACAACTCTATGCTTACCATTAGAGTCCCACAACTTTACAGCTCCCCAACTAAAATGCTTCCATTGTGGACCAGACTTCTGCAGCCAGATTTTTTACAAGACTGAGCCGACTGTCTAACCAGCAAGGCCAGCCCCGAGCTCCCAGCCCTTCTTCTCCTCCGGCAGCAGCGGCGGCTTCGCTGAGGCCGAGGACCAGCTCCAGGTGCTCTGAGCTGGCCTCGCCGAAGCCGCCGCTGCCGGAGGAGGAGAAGAAGGCAGGAGCAGTTTGGAGGCGGCAGCCGCGATGCTGGGTTGTGGCTGCCGCCCAATTCCGGTGCCTTGCGCCGGGGCTCCGAGATGTAAGTCAAAGCCTGCGACTCAAGTCAAACAGGCCCCTTCTTGCTGCAAGTCAAATATGATGTAAGTCAAGCAGTATGTAAGTCAAGGTTCCACTGTATCCTACTTTACAGCAGCAATGTATCACTAATTAGTAAGTCCCGGATTCAATTTTCAGTTGCATGCTAAGCCATCCGACAGGTGCACAACAAGAACCCAAATCTTGTTAACTAGTGGCAGTTTACTTCTACATTGGCATTAACTACACAACAGGATTTTGGCTACTGTAAATTAAAACTAGTGAATAAAAAGATTAAAAAGTACATTGTAAAAGATAAAAAGCATGGTTCCTTATAAAAATCCTTTCTCTAGCAGCCAATTACTTAGTAAAAGCCTGATAAAAAAATTTTTTTTTGTCTCCTGGCTGAAGAAGAGGAGGGACAGAACAAGGTTTGTCTTCCCTTGAAGGAGGTTCCACAGCTGAGGAGCAGCCACCAAAATGGCTCTGCCTCATGTCCTTCCCAAGCATGACTCTGAAGATAATGTTACAATGAGAAAGACCTCCACTGAGGACTAGAAATGGGTGTTTAATTTCAGAAGTGGTCTGGTTCCGAAACGAAACGCGGGGTCCCAGCTGGCGTTCAGAGCTGGATCAATCCTCTGGAATGAAATCAGCCAATCTCTTTCCTTGCTCCGGGCTTGCACGGAGCTGAACTCCAATGAGGAAGAAGCCTCCGACATCATCTTTCCCTGGCCCTGGCCAATCAGACAGGGAGGCAGGATGATGCTTTTCCCTGCACAGCTCCTGATTGGCCAGTACCAGGGATAAGGAAATATGATGCATCAGAGGTTTCTTCCTCATTGAAGTTTAGCCCTGCATGACCCCAGAGAAATGTAAGGGATTGGCTGATTTTAATTCCAGAGGGTTGATCCAGTTCCAAATGGAAGCTGGGCTCTCGCGTTTCATTTTGGAATTGGACTACTTCCGAAACGGACACTCATTTCTACTGAGGAAGCTCCTGTGAAGCTCATATGAGGAGATGCAGAACTTCAGACAGCTTGTTTAGAGACTTATAAAATTAGAACTAGCATTCAGAACTTTTCACAGAAAGACATTAGAAGCCAACGAAGCTGTTGTAATTTTTACTCTGCCTGCAAGCAACTTTCTTCAGGCTAACTGCAATTCCTGTACCAGCAAAGGTTTCCAGAGACTTTCTTAAAGGCACCCTAATGTACAACTATGGATGTAACTATGGTTTACAAATGTCCAGATCAGACATTTCAGGGAATTGGCACAGCTGGCATACTACCTTTAACTGGGCCAACACACTCAAGGCCACTGCCAAGACCAGCTCAGGGATAAATTCAGAAGCACAACCAAGCTGTGATTCTGGTTGGATCCTATTCTCTAATCTGCTTTTTTATTGACCATCTGTTTTATCTGGATTATACTTCAGTTCATTTGTCCTTATCCAGTCTGTTATTAACAGTAGGACTATCAGTACTCAGGATTTTCAATGGTAGGTGCCTTTGATCGGTTGGTGAAGTTCTGATATTTGATTCAAATATAATTAAGGCTTTTATGCCCTTTTAAAACCTATAAGAGAAAATACTGGAAAATTCTTAAAGCCTCACTTCTTACTTTGAAGCTTGCCAGTTTTCTACAATTTGCTATTCACTGTCACCGATATCAAGAAATTGTTCTTTTTGTTTGCTTGCTTCCTAGAATCAGAAATTTTCCAGAGTTTTAACCAGTTATGTAATTAAGCCTTCCAAACTGCCTTAGACTTAGCCACTGAGATTTGTGATTTGTGTTGTGTTCATCTAAACGTTGGTACCACTTGATAAATTATGGATTTATCAACAGTTACCCTATCAACCTCCCCAGTTTCCTGACAAAGTAATAAACCCCTTGTCAACAACTGAGAAAAAGTGCATGACTTGAAAATTTATATTGGAATTCTTTGCAGTCTTTTCAGAAGAAATCTATTCAATGCTGTTACAGAATCTTACGAAGTGATCACATGCGTTTATAATTCATGTTTTGAACTGCTTGTGATGGAGTCCAGTGCAAGCAATTAATGTTTAAATAACAATTTCTTCTAAATTAATCTATCTCTCCCACAGCTTTTGATAGTTTATACTATTTCCTTTTTATAGAGACATTCATGACTTGTTTTATGTTTACTGTTAAATCCATCCACAAGCTTTCCAATTTACACATTTAATTCCGAGCCATCTGCAGCACCATTGAAAAATTATTTCCCTTCTATTCCAATCACTAAATGAACCCTTCCTTAAAACTGAAGTTATTCCTAGAGTTTTAACATACCTGCTTTCAATTTTCCAGCTTATAAAGCCATAATACAAATATCAGTCCACTACAACATATTTCAAAAATTATATGAGAAGCAGTAAGGAAGATTGGCCCATCAAATATGTTGTACTTGGACAACTCAGCCTTCTATAACTTCTACCAAATTTCATTATCATTACCCAGTCCCTAATATAGGGTGAAATATGTACTGAAAAGACAGAGACTGTTTCTTTATGCTGTTAAATTAGATGATTTAATAATACATATATTTCATTCATTAACTTTTAAAAATATGTCAGTTATAGACGTACCCCAGGTTTTATTGAAAGTGTCTTCTGGCCAACATTATACAGCCTGGGAAATTTCTTTTAAGTAAACATGACCACAAACTGAGAATATTCTGACAAATCTGCTTCTATTATAAGCCAATGTAAAATAAACAACTAGATTACTACAAGAAAATAGGACCAGCTCCTTTGGGCCTGTCAAAAAGGAAGGGTGATGTCTCTCCCTTTGAGCCTCATGGAAGAGTGGTTAAACTGCAGTACTGCAGCTATAACTGTGCTCATGACCTGGGGTTTTGTTCCAGGTAGCTGATTCATGGTTGATATCCTTCCAAGGTTGGTAAAATAAGTACCCAGTTTACTTGGGGAGGGGGCAATGTGTAGCCTGCTTAATTCATTTGCAAATCACCCAGAGCATGCTTTAAGCACCATGGGATGGTACATAAACAGAATAGTTTGCTTTTTTTTTTTGCTTTGCTTTGATATCCTGACAGACTTCCACCCAGATTTCCCTTTCCTCTCTTCCACCTCATGGTGTACTCTCCCTTTCTTCTGGAGGATCCTCATGTCCTCTGGAGATCCTTTTGAGGCTATAAGGAAGTGTGCACAGCAGAGGGACAATAATTCTTTCTATCTTCCACTTAGAAAAGCTCTTCTACCAATTAATGCAATACCAATGCCAGTTTGCTGCCCTCTGTGTGGCTTTCGTAGGGCATTTTCATCTATTGGTAGCTTCATTGCAGTGATTCCAGTGAATTATAGATCACTAGCGAAAGTGATGACATTGCAGGCTATGCTGCCCTTAGATTTGTGTAATAAGGTCAAAGAAAGACATGGAAAAATTAAGCCAAAACTTTCTGCATCAATGACATGGGAAATCCAGCTAACATGCACATGGATTGTTTTCATTATGCACATTAATCCTCTTTGCTACAAAAGTCTGACAATCTCTCTCAAAAAAAGATGAAAGGATAAATATGCTCATGAAAAGTAGCTGTATTTTGACTGAGCTATATATATTGGAACCCAAGAAGCAAATATGATGTTGAGATTTGGTGCATGAATTATGCTACATATCTGAGTCTTTTTGCCTGACTACATTATATGCAAGTATCTGTAACATGGTATTCCTTAGAAAACAGAACTGGCCGTTTTGTGACCAGATATATAGGATGAAGCACAAAGCTAATTGCATGCTTGGCCGAATAATGTCAATGCCAACAAAAAGAACAAAAAGGTCAAAAAGGGAAATGGTGTACTAGACATACAGTTCCTTGGGGGTCTCATTAGATCTTTGCTCTATTTTGCTTATTAGAAAGCAGTCTTAGAAGGTAACACTTACAGGAAGGCCTGTAGCTGACCTAGTACAGTATTTCAGCTGGGATCTCTCCTGCACATATGGAATTTCAATAAAGCTGAACAATAAAAACGATGGAAATAAAAAGAAATGAAGCCGTTGCCCTGAGTCCTAGTCTCTGAAACCATGGAAGACAAGCCAGCCCCTTCTTCAATATTACATCCTTTCAGATATTTAAACATGGCTATCATATCCCCTCTCAGCCTTCTCTTTGTAAGACTAAACATTCCCAGATCCCTAAGCCACTTTTCCTAAGACATACTTGTATATTCCAGACCTTTAACCATTCTGGTCACCCTCCTCTGGATCCTCTCGAGGTTGTCAACATCCTTTTCAAATTGAGGAGCACAGAACTGTACACAGTACTCCAGGTGGAGTCCAACTAGAGCAAAATAGAGTGGTACTATCACCTCCCTTGCTCTAGAAATTATGCTTCTGTTGATGCAACCAAGAATCGCTTTGGCTTTCTTGGCTGCTGCATCACACTGCTGACTCATGTTCAATTTGTGATCCACCAAGACTACCAGATCCCTTTCACAGATACTATTCTCCAGCCAGGAGTCTCCTATCCTTTATCTATAAAATTCATTTTTTCTGCCTAGATGCAGGACCCTACATTTCTCTCTGTTGAAATACATTCTATTTGCTTTGGCCCAGCGCTCTAATCTGTGAAGGTCGTTTTTGGATTTTCATCCTAACCTCTAGGGAATTAGCCACCCCTCCCAATTTGGTATCATCTGCAAATTTAATCAGTCTACTCTCTATTCATTTCTCCAAGCCATTAATAAAGATGTTGAATAGCACCAGATGGAGAACAGAACTCTGGGGCACCCCACTGGTAACCCCTCTTCATGCTGAAGAGAAGCCATTTATGATCACCCTTTGTGTACAATCAGTCAACCAATCACAAATCCACCTAACAGTAGCATTATCTATTCCACATTCTACTACTAACTTCTTTGCAAGTATGTCATGGGGAACCTTATTGAAGGCTTTGCTCAAATCAAGATAAACTACATCCACAGCATTCCCCTCATTCACCAGGCCTCAAAGAAAGAGATCAGATTAGTTTGGCATGACTTGTTTTTGAGAAATCCGCGTTCACATTTGATACAGTTACACAAATTAGGAAGTCTTTAAAATTAACAGCACAATCCTATTTGTGACTACTCAAAAGTAAATTCCACTGAATTCTATAGGGCTTCAAAAGTATTTTATGAATGGTGCTTTTGTGATACAAACAGTCTAGTAGTAAATCTTTATTTCAGTCACTGACCACACAAAATACAAATATACTCCTATTCAGCATAAAACCAGAATAAAAGCATAAAAAGCAATAAATGCATACACACAAGAACAAACATAACACAATAACATAACCTTTACACTGAAGCCACAGCAGGTAAAATCTTCCCAGCCCAGTAAGCCCAATAGCAGGGTAGTTCACTCAATAAAAGTCTAGAATCTAATCATTTAATCATTGTTTTCAGCCTGGGACCATGCCCGTGCTCCAGACCACCTCCAATGCACACCATAAGAAGATGTAATGATAAATACAAAATGGTTATAAAAACTGTTATGAATTATCTGGTCCCGTACCCTGAAGTGGGCAGGGAACAGTGAACCTTCATTGCTGCAGCACAGAACTTTGCCACTGGCGCTATTACATCCAGCTTTTTGTCTGCAAGCAGGCGTACAACACAAAACTCCCTTGGCCTCCCATAGATTTGCTGCAAGATAGGTTGAAGAAGAATCCCCTGGATATCCTGATAAAGGGAACACTCCTAGAGGACATAGTTAATACTTTTAATACTCTCCTCGTCACAAGGGCAAACACGTCTGTCAACTGGCAGACCCTGGTATCTGCCTTCTAGAAATCTGGAGGGCAGAACATTGAACCGAGCTAAGGTGAAGGCTTTCTGGAACTTGGGAATGGTTATTTTAGATAGGTAATCGGCCATTCTAAAGGAACTATTCCTAACTGTGCTGAGTTTGTCATGAGCAGCTAGATGTTCTTGAAGTTCTACATCCCAGATCCTCCTTTTAATGGCAGCCTTGGCCTTGCCAAAACCCATGGCCAAAATAGTCTCTAAGGTAAAGCCCAGCTGCAGTAAGTTAACAGTTAGGTTTAGGAAACCTAAGGAGACAGCCTAGTAGCCAAGCCTCATTGGGGAAGATGCTCCCCAGTGAAAGCCATAAGGCCTCTTCACACACTTAAACCCAATTTAAATAAAATAATAATTGCAGCCTGATGATGGAATAAAATTGCAGAGAATGGTATGCAGTAACGTATCTTTAAGGTTTCATATTCTGTTTTATTATCGTTCATGCTCAGTTCCATTTTGGCTCCTATGAGGAAACAACTCCATTGGGTGTGCAAACAGATAAATAACCCAGGACTACACTCTAACTTTTTAAAAATATTAGACCATTTTATGTATGATAGGAACAGCTGGAGCTTCAAAAAGTGGAGGGCATGCAGTTAGCCTAAAGTAGGACAGATTTGGCTTCAACACTTTTGTTTCCATAGATAGTTCGGATTTGAAGAAGGAGGCACTTGTTCAACTTTCTTTCAGTCTATGATATCTGCAAATCTCTCCTCCAGCAATTCATTTCAAGTCAGTTTCTCCCTATCATCTTTCTTTAATGTCTAATTTTCACACCCATAGCCTTGGGTTCTTTTAACGAGAAGAGCAGGATAAAAATATTTTAAGTAAGTAAGTAAGTAAGTAAGTAAGTAAGTAAGTAAGTAAGTAA
>JAHTLZ010000015.1:16916016-16960050 GCA_023846285.1 Phrynocephalus versicolor
TAAGTAAGTAAGTAAGTAAGTAAGTAAGTAAGTAAGTAAGTAAGTAAGTAAGTAAGTAAGTAACACATGGTGATTAGAAATACAAAAGTGTGGATGGTATAACACTTAATGATAACTTTCTAATTACTTCATCACTGTCCTTCCAAGTCTCAGTCTTCTGATTTCTTGGCTGCAGTCCCCATTTGGATTAATGACTGAACTAAAGTATACATACAAGATGTGGAATGACCCAAGTTTAAACTGAACTACGAGATTACAGTGTGAAACATTACCAAATTCAATTTGTGCTTGATTTTACATCCTATATGTTTGAGCTTTTAAGATCCAATGTGGTCTATATAAAAGAGTTATGGAGTAGGACTCGTGATTAGACATGGGCACGACTTGACGAAATTCTCGTTTCCGTTTCCATTACTCGTTTCCGTTACAGAACGGAAACGGTAACGACAATTACTCCGCCAGAACTCGAACTCGAACCGACTAAAGAAAAATTGGGTCTGATTTGTCGTTGTCGTTCCTGGCATCGCGGCGATCCCGCGATGCCAAGCAGCACAGAAAAAAAGTTTTTAAAAGTTAAAAAAAACCCCGATTCCCGGCCAAAAAGCAGGCGAAAATATGCCTGCCTGAGTGAGGGCTCAGGGCACCTACCAGAGGGGTGGTTGACCCCCCCCTCTCCTGTCCTGGGCTGCTCTGGTGGTGGTGGGAATCCTCTTCGTAGTCGCTCACAACAAGCACCGGACTCGCCGCCGGCCACCGCAATTCAAGCGGCACAGAAAAAAAGTTTTAAAACCCCCGCCCCGATTCCCGGCCCAAAAAGCAGGCGGAAATATGCCTGCCTGAGTGAGGACTCAGGGCAGGGCACCTACCAGAGGGGTGGGTTCTGGGGGGAGGGTGTTCCCGGCCTCCCCCCTCTCCTGTCCTGGGCTGCTCTGGTGGGAGTCTGGGGAAATCCTCGTCGTCTCGCAGTCGCTCGCAAGTCGCAACAAGCACCGGACTCGCCGCCGGCCGCCGCAATTCAAGCAGCACAGAAAAAAAGTTTTAAAACCCCCAATTCCCAGCCCAAAAAGCAGGCGGAAATATGCCTGCCTGAGTGAGGGCACCTACCAGAGGAGGGGTGGTTTCTGGGGGGGGGGTCCCCGGCCTCCCCCCCTCTCCTGTCATCCTGGGCTGCTCTCGTCTCGCCATGCCATGCGGTGTGGGCAGGGGATCGAAAATGGGGTGGCGACCGCAATATTTTTTTTGAAATCGTGTTCCAAAAAACAAAAACACACAAGCCAACACAAGCACCACAGAAACATGCGGAAATTGCTATTTTAACACTGCCAGAATTTTTACAGTAGCAGTGGGTTTTTCTTGCAACAAAATGTCTCCTCTGTCCTCTCTCCATTGATTTTATTTTATTTTATTTTATTTTATTTTATTTTTTTACACCTGCGCAATGATGGGCTGGCCATGGGAGTGACCATGCAAATTTTTGGAGCCATTCAACCAATCGCATGGCCACTTGGCCAGGTTGACCACAGAGACTTCTGGGATGTGCCAATCGGGCATAAAAAGCCCACTAACCATAGCCCGAACCTGAAGCCTAAGCCTAAGCCTAACCCATACGCCAGTACACTGTCCTTTAAGTGGGTTAGAGAGGCACCCAGAGGTGCACCCCAATACTCACCCTAACCTCACCCATAACTAGCCTAACCCTAGCCCTTGCGCTAACCTGTCTTAACCCTAAGCCAGATCTACTTGCATTGCACTACACGCAAGTACCTTTCCATTCTTAGTGAGACACAGCGGGTGCAAAGAGTCTGCCAGTCCGTCACTGTTGTGGCTCTGGCTGACTCCTCCTGCAGCAGCAGTGCCATGCAAACCATGCCCTCGAGTGCTGCTTGTGTCTCACCATCACCAACTGTTGCAGGGAGGGCACCCCAAAAAGAGGGGTGCCTCTGCCAGTCTGCTGTGTCTGCAACTTGGTATGTATGTCCATATGGCTATGCATGCCCTTTTGCAGCAGGCGAGGAGAGGAGGCCCCCATGCCATGGTCTCCAGAAGCCTGCTTTCCCTTCCTAGCAGGTGAGGAGAGGAGGCACCCACCCCCCCAAAAAGAGGTGCCTCCAGGAGCCCGCTTCCCTTCATAGCGGGCCAGAGGAGGCACCCACCCCATAGAGGTGCCTCCAGGAGCCCGCTACCCCCCCAAACCAGTATAACGACAGACGAAAAAATGACAAACGAAATGACAAATTTTTGCGAAATTTCACAAAAAACGGAAATGAGCCGAAATGGACCCGTCCCGAAAAACGATAACGCGGAAAAAAAAATGTTCCTGGTCGTGCCCATCTCTACTTGTGATACCTGGATTTCATTCCCTGCTTGACCATAGAAAGTCACTGGGGAAAGTGGAACTAGTAAAACCACTCTTTAAAGTTCTTACCTTGAAACTCATTAGGGTCACTATTAGTCGGATCTGACCTGACGGCGCATTATGACCAAAATGCAGGTGATGGATATAAACTAGGACCACACTTTATTTACATGACTATGAACTTGGTCAATCTAAACTACTCATCTAATCAAGCCACCTTTCCTACTGCAGAGTAACAATTAGGATTTGGAGGTCTCTCTGGACCCCCTCTCCCACCTCACACAGGTGTTTCCTGCAAAGTGGCTTTGTCCTGGAGACAGTACAACCCTGGCCAGCCAGTGGTGGACCACTCTGTGAACAGTGAGCTTTTTTACCTTTGATACCACCTGGGATGGTCTCCTGCACATCCTCCCCCACCCATGGCACTGTAATCTCTAGATCTTCAGCGCTGGGAGGTTCGATTTGCTAGCACCTCCCATGTGCTCAACGGGAATTCACTTATACTTGTTCCTTCCACACTACCTGCCAGTGTGACCTATTTAAAGCTAATGCCACTCTTATAATTAAAAAAACACACCCTACAACAGTGTGAGGTAGGCAAAACAAACTTGCTGTTAAGTAGCCCATCAGGAAAGTGGGTCAAAATTCCTATACTTTTCCCAAAGGCAGCCAGTTAGATTCACACTAGTCTAGAGGGTGGGTTGTCGGCCCCAAAAGAGGATGTATGCACTCATATCCCTGCCCTTCCCAGATCACATGGGACATAGATACCATGCCATACACTGATTCCAGGAAGAGAAGGCAAAGGAGCCCTGCCATTAAGGCTCTGCTCTTGGACAGTACAAAACATTCAGGTAATCTATTTAAGTATCTACAGTAACTGGTACAAGGCTGAAATCTAGCATCAAAAATGTAGCAATGTATCCTTGATCTGGCTATTAGACATGGGCACGACTTAGCGAAATTCTCATTTCTGTTTCCGTTACGGAACGGAAAAGGAAACGACAAGTACTCTGCCAGAACTCGAACTCGAACCGATAAAAGAAAAATTGGGTCTGATTTGTCGTTGTCGTTCCTGGCATTGCGGCGATCGCGCGATGCCAAGCAGCACAGAAAAAAAGTTTTAAAAATAAAAAAAAAACCACCCCGATTCCCGGCCAAAAAAGCAGGCGAAAATATGCCTGCCTGAGAGTGCACCTACCCAAGGGGTGGTTTGGGGGGGTCCCCGGCCTCCCCCCCTCTCCTGTCCTGGGCTGCTCTGGTGGGGGCTGGGGGGCATCCTCATTGTCTCACAACTTCGCAAGTCGCAACTTGCCGGCCGCCATTCAAGCGGCAAATTTTTGGAGCCATTCCACCAATCGCATGGCCACTTGGCCAGGTTTTGACTGAGACTTCTGGGATGTGCCTGTCGGGCATAAAAAGCCGACTAGCCCTAGCCCTAGCCCTAACCCTAAGCCTAACCCTAACCCATACGCTAGTACACTGTCCTTCTTAGTGGGTCAGAGAGGCACCCAGAGGAGCACCCCAGTAACTCACCCTAACCTTACCTGTAACCCTAAGCCTAGCCCTTGTGCTAACCCTAACCCTAAGCCAGATCTGTGTACTTGCATTGCACTACACACGCAAGTTTGTTCCCTTCTTAGTGAGCCACAGAGTGCCCAGACTGAGGGAGCCTTCCCCCAGTGTGCACTGTGACACTGCACTATACCAGCAGTGGGCCTGTGGTCAAAGAGGCACCCAAAAGAGAGGTGCCTCTGCCACTCAACTTGGTATGCATATCCAATTGGCTATGCATGCCATTTTGTAGCGGGCCAGAGGAGGCACCCACCCAGAGAGGTGCCTCCAGGAGCCCGCTTTCCCTTCATAGCGGGCCAGAGGAGGCACCCACCCCACCCAGAGAGGTGCCTCCAGAATCCCGCTACCCCCCCTAAACCAGTACTAACGACAGACAAAAAAATGAAAAACAAAACAACAAATTTTTGAAAAATTTCGCGAAAAACAGAAACGAGCAGAAACGGGCCGGCTTCGACACACGACAACTCGAAAACGTCATTTTTCCTGGTCGTGCCCATCTCTACTGGCTATTAAACACATTCAAGTGCCCAGGGTGCATTCCTACCCATTTAATTCAATGCAATGGAATCTAGTGTATACCAAACCACCAACAGAGTTTTCTAAATTTCAGAAAATATTGAAAACTTTCTATAAAGGAAAGATATAGCTTTATTATTATAAACAACAGGCTACTCCAGAAAGAACTAATATTCTGTTCACTTTTTGATCAAGTACAAAATTGTTATCTCTGATTAGAAAGACCTTTAATTAATTAATCTACAGACCAAACCCAATCTGCTCTTGACTGAAAGGAAGGGAGGGAGGGAGGGAAGAAGGGAGGGTGGAAGGAATTGTGCATTTTTTCAGTGGTGGTTTGACTGGTTTGGTAGTTACTTTAAAAATTAATACTATATTACGACAAAATGTTCATGTTTGAATTAAAGATGCAAAACACAATACAGGTCGGGTTTCATGTAATTCATGTTTGTTCAGCAACTATCAAAAGCAAATCTCTAAAATACAAATGATTTTGTTTGTTTTTTACAAAAAGAGATAGATAGGGTTTGTTTTGTTTTGTTTTTGTTATTCATTTTTTTCTTCTAACCTTTCTGTCACTCTTCATGTGATAAACCTCCCTATTATTTTTTTTTTTTTGGTCCAATAGAATTGTGGGGACTGTAGGTAGAAGCCAATCAAAATATATGGGGGAAGTGGAAAAATTTAATCTGTAAAAAGGCCTGGAGCTAGTACTCTTTGTTCTAGACATTCTGTATGATGAGCTTCTTACCACTGGCTGCCTTACTTTGCTTTCATCTTGGATCTTTTTTATTCCCCCCCCCCTTTAACTGGGGGGATTCCTTCCCTTTCTTTGGATTATTTTTGCTGCTGCCAGTTAGCCTTTCTAGTTGGGATTATTTTTGGATTTCCTCTCCCACTACCCAGGTGTAATGGAGGCTCACCCCGGCAAATCCAGGGGTGGGGCACTCTGCAGCCCAATCCGATGCAGATTCGGTGTTAAAATCATGCACATGTGATCCAGGGCAAGCGCAGGCTGATGGGCCTTTAAAAGGGCTCCCTGCAGCTTCATCACCCTCCTTTGCAGCTTTGACAAGCCCCCACCTACGCACCCTATTGGTCATGAGAATGAGATTAGCTGGTCACCTCATGGGCCAGATGGGAATTTTTGACCAATACTGTGATGGGCCTTGAGTACTGGTGCATTTTTGCCCATCCCATTCTCATTGCTGGGATAGGTAGGTATTTGGTCACAACGGCAGGTTGTGCAAGGTTTTGTCTGGAGGTGAGTACACTGTACAAGTTCCCCATAACGGGACTGGGCAGCCTTTAATAAATGTCATCAGTCCAGGCTAGGATTAGTTTAGTGTTAATAAGGTATTAGTTTGTGGCTTATATGGTTTATGGCTGTCGAGGCTGGAGTTAGTGTCCCTGATATTGGCAACATGCCAAATAAGGACAGCACATTGTCAGGTAGATACTCACCTAGTTTATTTGGGCCTGGAGGTAAATGGGCTCCAGGTGACAGGTTCTCTTGCACTTAGACTGATTAGCCAGGTCAGGTCAAAGAATGAATATGACTTGAATCACCGATGAGAATCTTGGAAAAAATATTCAGAAAACCATTTTTCTTAGAAATAATAGAAATAAAATATGAAAATATACATAGAAAATCCATTTGAAGGCTCCTTTAATAAATTGGGGTAAATGGAAGATAATATTATCTAACCCAACTCTCATACTTGTTTTAAGACATACTATGTTTTGTAAGGCAACAAATGATTTCAGTTTAGACACTGGAAGAAATGTGGCCTTCTCCATCTCCAAGGAGTTTTTGCAGGTATTACACTAGAGTCTAAAAACTAGGACCTAATTTTGGTGCAGATTGGTGGCTCAAGAACCTCATGGTCCCAACTCCACCAAATAATTAAATTCACTCATCTGTCTCAGATTATAGAAGTGCTTGGTAAACCTCTGACACAAGTGGAAAAAATATTTTTGGCTAACCATAAGGCCTCAGGATTTATGCTGTATTACTACTTTCCATGATAATCTGAGGAGACTGAAAGAAGCCTGTGAAAAAGACTTACAAGTAGAGATGAAGACTGGGAAATGATTTGGAGCCAACAAACTTTCAAATCATTTTCAGCATCTGTAAAAGAACATTGCTTCAAGTGGCACACCAATGCTAACCCACTGGACTCAAATTACATAAATTCTGGATCCCAACTGTTGGAGGCTCCAAAGCAACTTGTACATGTTTGCATTCCTGGAGGCATTCCCTTAGAACAGGCCTGCCCAAAGTCCGGCCCGGGGGGGGGGGGGCAAATCCGGCCCGTCAGGCCATTCTGAGTGGCCCGCAGCTGGCTGGCATGCCCCTCCCTCCCCCTCCTTCACCCCATGTTTTTTTTAAAGAAAGTGGGTGGGGCTTGCAGTGGGGTGGCAGGGGTGGGGAGCAACCGGCCCCTGACAAATTCTCAGCCACCAAATCTGGCCCTCCTTACAAAACGTTTGGGCACCCCTGCCTTAGAATATTTAATTTCTGAGGAAACAAATTTCATATAATTGGAATGATAACATCACAAAGGATTGAGATAAATGGATTTATTTTTGGACTCTATTACATCATAGCATCACTAGGAATTAATAACTCTTCTAATAGCTAGTAGGTAGCCAAATGATTGCTCAGTCTTGTGAAGTAACTGTAGAAATTTAAATAAACACTTGGGATTACTGATTACAAAATTAGCACTGATTAAATAATTGCACATTCACAATTAATCCCAGCACACACGTGCATTTACAAAACTTGTCTCCCGTCTCTCTATCCAGAACTGGTGATTTGAAATCTGGTCTCTTGATCTCTTGAGTTCTAATCCATCACTTGAGCCACAACATCACACTATGTTAAATGGCGGCTAAAACAGAGGATCTATGCCATAGATTAAAACCTGGGATCTGTCCAACATCACTAATGTTAACACTTACAGATTCCACATTCAACAGATTATAAAGTAAAACATGCTTAATGTAGCTCCAAATGAGACATTTCAGAACATGTATCCCTCCCTTTTTTCACTAGACCAGGGGGAAAATGTGAACTAGTTTTTGCCATTTTAAGAATTCTATTCAAGTACAGTTTGGTATCCCATTGGTGAAATGTACTAGCACTAGATTGCATATCACTGTGACAAGTTATCATACCATATCTCTGGCCTATGATTTTTTTTTGTACACAGATCTATTTTTCTAGATTTTCTCAGGCAATCACTACAATTAACTTGTAACAGATGGGCACAACATGAATCTCTCCATAGCTTTCATGTCAGTCACAGACATGTTTAGAAAGATGACAGATTTTTCATGTTGATATGCAAAAGCTGGTGACATAGGCATACTGCCCATGTTGAGTTTTTAAAGCAGTTTCTGCATTACTTAAAAGTACCAAGTGGCAGCTGAATGCCTAAAGGAAATTGAAGCTTTCATATACATGCCCATTCTTAAAGCAGTGCAGCTGACACCCCAAAGATATTTAAAACCTTCTTAAATAACAGGATAAACAAAATACAGAGGACCCTCATATAACAAACGGTTTGTGTAACATAAAATCTGTACAACATAAAAAATTCCGGAGATAGGGGAAATTTACTTAACAGAATCACCTATGGGGCTAATCCGTACAACATAAAAATAGTCACGATTAGGGATTACTCCATTTTCAATGCATTCCTATGGGAAATTTGTATAAAGGAAATTTAGAAAATCACCTGGCAGATGTTGTGTGAATTGTTTTCCTGCCTTGAGCAGGTGTTTGGACACGATGGCCTTGAAAGCGCCTTCCAACTTCATGATTCTATGATATCCGGCCCTTAGGCATCAGCAATCTTTTGCTTCATTGGCAATTGTTGTCCACAAATGAAATTACTAGATTAAAATGTTATCCCAATTGCAACCTTAGATGCATTGCTGTTTTTTGGAAAACTTGGATAAGGCAGGCAACCTAGAAATCCCCCTACCTACCCTACTCCCAGTATTAAAACTATCAAACAAACCAAGGTACCAAAGGCCATACTATCTATTGTTAATGTCCAACATTCAAATTTCCTTTGTGTAAGCTCTGATCTCATTAGATATCAGCTGCTAAACAGGGTCTGGCCTCGTCAGAAGGCTGTCAGATTCTAAAGACGGTATCTGACTTCACCAAGAATATTATAGCGATAATATAAAAGGAAAAGTATAAAAGGAAATAAAAGTATAAAAGGAAATAATCATAGAAAAGTATTTCAGAATTCATACATGTATCTAAGTATAAGACAATTACAGTAGGACCCCTGTATTCACGAGGGATTGGTTCCAGGCCACTCCGTGAATACCAAAATCCAGGAAAAAAGAATAAACACTCTCATCTGGAGGGTAAGGGTGGCAACAGGGGTGCTGGGGTGCTGGGGATGAAAGTGTTTCCCCCAACACCCCCAAATTCTGGGCAGTGTTAAGGGGCACCAACCCGCCCAGTGGGAGTGGTAAGGTGCCAGTACAGCTTTTGCCCTTGGCATTAACCCACTCCTGCTGGGCATGCCGCTCTGCCAACCTGCCCAGTGGGACTGGGTTAGCGCTGGGGTGGAAAGACACATGGCCCAAGTGGCGGGAGAGCATACTTTTACTCCACCTGGTATGCCACGCTGCTGCACCTTCAGGTGGATCAGGTGGCATGAAGGCACTCTCCTCCACTGCCTAGTCCACCAACGTGCCCAGTTGGAGTGGGATGGTGCTGAGGGTGAAAGCACCACCCAGTTCACCACCGAGGCTACACAGCAGAGTTTTTGCCCCCGACATCTCACCATCCCCACAACCCACTGATTGCCAACCGTAGATAACTGAATCCACAGATGGTGAATCAGTGAATACAGGAATGGTACTGTACTTCAATAATTCAAAGGTTATGTTTCTATGAGATTTATTTCTACTTCTTGATTTCATAATATAAAATTTATTCAGAGTTGCTCCAACATCTTGCAGTTATAAGAAAACATAAAGCCACAAATCTTAAAATTCAAAAGTTTTACAGTTATGTCTAAATGTAGGCACATAACCTAAAATACAGTATATGAAAACTGAAATTAAACTTAAACTTTAGACAAATACTTCAGTCAGAAAATTCATCTAAACTCGTATCTATAAAAAGCTCAGGCAAGAACTTTGGTCATACCTGAATAAAAAAGAAAGGGGGTTACTTAAAAGCCACATTTTAAAAGCATATAAACAAGATTATATCTGTATACAATTTCATTTAAAAAGAAAAAGGAATCTAACTCTAAAAGCTTTACAAGCTTTCTTTAAAATACATGTAAGAACACTAAAGTTCTTATAATACAAAATATAAATTAAATAAATACAATTTTGGAGCCATACCCCAATGGGGTTCCCTTCACTGTTTTACCAATCAGTATTATGTACTTAAATATTTATAAAAATGATTCATTGGTACATGGCACAGCCAGGATTGAACCAGTGGCACAGTCATCTCAGTCCGCACTCTTTGACATTGCACCACCAACACTTACACAGTACCACTACAAAAGCAAAAATTTATTTATCTTGATTCCTCTCTATATCTACCTAACTAAATATTTAAATATTTAAATAACAATTTACTCCAACCAAAAATACTGTATTTCAAAATATTTTTCAGAAATATTTCTGTAAGCTATTTTGCAGGCATTTCAACGCACTTAGAAATATTTTAAAACTATTTCCAATGTTGCCAAAAATGATTTTAAAATGTTTTTAAAATATTTGAATGCTGTCTAGGCAGGAATCAATTTTGAATTGCTCTGTCTTGTATTTAAATAGCTTAATTTTTGTCAACAGGTAACTTCTACTCGACACGGCTGAGGCTAAAAAAAAAATTGTAGGCAGAACAGCATTGATTGTTTGAAGTTTAGCTTCATTCCATCCCTGTTGGGCAAACATCTGCCATGTTCCTTTTGTGCAACAGAGTTTTAATCAATGATTCTATGAAACCATCCAAGCTGGAGGATCATCCAAGAAAGTATCATCCTGATTAATCAGATAAAGATTCGACATGCTTTAAAACACTGAAAAAAAAAAACTCCAGAAGAGAACTGCGGTGGATAGTATGTTTGCTTCAACATAAAAAAGAGACTATGATGGTTTGCAGGCATTTTACAATATCTCATAGCAAAACCAGGAAAACCTCATACTATTGGGGAAGAGCTGATTTTACCAGCCATTGAAGAGGTTTTAAAAACTGGTCTACACAAGCCAAAATAATTCCTTTGAACAACACCACAGTTCAAAGACGTATTGATCAAATGAGCCATTATGTTGAAGGCTTCTTCTGTAATTATCTGAAAATGAACCATTTCTCTATTCAGCTGGATGAGACAACTTTACCTGGTAATGAAGCACTATTATTGGCATATTTCCTTTTTTTTTAATGGACCAAGAAATCCATAAAGAACTGCTCTTTGCAAGAACTTTGACAACAAACACTGAAGGCTAATCAATATTCAATGTTTGAAATATTATTTCATGGCAAAAGCAATCCCTTTATAAAACAGAATATCAGCAGTTGCAGATGGAGCACCAGCCATGTTTGGGTGCTATCATGGTTTTATAAGCCATTCAAAACAAAATGTACCTGGGGTGTTTGCAATTCACTGCATCATTCATCGACAACATTTAGTAGCTAAAAATCTGAGTGCCAGATTGGATCAATCTCTTCAATTTGTCATAAATGCAGTAAACATCGGTATCAACACATTGAATTTTAGGTTATTTACACAGTTGTATGAAGAAAATGATGAGGACTTTCATCGATTACTCCTTCACACTGAAGTACACTGGCTCTCAAAAGGCTTATGATTGACTAGAATTTTTTAAATTTTTTACATGGCTTTAGAGTTTTTGGCGGCTAAAGATCCCATTTTGAAAGAAAATTTAATCAAATGGAAACCAGCATTGCTTATTTAACAGATTTCTTTACTAAATTCAATGAGTTTAACATGAAGTTAGGAAGTGACAGTCTGAATTTAGCGGGACTGTAGAGGAGAGTGAGGGGAAGCTTATCTTAAGGTGAAATGAACTGACAAGTTGATTATAAATTAATTGTTTGTGATTCATCAATGTTGAAAATAATCCAATTTGTGTTAATCTCTTGTTGTTCAGTTGTTCAGTCATGTTCAACTCCTCATGACCCCATGGAACACAGTTCGCCAGGCCTTCCTGTCTTCCGCTGCCTCCCAGACTTTGGTCAAATCCATATTGGTTACATCGATGACACCTTCCAACCTTCACATTCTCTGCCATCCCCTTTTCCTTTTGTCAACATGGCCAAAAAGTACAAATAGATACTTTAAGAAAGTGACAAGACTAGAAAGTATAACTTAAAAAGAGGGAATAGTAGTCATAATAAAAGACTATTAGGAAAGTAAAAATAAAAAACAAACAAGACAAACAAAAAATATCCAACAACCTTCATCATTCATTTTTACAGGAAAACCTGTTATCAATATATCGAACCAGAACCATCATGTGATAACTTATTTTCCAAAGATAACTCTCATATCTTGTGTGTTGGTGAAAAATCAAAACCTTTCTATTCAGCCAGGTCATCAATTTTTAGTCAACGTGTTCTATATGTTATCCCTTCACTCATTCAGTTCTTTGAAATTATTTTTCTATTATAGAATCAGTTATATAGCACAAAAGTCAGCAGAGTTTATCAGAAGTTCTCTGAGAGTAGACTTCTTAGCTCTTCATCTGCTGAATAGGATAATAATAGTAAAGCACAACAGGTTTGGAGGAGGGCATGATGAGATTGAAGTGCATAATATTGTTAACTTCCTGATAAGGCATTTAGGATAAATCTACCAGCACCATGATAAGGAATTAAACAAATGCCTGAAACTGCACGAGTATATCTTCTCTTGCTGTATCTTCGTATCCCTCCTGCTTTAGGGAAGTCATAAATATTGAATGACAAGGCTGAAAGTGTGAGAACAAGAGCATAAATATATTGATATTCAAACAGTGCAATTCTATCCACGTTTACTTGGTTGTTGATTTACCTCTGAAATGATCTGAGAGCCCTTTACAGAAATATCTTCCACATGTTTATTATCCATAGGTTCCACCATGACCAAATGGTATTAACACTCTAGATCTATGTTTAGAACTACATCTTCCTTCTAAGACTGCATATATGCACATGAAGCACCAGATAATGCTTTACAGACTATTCTCAATGTTCTGGAGAATGCTTATAATCTCATTCACTTTGAAATAAAAGATATTGCTTCTCAGGAAATTTTCAAAGGAAGAGAAATGCTGAAGTAATTATCATGGGAGAAACTCAGGATTTTGTGCTTACCCTATAAATGAGTATTTGTATTGTTGCTGTCTGCCATCAAGCCAAAACCTTAATTGGACTTTCAAGGCAAGTGGGGTATTTAAGGAGCTGTTTTACCAGTTCCACCTCCCTGATGAACTTCCAAAGTCAAGCGGGGAAATATACCTGGGTATCCAGTGTCCTAGTCCATCACTCTATTGATTACAATAGTGGTTCGCAACCTTGGGTAACTAAGGTGTTTTTCCTGGCCACCACAGCTTGTGGTAAATGCTTCTGGGAGTTGCAGTCCAAGCAGCTAATTTGCTCAAGGTTGCAAATCACTGCACTGCAATACACTGTGCTCTGATAAATTGACAAATAGAGAATGTTTGGTGGATAAGAGATCTCGAATAGGTCCTCACTTTTACAGCCCTGCTCAGTTCTTTAAAATTTGTCAATCCATCACATATTTGGCCTTCCTCTTTTTTGGTGTCTTCAACTTTTCCTAGCATTATTGTCTTTTTTTAGTGAGCCATGCCCAAAGTAGAAAGCCTCAGTTTCACCATTTTTCCTCTTGCAAATAGTTCAAACTTGATTTTATCTACAGCCCACTTGTTCATCTTTGTGGCAATCCAAGGTATTGGCATAACTTTCCCGTAGCACCGTATTTCTGAATATTTTGTAAACCGAACAGAGTAGCCTGTCCACTAGATGGGCAGTATAGAAATCTAATAAATAAATAAATAAATAAATAAATATTCCAATTTGTTTTCTTGTCAGATCCCACTGAGAGGTACTCTGTGCATTTTCATTTTAAGCCAATATATCTGCAGCTGTACAAAGCAAATCATAGATGCCTATAAAGTAGCACTCCCGTAGCCATGAGAGAATCATTCCGAGCACCCTATGGATTCCAAAATCCACAGTAAGAGCAATAATCCCTTCAGTTCCTCTAAAAATAAAATGTAACACACACACACAGAATCCCCAAAAATCTGGATCTGCATTTTTGTGTGATTTGCGGCAGCTACTTGCAGCAGTTTGCAACAGTAACTTACTTTACAGCACTGTTTTGTGACTGCCTTTTGCTTTATGCCATCCTTTTGCAACCACAGTTTATTTAACTATTATTTAATTATTATTTATTATTTTTTGGTGGTCAACCACAGATAACTGAATGATGGATTACTTTGTGTATTTTATATGAATCTATGGGTTCACATATTTATTTATTTATTTATTTATTTAAGGGCTTATATCCCGCTCCATCTTC
The DNA here is from genome assembly GCA_023846285.1 of Phrynocephalus versicolor. Lineage (NCBI taxonomy): Eukaryota > Metazoa > Chordata > Lepidosauria > Squamata > Agamidae > Phrynocephalus > Phrynocephalus versicolor. The sequence continues at coordinate 16,930,066 of JAHTLZ010000015.1, forward strand.
CCTACACGGGAACTCTGGGCGGCGAACAATGATAAAAGATTAAAAAGATTAAAAAACAAAATCTCCACACAAATACAGCGGAGAGCAAGATGGCATGGCGGTAGGAGATAGAGGGAGGGGAAAAAAAAACTAACTAATAAGGTCACCATAGGCTTCTTTGAAGAGGAAGGTCTTCAAGGCCCTCTTAAAAGCAGGCAGGGACTCCAGCAGGCGCAGCTCAGAAGGAAGATGGTTCCAAAGAGAGGGCCCCACCACAGAGAAGGCGCGGTTCCGCGTGAGCGTTTTCCGCGCCTCTCTGGGTGTGGCCACTCTCAGTGAACGCGCCTGCGACGATCTCGTGGGTCTGGAGCCGGATGCCCTCTGGGAGATGCGCTCCGCCAGGTATCCTGGTCCCAAGCCGTGGAGGGCTTTGAAAATCAAAACCAGGACCTTGAACCTGATCCGGAAGACAACGGGTAGCCAATGCAAGCGGACCAGGACTGGGGTGATGTGCTCGTATCTACGAGCACCCACCACCAGTCTGGCCGCCGCATTTTGGACCCGCTGTAACCTCCGGATCAGGGTCAAGGGCAACCCCACGTAGAGGGCATTGCAATAGTCGATCCTTGAGATCACCAGGGCCTGCACGACTGCTCTCAGGGAGGACTCATCAAGGTACTGGCGGATCTGGGCGATCCTGCGGAGATGGAAAAAAGCGGCCCTGGAGACGGCCATCACCTGGGCTTCCAGGGAGAGTGCCGAGTCCAGGACCACGCCCAGATTCCTGGCCCTGTCCGTAGGCTGGAGGGAAATACCCCCCAGACTAGGGAGGGGGCCATTGTACCGAGACGAAGGCGCCCCGAAGAACAGAACCTCCGTCTTCTCCAGATTGAGCTTGAGCCGGTTATCTCTGGTCCATTCCAGAACGGCCTCCAGGCACAGATCAAGGGAGCGAACCGCCTCCTCTGCAGATGATGAAAAGGAGATATAGAGCTGCGTGTCATCAGCGTACTGATGACAGCGAACTCCATATCTCCTGATGACCTCCCCCAGCGGCCTCATATAAACATTGAACAGCACGAGGGAGATATACATAGACTTTGTGTTTTATGACTACTTATAACCGTGTTGCTTTAATGTAATGTTGTCTATTAATGCTGTAAGCTGTCCTTCAATTCCTTTTTCTCAAATACTTGAACATGTCTTAATTGTACTGGACTGTGTTTTATCCCTCATTACTGTAAGCTGCCTTGGGTCCTTTTCCAAGGAGAAAGGTGGGGTAAAAATACTCTAAAATAAATAAATAAATAAATGCTGGCTTATAGCTGGAAAGTTTTTTAGCTATACCATAGCTGACATTATCCCAGTAAACAGTTAATCTCGGGGTGTGTGTGTGTGTGTCAAAATTCATCTGGTATCTTAAGTACAAGTATTTTTTGTTGCACTAATGCCAAGCAGCTCCAATACCTGTATGTTGCATGTTTTATTTCTATGTAGCTTCATGCTATAACATAGCATGGAATAGAAGTTTAAAACATGAAAATTTTGAGAAGTCATGGGCATGTAATTTCATCTTGAAAATATCATCCTTGTTGTTGTTGTTGTTGCTGCTGTTGTTGCTGTTGTTGTTGCTGCTGCTGCTGCTGCTGCTGCTGTTGCTGTTGTTACTATTATTACTATTATTATTATTATTTACATTTATATACTGCCCATCTTCCGGAGCGGAACTCTGGGCAGTTTACAATTAAAAATAAATGACAAAAAACAAACAAGAAAATCAGAAGCAGAACTACAATAAAAATGGGGGGGGGTAAGATACCCTCCACAAAACATGACATGGGCAGCAAGCAGAGAAAAAAATTAGGTAGAAATTAAGGAGAGAGGTCGCCAAATGCCTCCTTGAAAAGATGTGTTTTCAAGGCTTTTTAAAAGGCAGGCAGGGACACTGCAAGATGCAACTCACTAGGGAGCGGATTCCACAGCATAGGGCCCACCACAGAGAAGGCGTGGTTACGTGTGAGCGATTTCCGCGCCTCTCTGTGTGTGGCCACCCTAAGTGAGTGCGCCTGCACCATTCTCGTGGTTCTGGTCCCAGTTGACCTCTGAGAGAAACGCTCTGACACGTACTCTGGTCCCAAGCCGTGGAGGGCCTTGAAAATCAAAACCAAGACCTTGAACCTTATCCAGAGGGCAATGGGTAGCCAATGCAGGCGAGCCAGGACTGGGGTGATGTGCTCAAATCTACGAGCACCCACCACCAGTCTGGCCACCACATTCTGCACCCGTTGGAGGCTCCGGACAAGGGTCAAGGGCAACCCCACGTAAAGGGCATTGCAATAGTCAATCCTCGAAATCACGAGGGCCTGCACAACTGTCCTCAGGGAAGACTCATCAAGGGACTGTCAGATCTTGGCGATCCTGCGGAGGTGGATAAAAGGGGCCCTGGAGACTGCCATCACCTGGGCTTCCAGGGAGAGGGCTCAATCCAGAACCACGCCCAGATTCCTGGCCCTGTCTATAGGCTGGAGGGAACCCCCCTCCCAAATCGAGGGAGGGGGCCACTGTACCAAGACGAGGGTGCCCGAAAGAACAGAACCTCTGTCTTTTCCGGGTTCAGCTTGAGCCAGTTAGTCCTGGTCCATTCCAGGACCGCCTCCAGGCACAGGTCGAGAGAGCGTACTGCCTCCTCTGCAGAAGAAGAAAAGGAGAGATAGAGATGTGTGTCATCAGCGTACTGATGACAGCAAACTCCAAATCTCCTGATGACCTCCGACAGCGGCCTCATGTAAACATTGAACAGCATGGGTGAGATTGCCGACCCCTGGGGCACCCCACAAGGGAGAGTCGAAGGAGCCGACAAATCATCCCCCAGCTGAACCCACTGATACCGGCCGCCAAGAAAGGAACGGAGCCAGCTCAGAGCAAGGCCCCCAATTCCAGCCTCAGCAAGCCGATCCAGCAGGTTACCATGGTCAACGGTATCAAAGGTAGCTGACAAATCAAGGAGTACCAACAGGGAGGAACACCCCCTGTCAGCCTCCCTGAGAAGGTCATCCTGCAGAGTGACCAGGGCAGTCTCAGTCCCCCGAAGCGGCCTGAACCCAGACTGGAAGGGATCCAGGATATGATTTTCCTCCAGGTACAACTGAAGCCGGACGGCGGCCACCCTCTCAACAACCTTGCCCAGGAAGGGAACAATGGCGATCGGGCGATAGCTGGATAAATTATCCGACGCCATGCCGGGCTTTTTCAATGTGGGCTTCACCACGGTCTCCTTCAGATGGGAAGGGAAAATTCCCTCCCTGAAGGAGGCCGTGTCAATGGCCGAAACCTACTCCGGCATGTTCTATAGGCACTTAATCAAAAATCCATTCTTGCAACTTATATAAAAATGTGGCTTTCAAAACTTGAGTTACAGGCAAAACTTAAAATTACAGGAGGATCTCTTTTTAAATAAAAAAATCTTATAAAGTAAAATAAAACTTGAATATTTCAAATGCAGTCTAAGGCAAGAGCTGCATCTTTTAATACATATTATCCTCTCAGAACTGCAAAGATCATGGAGTCCAGCTCTTGTCAGGGAGACACAGTGGGAAATTCAAATTCCCAACCTCTGGCTCTGGAGCCAGATAACCAACTTAAGATAATAAGGAATAAAAATACACAGGTAAAAACCATTACTTAGCTCTAAGCATATTCAGAGCCACAGGAAAAAATGTTTCTAAACAAAGTTCACCCATCCACAGGATAAATCTCAATCCTTATCTATTTCCTTGAATAAGAAGTTTCTTGCAGCTACTGTTTTTCACAGAATAAGTGTGAGAAATTATGGTTTATTTATATTCTATATTTGTTTAGATACTGTAAAGGAACCAGTAGTGACTGTTGTATAAAAGCAACAATTGCTGTTAGCTGTCTATGTTTCTTTATGAGCTTCTTTCTCCCTATAAACAGAAGGATACACCTTTGCCTAAAGGAAACAATTCCATCTCTCCATACACTGTCCAAATGGTAGTTCCATGCCTACAATACTGGCTATGCATCAGAACAATGCTCAGACATGCTTATTTATTTAAGGACATCTATAGCTTCTCATGATCTGCACAGCTAAATGCTTTGCTATAGTCTGTAAGTCATAGACTAATCATCTTCTGAAATTATTTGGTAAAAGCAAAAAAGCAAAATATTCTGCTTATATACTGCCCTATAGTGCTTAATTCACTTTCTGGGTAGTTTATAATTTATTTATGCAGGCTACACATTGCAGCAACCGGCTCGTCATGAGAAGCGCTGGGCAGTACAGCAGTTTAACCACTACACCACAAGGCTCCTGGGCCAGCAGATATTTGCAGTATGATCTTGATTGCTTCTTCCTTTAAAGAATCCAGCTTGAAAAGCAGGCATTTCCCGCTCCATGTAAGATAAAAGTCTTTCTTGCAACACATTGACCATAATTTTGGTTGTATGGAAAATTAGAAGAATGTTCATATAGTTATCGCACTCCTTTGAGCCCTTTGGGATTGAACATTTCCAGTGTGGGCTATTGTTTTGTTTTTCATTTTATATTCTTGCTAGCATTTTGACAGATTCCATTTCTCTGGCTATAAATTGTTCTATCAGTAATTCATTTCTTCCAGTTGCTTTCAGAATAGCTTTCACTTCACTTTCTAAAATTATTTGTTGTGGTTCATAGGATTTTTCTTCAAAGAAATGTATCACCCTTTAAATCTTTTAGTTCCTTCTGTATAACTCTTCAAGATACTTTCCCCAATTTCTCTTTATTTGAAAAGTGTGCTTCTCTGTTGGTTTTTGAGTACTCCTAGTCTAGACTTAAATATTACTTTGCATTTCCCTTCCCTATAAGTTTCCTTATAAAACTGAAAAAAATAACCTCACATAATTACGTACTTGGAACGAGAATCTATTTTACTGCATACACATAAAATTAATTGTCATCTTCTACCACTCCCAAGAAAAACATTTTACATCTTTAAAAAATCATGTTCATTTAAAATTTAAAATGCCTGTAGTCCATATTGTATGTGAATGGTATTTTTGCTGTTTGAACAAGCGTGTGCACGCGCGCACACACAAAACACAGCATAACTATTAGGGAAATTAGGAAAATGAAAAGTTCTCTCATTTCATAAGCCACCAAGACTACTTAGAATTTATTACTTAATTTAGACAAGACTAGACAGCATTATCAAAATGAGTGGAAAACCTACATATATTTTGATTTCTGAATGTAGTTGAGTAATCACTATAGACCTCAACATCTGCTGCTTTAAAAATTACTGTGAGGTTTACCACTCTTTCTAATGAGTTGTTTGAAAAATGAAGCTTCAATAAGCTGCCACACTAAAACCATGAATCAGAATTCACTGTATGTACACTTTGATAGGTTTCTAGGTTTTGTCTCACTATAGTTTAAATAATAAGACTATATATGCTATATATGTCAAAACTGAATGCAGAAGCCTGAGAATACACCCTCTTAACTGGAATTCACAACATCTTCAAATCAAAACGGCATACGCGCACACAAACACAAGGTTAAGCACATACCACAGACACAACTAATGGGTTGCTAACTCCTCATAGAGTAGAATATTCAGGCACTGGTGGTGTTGCAACAAGGGCGTATCTGGATCAGGTGGTGTGGAAGGGTGCATTTGCCCCAGGGTGCCGCAATCTGGGGATGCCTGGAAAGGGAGCAGGAGGAGGAAGCTATGTGCTCTCCCGCCAGCAATCCTTTCCCCCAGCTAAGGCTTGGCGATGGGACCCCCTCCACCGCCTCTGCCAATGCATGCCAGGCAAGTGGAGAAGCAGGCAGGCAGCCAGGCAGGGAGGGAGCATGGTGGCCACAGCACCCTCCTCCTCCTCCTCCGCTTTGCCTTGCTTCGGACCACTGCAGGAGAGGTGTAAGGTATGCTCCCACTCATGCACATAAACACACACAAATGCCCAATGCCCATACTCCCCCTGCCCACGCCCGCACACATGCATGCCCCATGCATGCAGGATTGGGCCCACATTGCTGGCTGGCTGTGATGTAGAGGGGGCCAGCAGGAGGGGCGCAAAAATGAATGTTGTCTCCAGGCACTTCAAACCCTTGCTACACCTCTGTGTTGCAAGTGAGACACCCAAAATGCAATCCATAGAGGGGGTTCTGCCTCACTTCTGGTTCTCTTCAACTTTTATTTTTATGTTGTTATGTTGCCTGGAATAATCAAGTTGTACATAGTTTAAAATGTCAAAATCAGGATTAGGAATGAGCATGGGTAAACTTCTCAAAGTCTCATTTGGATAAACAGAGGAATTATCCAAGAACTTCCGAAATTACCACCTTTTACATCTCACTCTAATGGCCTTTTCATCTCCATGAGAAAGTAGTAGCACAATCCATAAAAACAATATGCCACCAACTAAACTGGCAATCCTCCTCCTGCTTTGACTTTAATCAGTGTGAGATGAGAACTAGGTGGGCGAGGACTGCTTCAAAAGCCTGTGGAATATTTCTGACATACTTTATGAGGCTGACATTGCGAGAGTTCAGAAGAACTCTGCCAGAATGTCTAACTAGGACCAACCACTCAGGAAGGAAGGAATAAGAGATGAAAGAACTTGTCCCTATAAAAGAGGAACAACATAGCTACTGTGAAATATTTGACAATTTTAACAACTCAACTAAGACCCAAACTACAGCAAGATTCTGAAAGTAAAATTCCAGGCTTTCTTTTCACAGCAATGGGGTTGGAAATAAAGTAAAGGTGCACATTCTCATGGCAATTAAGACTCTAATCAGACATTGCACACTTCTAGATTTACTTTGTTTTTCTGCTTTGTAGTAATAATGATTTCCAGGCATTTTAGAAATAAGGGTACAGATCTCTTGTTCCCTTCCTGTCCCAGTCTTAAATATGTTTATGCAAATTACTATCCACAGCACCTATTCAGTTGTTAAAGATTCCTTGCTTCGCTGTTGGGTTGTATATGAAGCCACCCGACTTGTATGCAGCGAGAAATAGTGTGAGGCATCACTGCAAGGGCTCTCATTAGTAGCAACCTTACACTATGGTGATGTCATTCCCCTTACACCAATGTAAGCTATGCATGAGAATTTTGGCCATACACTGAATAGGAAATGAGAAGGGTTTGAAATATTGTACTAATAAAATACAGATGGAGCAAGCTTGTTTTCTATATTTCTTGAGATTAAAGGCTGAACTAATGGATTGTAATTTGCTGCCACTAAGTGTTGTATCACAATGGAAGGGGTTATTCTTCTTCAAGAGAGGCTTTTAAACAAAGGATGATCATTTCTCAGATATTTCCTACTTCAGTGGGGTGTTGGACTCAATGAATCTCGGAGTCTCCTCTAGCAGGTGGCAAAATTGTATTAGTGTGACTGTGTTCATATCTTAGTTGTGAGTGTTAAAATGGCCCCCAGAAGAAAAAATAGGCAAGGAACATTCACTCATATGAGCAATTTCTTTACAACTAGTCAAGATCTCTAGCCTTTTGAACTGCCAACTCTGCAAGATTGAACTGCCAACTCTGTAAGATATGGATTACTGCTACGAGAACAAAATGGTGAGGATGCTAGAAACTATCCAGCAAGCAATCTTGCAGAGAACATTTATCCCAAAGTGACTAAGAAGTTAGAACTTGCTAACAGTACTTTTGTATTCCCTGTTATAAATTCCAAAACTACAATCTTAACGGAAAATTTAAGACAGCTGGGAGCAAGCTAAGAAATATATTGTTTCGTAGGGGAAACCTAGAAGCCAAAGAGGCTTTCACTTTATAACTTGACAAACTTTTGACATATTTTAACTGCAAGTGTAAAATTATGCTTTTTGGTGAAGCTGCTTGTGCTGCAAACTACAAAAGGAAAGCTCATATTCAACGTGTTTGTCATAAGGAGTTGACGATCCCTGAAAATTAACTTGCTTTCATTAAGGGTCAGAGAGAGAAGATAGGTTGTATAGGGCCACATCCATATGGTCCCCACTCAGCTCAAGAGAAATAAAAAATCACATTGCCTGTCTAAAAACAGGAAAGGTGCCAGAATCTGATGGGATCCTACCTGAAGTCCTCAAAGAAAATGCTGACTGGTGGGCACATTATCTAGCAGAATTATTCAGATACAGATCAATCTGGCCTGACTCCCAAGCAATGGGGGATGGCCATTGTGGTCCCAATTTATAATATGGACGATAAGAGTGTCCCAGCGGACTATAGACCTATCAGCCTTCTAAGTATCATTAGTAAATTATATACTAGACATCTCCTAGAAAATTAGAATTATGGTTTGAGTAAGAAGAATGCATTCCATTTGAACAAGCAGGCTTTAGAGAAGGAAGAGCAACAACGGAGCATTGTTTGGTATTTATTTATTTATTTATTTATTTATTATTAAATTTATATCCCGCCCATCTTCCGATGGGAACTCTGGGTGGCTTCCAACAAAACACAATATACAACCAAACAACGATAATTGAATAGCAAATGAATAACATGTTAAAAAGAACAGTATTAAACCCCTAGGGCTAATGGAGACTCGATAGCCCAATATCTTGCTTAACAAGCAAGTCGTAATTCCAAGAGGCGGGGGGGGGAGGAGGGAAGGGAAAAAAGAAAAGAAAAAATGAAATTAAAAATTAAATTAAACTTGGTCACCAAAGGCCTCTCGGAAGAGTAAGGTTTTAAGAGCTCTGCGAAAGGCCAACAGGGACTCTGCAGAGCGCATATCACTCGGTAGGGTATTCCACAGCGAAGGGGCCGCCACCGAGAAGGCCCGGTTGCGGGTGATGGTTTTCCGGGCCTCTCGAGGGGTGGCGACCCGGAGCGAGTGCGCTCGCGACTTCCGAACCGGTTGGGACGAGGTTGGTTGCTGGGCGATCCGCTCTGCCAGGTAGTCCAGGCCCAAGCCATGGAGGGTTTTATAAACTAAAACCAGCACCTTGAATCTGATCCGGTGCGCAACGGGTAACTAGTGCAGGAGAGCTAGGACTGGGGTGATGTGGTCATAACGACGCACACCAGCCACCAGCCTAGCTGCCGCATTCTGGACCTGCTGCAAGCGCCGGAGGAGAGTCAAGGGCAACCACATGTAGAGAGCATTACAGTAGTCCAACCTCAAGATCACCAGTGCCTGCACTACTGTTCTAAGCGAGTCCCCATCCAGGTATGGGTGGATCTGGGCTATTTGTCACAGATGGAAAAAAGCAGATCTGGTCACGGCCGCCACCTGGGAATCCAAGGTTAGGGCCGGATCCAGAACCACGCCCAGATTCCTAACCCTGTCCGCCAACCGGAGGGAAACACCCTCCAAGCTGGGGAGAGGGCCTCCATAACCTGATGGGGAGCTCCCAAAGAACATAACCTCAGTCTTCTCGGGGTTGAGCCTGAGCCTGTTTGCCCTCGTCCATGCCATGACCGCCCCCAGACACCGGTCGAGGGTCGCGACAGCTTCCACTGCAGAGGTGGAAAAGGAGAGATAGAGCTGCGTGTCATCAGCGTACTGATGACAGCAGACTCCAAAACTCCGGATGTCCCCTGCCAGCGGTCTTACGTAGATGTTGAACAGCATGGGGGGGGAGAGACGAGCCCTGCGGCACTCCACATGGGAGTGTCCACGGGGCCGACAACTCTCCACCATGCTGCACGTACTGGGGTCGAGCCTCCAGGAAGGACAGGAGCCTTGGTACTCCAACAATTCATTGAAAAATATGCCTTCAAAGGCCCAGTTTCCTTATATGCCACATTTATAGCTCTGAGAGCCGCCTTTGACTCTATTTCAAGGCAAAAGACTTCTTTGCTTTATCCAAGCCCTCCACCAGGAAACATACCTTAAAGTAAGATGTAGCCCACGAGGTTTACTAACAAATTCAATCAAAACCTCCAAGGGAGTCAGGCAAGGCTGCCTGCTGTTCCCCACACTGTTCGTCTATTATATAAGCAACATGGTGAAGCATATGATTGACTTAAAAAAATTCATCCTGCAAAGCTTGCTTAACGTCACACCCCCAATACTGATTTATGCTGATGACACTGTTATTCTGTATAGATCTCCAGTAGGTCTCCAAAGGGCCTTAGATAGCTTTGCAACCAACCGTGATAAAGAACATTTGACGATTACTTGTGATAAGACAAAAGTGATGGCCTTTGGCAGACAGTTAAAAATAAGATATTGGCTTAAAAAGGGGAAGAAAGTTGAGCAAGTGTAGTTTAGTTTTGTTTGATTTTTTTCCTGAGAAATACTTGCTGCCATCTTTGCTTTTTTTATTTCTTATGTTATGCTTTTACTCTCATTTTGATGTTACTGTAGTATTATATTGTTGTGAACCGCCCAGAGTTCCACTGGAAGACTGGCAGTATAGAAATATAAAATAAATAAATATAATAAATAAATAAATAAGTGCATAAAATAACCTATTGGGGGTGATCATGCAAGGGTCAGGGGCTAACAGTGTGCATTCTAATTGGAGGGTGGAGAAGGCTGAGCAGGCTGCTAATGCTATTGTGAGATTTTTCTGGAAGTTGAGTCATGGCTACTGGACTTCTTTTTGAGAGATAGAAACGTTTCACTGCTCATCCAAACAGCTTCATCAGTCTGAATATACCTAGTGTGGGTCCTCCATCTTATAGTCAGCTTTGACCTCTTGTCACCCTGGTTTGAATTAGCTTCATAAGATGAACAATGGCCTGAATAGGCTTGTTAGGGAGACAATAGTATGAATAGCCTTAAGGTGAACAATGGCCTAAGGTGCTGAAACCTATCAAGAATGGGTCGTTAGCTATGGCCTTGGTGGTGAAGCCTTTTTGATTTGTCTGGGTACTTTGGAAAGCACACCCTGATAAGTAGCAGATAGATTATCCCTCGGGCCGCTGAAGTTTGGGCATGCCTGCTCTAAATGACATGCCCTAAGGTGTATCCACTGTTCTGCCATATTCTGTCATGTAATGAATTGTCATAGCAGTTGCAATTGTCTCCAACTCAGTAGAAGCCGATTAAAAAGCAAAATATAATACTCTGGAATTCACAATTACTCAGGTGCACTGATGGAAAACTATAAAAGGAGATTAGAATAACTGTGGAGGATAAGGCTGTAAAGTCATAATGGTTGTACATACAGTATATTGTTTGCAGGATCAGAGGCAAATTTTCCAAGTTCAAACAGAAGCAAAGTGCTTCTATTTGAATATTAGCTGCTGTCCAAACTGCACTCATGTCCTAGCAGTAGTATCATCTAAGATTTCAAGCTGGCCACCAGAGAGTAACAATTAGACTATATAGACTTTTGTTCTGATGTCACAATAAATTACACACTGCACAGAAGACTACACAGACTCACATTTCTTTCCCCTAATAAAAAGATAGGAACTGAAATCTATCAGAGATAATGCCTTCTCCAACAACTAACTAGAGATTTTTCAGGATAACTATGCAGCAGCACTGTGAGCAAATGATGGCAATTTGAGTGCCCCAAATCTGCCTCCCTTTGGTGGCTGAATCAGGGACGGCACTTCCATTAAGGCGAACTAGGCAGTTGCCTGGTGGGCCAAAATGGAGAGAGGGTGCTGGACAGCCTGCCGCCCCACCGCTGCCGCCCCCACCGCTGGCCCCCGCCATCCGTCCCACCACCACCTGCCAGCCGCCCGTCGCCGTCCGCCCGCTGCCCCGTGCCCATCGCCGCCCACCACCTCGTACCCATCACCGTCCCATGCCATCCACCACCCCCACCCCCGCCTCAACCTGCCCCCACCCTACCCACCCCCTTCCCCCTGCCCCACCCGCTCACCGCCTGCCCCACTCCCCTGCCCACCCGCCACCCACACCGCCACCTGCCCCTCGCCTAGGGCGCAAAAAAACCTAGCACCAGCCCTGGGCTGAACCAAAGATTTGCACTCGTCAAGATCACTGCCATCCCTCAAGGCTCTAGTTCTGACCTCAAAAATATATAGATAGATTGTTTTGCAAGTAATAAATTGGAAAGAAGCATCTTAAAATCATCACAACTTGTCTGAGGAATTGCTATGGCGAATAAATTCTGGACCCTGAATGTAGGGTATTCTGCAATTGCACAAATAAACAATTAAAACATATTATAAATCACTGTTTCAGTTTTTATTCTGATGTCTCACAATCAAATTTTATGACTAAAATATCAAGTTACTTTACACATACCCAACAGCACAGTTTGTTAAATGTTAATCGGAACGGGTTGTTTCATTTACTGTCTTGTCCTAGGTTTCCTTCAAGAAACTCAGAATGGGCATTCAAAAGGTTTACTCATTGGATCCTCAGTTCTTACAACCCAAGACTGTGATTGTCCCAAGATGACCTATTCACTTAATTTATGCAATATATTATTATTCATCACCTTTGAAAGTCATGAACTTTCCAAGCTACCTTGCAGTGTTAAACAGTTCAAAGATTTGGAAATGTATGCAGTTTCAAAATTTCCACTTTAAATACAGTACAAATAAAAGAATTTACAGGAAAATTCACTCCTGGGTAGAATTTTTTATTTTACAGTCAGTGGCTAGTCCAAAATAATCCTCTAATTTGGAAGACTGCATATTCCTACAGAATATTTTGTTCTGGGCTACAACAGTATTTAAAAGAACTAACGCTGAAACTATTAGCAGACGTCCACATCAAATTGCTTCTGTCTTTTCTGCAAAGTGCTCCCATCTTCATTTCCCTACTCCCTTCTATCCAAAGATCTTCCCCAGGCACTTCAACTGAGGAGTCCCACAGCATCCTGGGGTTCAGCCAAAGAAACAGAGAGCGAGAGAGCTGCATGTTGTTCACACACTGCTGGCATTGCAGCTGAAACCTTTGGATGACTTCCTCTGTTGGTTTCATATACATGTTAAATAGCACTCAGCAGCATTTCATTGCTGAGTGTGATTTTCACTTCTGGTCCAAGTCCAGCTTCAAAAACCTGTTCTCTAAAATGCACTGTCTCTCCTCTCTCTTATAGAATGAATGGTCTGCAGTTGAAAATATATTAACTCATGTCTAACTTCATAATATTCAAAAAGCTGCAGCTTCCTACCTTTTTCATTTTACTTTTAAAGAGTTACTCTAAATTATTTATGCTTATTCATATTCCTCAGTCCCCCATTCAATCACTTATACTGTTCAATTTCCCCAGGTCACACATGGCTTCCTCAGCCACACTTACCTACCAATCATGTCTTCTAATTAGAGAAAAGGGGGGAAACCCCAAAACACTCTAATTTGACAGTGCATTTATAATTATATGAATAATTTGTAATCCAACCTTTGCATAGCTGAAGATTAAAAATTGACTTCTTCCTTATTGTAACTCAATTGATTTCCAATATGTGGCACTTGGGACTGAAATGCAAAATTACGTTGTGCCAGCAGCCGTTCTCCACTCAGTCTTTCCATTCCCCACCATCACTGGAAAACTAGAGCTAGATAATTTCCCAGCCACTCTAATATATCTATATCTATATTTTCACGGGTATAGGTATGCATGTTAGGGTGGATTCGGGTTTCTTCCCGTGTAGAAATCTGGTTGTTTTGGCGACGTTTTGACGAGGTCTCACTCGTCATCTTCAGGCTGGTGTTCTGGCTTCTTTCTTCTTGAAGCAAAGCGTGATCTCAGTTGAAGTCCTTCTATAAATACTGCTGGGGGGGTGTGGTTTGCTTGCTCTGTTGCTGATTGTAGGTTCGTTTGTTCTTTTGTGATCTGCTGTGTGGCTGAGGCGATCGTTAAGGGATTAACTGCTGGTGGGTTAGATGGCTGTTTAGAGACATCCTGTGTGGGTGAGGTGCTGGATGTGTGTCTATCAGCCTTTTGTTTCTTCCAGAGTGTTGGGTGGATTTTGTTGCTGAGTTTGAGGTGGAGAATGAGTAGGTCTCTGTTGGTTTGATCTAGTAGGTATCTTTTCCTGTGTAGTTCGCTTCTGATTAGGGCTAGTTCTATATATATTAGGTACATGAAAATTGAGGAGGAGAAAAGAATATCCCCCATTCTCCTTATGAAAGGACTCCTTACATGGATCCTGTCAACTATATAAAATTTAAGGAAATATATATATTTCCTTAAATTTTATATATATTTAAAGGAAAGCAAAATGTGCTTCCATATACATATACACCACATGTACTCAAATATAGGTTGAACCCTTATTTTTTGGCTTTAAAAAAGGCCCTCAACTTATATTCGGGTGAAGGAGAAGCGGTGGATTTTTAAGACTTTTTTTCTCTCCCGAACCAAGCACTGATGCTTGGTTCAGCACTTGCTTCGGAAGAGAATTTTAAAAAACAAAAACAAAAAAAACACTGCTTCTCCCCCCCCCCATCGGGCGCATAGATGGAGAAGCAGCGGGTTTTTTAAACTTGGAAGCCCCCTCTGTGGGGGTTTGTCCATGGCTGCAGTGACGCTGGGAGCTGGGAGGCCTCCCTGTGGCCTTGGAAGCCTCTTTCGCCCCCTCCTGAGTGCTCAGCTGGGAGGCTCAGGCCTTGCCGGGCCCACTGGAGGCTACCTTGGTGGTGAGGTCAGGCAAGGAATATAAGCCGACTCAAATATAACCCCTCAACTTATACTGGAGTCAATAAGTTTTACCAGTTTTTTGTGATAAAAAACCACTCTCAATTTATATTTGGGCCAACTTATACTCAAGTATATATGGTATAAACTTGCCAACTTTAGTTATCCTATCACAATATAACAGAAACAGAAACATCCACTGAGGTGCAGTTGTGGGAAATAAATTCATAGAAGAATTATGGATAATGAAAGCTTTCAAATAAAATATAATCCACAGTCTATTTCAAGATAATGCACACTCTTTTAGGTACTAGAAAGCTCAATGCATAGAAGACAGAATAAATAGAGTCTGTTTGGGTAGGGGATCTTGAAAAGCACACACTAGGAATATATATATGGTGTTTCGTTTTTTTATAGCTGATGGGCCCCACCAGTCGGTGCTTGTTTTTTTAACCTAAAGCCGACCAGCTGGCCCACAGGCCAGGTTGACACTTTTTTTCCACATAGCGCAGACCAGCTGGCCCGCAATCTCTAAACAACTTCTCTCACACAGCCTAGAAATCAGGGGGCCTGGAACTCGAAGGAAAAAAATCAACAGGAAATTATCTTGTTCCCCCACTTATTTTAATTACATGTTTTTGGTGCCTAATAACTGGAAAGCTGCCACTATGATGATAACACTGTTGTTTTGTCTATAATTCTAGAGAACTTAGAGGAATAAAGACTTGTTGCACCGGGGTCCTAGAATGCCAAAATAATGTAGTTACATATTGCAACATTAACAGTTCAACTATCAGGATTGTTATAGTACAGTAAGCTTACTTAACTAGTTATTTTGCAATTACTACCAAACTATTGTTCAAGTCTCAATTTTAAAATCACTCATATTCAGGGCTACTTCTTATAACCACCCCATTACATTTTAATACAGTAATACCTTGGTTTAAGAGCATTTTGGAAGACAAGCAAATATTTTTCTAAATTTTACCTTAATCAACAAGCAATGCCTTAATATACAAGCACTGAAGTGGGCCACATGATCACAAGTGAGCCAGTGGTGGCTCTCCCTTCCCCCCTCCCTCCCTCCCCTTACTGGATTGTGGGTGATTGTCTAAAACATTTCATCTCAGTCAGGAACGTGCAGGTTAGGGGTTTATTTTTTTTATATATTTATATTTAATTCCTTTCTAACCTTCTTAATTTTTTCATACAATTTCCAGACAAGTGTGTATACGGCTACAAACTGCACTTTATTAGTGTCACATTAAAAGTGCAGAGTGTTTTGGTTTAACAAGCATGTTTCCAGATCAAATTATCCTTGTAAACCAAGGTATTACTGTATTCTGCAAACACCAAAATTCAAACATTGACAATATGAAACAACACACAACCTGGAATTTTAAAAAGTGAACTGTTTAATTAGTGGCAATTAGCTACAGCTTGTGCAATCATTCACATTGTATAACTGGACTTATTCAACATAGTAATATAAAGTATGCCGCAAGTTTGATGGGAAACTAGAATACATGCCAATCTCATTCAGCAGAAGAGAAGAAATAAATATTAGCTAATACAACTTCATGTCTCAAATTCACAGTTCTACACAATGTGTTTTCTTATACTACTGAATTTATACTAAGGGGGCAAAATTTGGGAAATGTGGAAGAAAAGGAAGTCGAAAACAAATCACATTTTAAAATCTAATTAATATGCACACAAACATTAAAACTTTTCCTGCAGAGCTAGAGGTATACCTCCCATTATCCGAGGATTGACTAATAGCCTCAAAATAACAAATATATAACAGCTATACTTACACACCAGCTTTGGATTATAGCAAAAATCATTATATCAGATGCAATATAAGCATAACAATACTCCAAAATTTGCATCCAAAAGTATAGCCTGTAAATTTAGTCCTGTATTTCTAGTAGGCCATGTCATAATGTCTTATTACTGATCAATTAAACTACTTTTAATGTCAGTATCCATCCATTACTCCTTAACAGTCTCATTTTCATAATAAAAGCTACCCAACAAGCAGAGAGCAATCCTATCCAAACTCCTAGTAGGGCCACTGAAAGCAGTGTAGTAAAAGCTAAAATACCAAACTAAGATGCCTCCATCCTCTACTAGATAGATGGGCAGGATATAAATATCATAAATAAATAAATTCTAAACTTGATTCTAAAATCTAGATGGCCAGTATATAAATCTAATAATTAAATAAATTTTAGAAAGGCAACTACAGGAAAAATAACAATACAAAATAATGTTTAGCCATGATAGTAACATTCAGACCTACTTCTATTTAAACTATACAAAACCAGGCAAAGGTAATCTTTTCTGAATACTGTATTTTAGATTAGATTTTAAATGGTTTCGGCAGTTGCATGGAACTGAAACTCTGGTCAAATGCGGAAATGGCTTTGTAGTTCTCCTGATACTTTCCATACTGCTCTCTATACAGTATGTCTACGGGGTTTCAGTTTTCAGAAGTGTTCTGTGTTTACAAGGCCATGAATACAAAGAAGGGCACACTCTTGGCAGTAAGGGCAGCTACACATACAAACACACAGGCAAGAGGTGACTGTAAAATATTTTTTTCTTTCTCTCTACAACCAACAATGACAACCACCCTTGGCTTAATATACAGTTAATGTAATTTAAAAAAAAAAAAACAGCTGTGCTGTACTTTTAGCAACACATCAATGTACTGGCTAGGACATGGGTTGAGTGGGTAATAATATGCAAGCCGTAGTAATGGTGGCAACCTTACAACCTTCATCTCAGAAAAGGAAAAGTTCAGGCCTTGGACATATAAAAACCTGGTAAGGAATGCACTGATGCAACAGAACTATAAAATAGCACAAGCTTTTCAGGGAGTGGAAAATAAATTGCAGTTATAATGCTGGCAGGGAAACTATTTCTATCTTGACTGTGCATTGTGTGACCAGAAAAAAATCACTATAGCTGCTGGTAGATAAATAGAGACCATTTTTTTCATGTGACCAATGCCTCAGCCAAGCTTTTGGGAGCAAAGCAGTTGCAGAAATCTGTTGAGCAGTGAAGGATGAAAAGTTCTTGCATGTCAGTAGGCATGGATAAGACTGAACTCCTCTTTTTGTTCTTCATATGAAAACAACTAAATTGGTAATATTTACAGTACATTGGACCTCACATACCTTCCTTCAGTCTCACTCTATAACCATGGTCCATCCATTTTTGGTAAGGCATTACACAGGCTATTTTCAAGTCTGAATTTAGAAACAGGGCAAACAAATATTCCCCAGCCCTCCTTTATAAATACTTCACAATTGTGTCACATCTCCCAAAAAATGTCTATTACTATAGGAATATTTCAGGAGAAAATAAATATTTACATGTTTATGAATCCCAATACAAGCTGATCTGTTTTACATATCTTGGAGAAACAATGTGTTTCATAAGATTTTTCCTTTCTCCATGTACTGAGGTATAGTTCCCTAAAATGCAAATGATAATGTCAATTTCAAGAAGAAAATACATATTTTAAAACTTGTATAAAATATGCAAGTTTTTATTGTATGTCTAAGCAATAACTGGTATACAATTTTTCTTTTAAAAAAGAATTACTGCAAAAATATTAAGCAATAAATTCATCATATGAAAGAGACAAAAGCCAAATTAGCTTATACAGTATTTATATCTGTGACACTACATGCTCTTTATTAGTGGCAATCTGGTTATATTTAATACATTCACAAGCCCTGCAGTCCTGCACATGTTTACATGGAAAGGTGTTCCACTGAACTCACAGTTGTTCCCACAGAGCAATGGCTTCAAACTAAAGGAAAAGAGATTCCATTTGAACATCAGGAAGAACTTCCTGACAGTTAGAGCTGTTCGGCAGTGGAATGGTAGTGGAGTCTGCAAAGGCTGGATGGCCATATGTTGGGTGTACTGTGGTGGGGGTTCCTGCATGGCAGGGGGTTGGATTGGATGGCCCTTGAGGTCTCTTCCAACTCAATGATTCTATGATTCTAAGATACTGGAAGACTTGAGTACTAGGTTAAAAACAACAGAATAAAATTTTAAAGGGATAACTGCAAAGTTGATGATAATGGAATGGAAATGGAATGGAAGCCAAGCCCTATGAGAAAAGTCTGAAAGAACTAGACATCTTCAGCCTTGAGAAAAGAATACTTGAAATGCTGTCATACCAAGGAAGGGCACAATTTGTTCTTATTCATTTTGAAATGCAGGAAACATAATAATGGGTTCAAGTTACAGGAAATCGGATTTTGGGTGAATATCAGAAAATAACGTCCTGTTAGAGCAGTATGACAATGGAACCCTTTACATTGGCAGGTGGTGGGAGCTCCAATAGTGGAGCAATTCAAAATGAAGTCAGGTTTCCACCTTAACTTTGATTCCTGCACTGGACAGGTGATTGGACTCAATGGCTTTATGGGTCCTTCCCAAGAGCCAACATTCTATCATTCTATGACTTACATAAGCATTGACATCATTTGATTCAATAGGCCTGTTGATTCAATTGGCATCTTTTCATTGGGATTGATGGCATTTGGCCATGAGGTTAGAAATATTTATAGAAAAGATTCTATACAGAGCCTCTGTTGAAGCTGTGTAGCAAGCAGTAAAATAAATACTAAATGAATAAAATGATAAATCCCTATTTTGTTTGCTGGTTAGTCTAATTTGCATTATGTACTGAACCAGAAATCTCAGAGATTTCTGAGAAAGATCAGTAAGGTAATTTTGTTTTTAAAGATAAGCAACAACAAATCTAATGTTTTGCTGTAGATTCAGTTCCAGAGGTCTTCCATCAAGGACTTTTTTCACCGCCAGTTTCTAAAATTTCCTGATTACATTCACTGATTTATTACAGCGAAGAAATCTGCAACTATGAAAACTGACAATGTATTATATTTTAATACCATAGAGGAAATAAATGCATGTAGACATAAAACATCTTTTGAATGCTGAGCTCCACTGAACTGAAACAGGATTTCAAAACTACCAGCATGGCAGTGTAATTTCCAAAGAGCTGCAGAAGCAAAAATATGCTTCAAAGGTGGAGCTTATCAATTTAAATTTCAGGGATCATTCTTATAAAAGTACACATTGACCTCAAATAAGAGGCTCAGCTCTAATGGTCCTAGTAGTAATGTCTTAAAAGCATTAAAAAGCTGTATACGGCACTAATAGCATTACTGCCTTTTTATGACAAAACTATCAAGAGCTAGTGTGGCATAGCTGACAGAGTACAGTTTAGGAGAGCTAGGTTCAGGAGAGCTAGAGAGTTGCAAGAGCAAACCAGTATCTGAATATCTCATATACCACAAAAACAAAACAAAACATTAGGGGTGTCATAAGTTAAAAAAAAAACTTGATAGCACAAATGAAGTCACATGGTTTCTGAATAAGTAAACTTATTTCCTTGATTATTTTATATTCAGATTCTCACACAGGAATCAACTAGCAAGATATAGTATTCATACTGCAATTCTCCAAATTTGCACATGAAATGAATTATCATGTACATCAATCACATTAATATTTGCATTCTTTTTCTACCAATAAGTTTCAACCTTGGCATCAGTTATACAGCAACCACTAACTTGAGAACTTAATAGTGTAATGGATAGCACAGCAGTATGGACCAAGAAGAACCAGTTTCAATCCATGCTTAGTTGTAAAGTTTACAAGTTGCCCTTGAGACAATCCGTATCTTTCAACGAAACATATATTAAACAAATATTTTCTGAATAAAAAGGACAGGTGGAGATGACATAAGGCAGCCCTATGTATTTCTGGTGCATAGAAATAAATGAATGTACAGCATATCCCATATTTGACATTTTGCCCCAGTAGAGAGCCCCATTAAGATTGACACATTCCCCAGAGCAGCAGCAGGAATAATTGCTGAGCACTGTTTTAGTCCCCCCACAAACATTTATCATCAATTTCCTTTGAAAGATTAAGATTGACAGTCCTGCACAGCTTGAGCCCAAAGTATTATTGTCCGACCTAAGCAGAACTTTTGTATCTTTTTGCTGGTTTTCTTCAGCATCAGACTATCACAGTGGTCATTTTTAGAGGACTGTGTTGATCAGGGTGAAAGACTGATTAACTGACATAACGTGCAGAAATAAATTCTGCAGTTTCATGTATGGAATCTAATCATGAACCATATTTGATGGGAAGAAACTGAGGACATCTTCTCGGCCAGAAAATCCCATAGAAAGCACTGGGACTGAGGTGTTTCTAGATTCAAAATCCTGGTGATAACCACTAAATTTTTCCTCAATTGGCACACAATCCATTTCAATCTGGTTTCAGGCCGGGTTTTGGTACAGAGACTGCCTTGGTCACCCTGTATGATGACCTTTGCCGGGAGAGAGACAGGGGGAGTGCTACCCTGTTGATACTCCTGGACCTCTCAGCAGCTTTCGACACCATTGCCCATGGTGTCCTTCTGGATAGGCTGGCCAGGCTGGGGGTTGGAGGCACTGCTTTGCTGTGGTTCCAATCCTTCCTGGCTGACCGTGTCCAGAAGGTGGTGCTGGGGGATAGTAGCTCTGCCCCGTGGTGTTTACGTCATGGGGTTCCTCAGGGCTCTATACTGTCTCCCATGCTGTTCAACATCTACATGGAACTGCTGGGAGAGGTCATCAGGAGGTTTGGGCTGAGGATTCAGCAATATGCTGACGATACTCAGCTCTACCTCTCGTTTTCCACCAATCCAGGTGAGGCGGTTTCTGTTCTGAACTCGTGTCTGGACCAGATAATGGATTGGATGAGGGTTAATAAATTGAAACTCAATCCAGACCGGACGGAAGTGCTGTTAATGGGTGCTTCACCGGACAGGTTAGAGGGCCATATTCCTGTCCTGGACGGGGTTGCACTCCCCCTAAGGGACAGGGTCCGCAGCTTGGGGGTGCTCCTGGACCCCGGTCTAACTCTGGAAGCCCAGATGGACTCGGTGGCCAGGGGTGCCTTTTTCAGCTATGGAAAATATACCAGCTCCGCCCCTACCTAGACGAGCAGAGCCTCATGACAGTTATGCATGCACTGGTAACATTCTGTATTGATTACTGCAATGCGCTTTACATGGGGCTGCCTTTAAAGACGGTTCGGCGATTGCAACTGGTTCGGAATCGTGCGGCGCGGCTGGTAAGCGGTGGGGCCACCAGGGATCACATCACGCTGATAATACGTAACCTACATTGGTTACCAGTTGCTGCCCGAACCCAATTCAAAGTGCTTGTTCTGACATATAAAGCCCTAAATGACTTAGGACCTAGATACCTGAAGGACCGCCTCCTTCCATATGAACCTACCCGGCAATTAAGATCGAGCCAGGGGGCCCTCTTGAAAGAGCCATCCCTCAAGGAGGTGAGTTGGATGGCTTGCAGACATAGGGCCTTCTTGGCAGCTGCCCCCAGATTGTGGAATGCCCTCCCAAGTGAGATCCGCCTGGCGCCAACATTGATGACATTTCGGCGCCAGGTAAAAACCTTCCTGTTCCAGAAGTTTTTTAATTGATACAATATAGACTGTGGGTCCTCTGATGACAATTTTAGTGTAATGATTTTAGTGTAAGGTTTTTATTATTGTTTTAATTATTTATTGATATTTCATGTTTTAATTGTTTTAATTCTTTGATTGTAAGCTGCCCAGAGACCTTTGGATAGTGGGTGGCATATAAGTTGTAAAAATAAATAAAATAAATTGCCTGATTTAGGGATAAAATGGGTGGTGGCAGCGGTGAGGACAATCTATAGAAATCAGAGAGAGACTGCTAAAGATTTTATTACATTATACAATATTCTAGCTTAACCTTCTTAATCGTACTTGATTTTTAACTTGATACACACACACACAAGAGCAAGTACCAATTCAAGGTGGTACCTTTCATGTTTTCCACAATATAAATCCTTATCAAACTCTATTCTTCACCAGCAGCTGCTTTATTTCACTGCTCTTGATTATACAGTGGTCCCCCCGCCCATTCGCCGTTCATATACTGCTTACCCCAGGGGGGTAAGGGGGGAAAGGCCTTTTTCAGGCCTCCCTTACTTACCCCAGGACTGGCACTGCCCCAAATGGGCCTGCAAGGGCCTTCCCGAGCCTTCTGGAGCCCCCCAAAGGCCCAGGAAGGCCCTCACAGGCCTGTTTGGGGCTGCACCAGGCTGGGGGTAAGTACAAGAGCCCCCAGCTAGGCACCCTAGGCCCGAACCAACCTGCATCTGCATATTGCAGATTTTCAGTCATTGCGAGTTGGGTCGGGTCCCTAACCCCAGCAATAGGCGGGGGGGTCACTTATTATAGCAGTCAAGAAAATGAGTACAGAATGATAATGAGTACAGAAGAGAATAACATGCACAGCAGAGTTTGAACAGTTTACTTTTTTGAACTTAACTCTCCAGAGTGTCTCAGACAGAACAGTCACTGGCCATATTGGCTGGAAGATTCTGTGAGCTGTAGTTCAAGGGGAAAAAAAGCTGTCAATCTCTACTTCCTATTAAGTACAATTATAAAAATATATTATGCACATTTACTAAAATTTTAACATCCACTGAACTTTGAAAAACCTGTATCTGCTTAGACAGTTGAAATAGCCATACAAGGGCAAATACATGTAGACTGGTTCCTCAGAAAGAAGATGATGAGTACTGCAACTCTGGAGGCAATTAAGAGAAAGCTAGACAGCCACCAGTCAGCTATCCTTTAACTTGGATTCCTACACTGCACATTGGACTCAGTGGCCTTACAGGCCCCTTCCAACTTCATTATTCTATGATTCTACGATTTCAGTTTCACTATCATTTCTGACAACCCTATCATAAACTCAACAAACTTAGTGAAAAGAAAAGAATCATAAGCACAAGCGTAATGTAGCAGAAAAAAATCAGACGGAGAAAAGCTATGGGGCACCTTAAAAATTATTATATTTTAATGTGAGCTTTCATCTAAAATATAATAGTCTTTAAGATGCCACAAAGTTTTTGCCATTTTTTCTCCCACCCCTTTGTATTTTACCTGATATGCTTGTACAGACTAACACAACTACCTCTTCTAAAGCTTAATGAAGAGATCCTGTTGCACCTGCAGCAGCATTTTTTTCTTTTGGTAATTAAAAACATATTCTTTTTGTCTTGCAGCTTCTCATCACATGAAAGCTGTAGAAACTATGGGATAGAAGGGGGAAGTAATTAATTACTGAAAATCTCCCTGCAATGTCTCCTGATGGCAGTTATTTTTTGGGTAATTGAAAACTTCCTTCTTGTATATTGTGACTCCCAACTCTTTCATGCAATGAAAGAGATTACATTAAAAAAAAGCCATGAAGACAGAGTAGGAAGTATTTTAATTACCTAAAATCACCCTTTGATATCTGTGCCCAAGACATCATAACCCTTCCACAGTCATGGTTATGCCAAAGGATTTCAAACAATAATTTATACTCCCCCTTTTTTCTCTTGTTTCCATCGGTGTACCTCCTAGAAAAAGTTTTCAGAACCCTTGGTTTTTTTATGTGTCATTTGCAGTTAGCTGAAGAAACATGTTTTAGATGTTTGCAAACCTGCCAGGGCAAGGCATACCCACAACTGGAATATTTCCCAATTAAATTTTTGGTATACATATCTATGTGATCCTGTTAAGTTTTGTTTGGCTTCATGCATTGGCTAATCACATTGGAAAGTCTTGCAATATTGGCCAATATTATTGTTTTGCCTTCTCCACTTCTTCTGGTCTATAAGGACTTAAAATATAATCACTTTGAAGTGCATAGCTGTAAGGGGCCTTACAGATCATCAGTTCCAGGCCCTCTCTAAACCCAGCAGTTAAGACTTACTTTCTTTTTTTTAAAAAATGAAAGCTTGGGATCTGGACTGGGTGATGGACTAAGCAAAACCTGATGGCATACATAAAATGTAGGTAAACCTAACTGGGTGGGTAGTGTGTAAACTCTATAGCAAAAGGACTTATTTCAAACTAGGCGATTTATTCCAAACTGTAGCAATAATTAAGCCATTGTGAATACCATAGCTTAGCATTGGTACAAATTGTGTAATAAATATCTACTACAGTAATACCTCGGTTTAAGAGTAACTTGCTTTAAAAGCATTTTGCAAGACAAGCAAACTTTTTTCCTAAATTTTACCTTGATCAACAAGCAATGTCTTGCAACACAAGCACTGGAGCAGATCACATGATCACAAGTGAGCCAATGGTGGCTCTCTCGCGCTCTCTCTCTTTTCCCCTGGTGGATTGTAGGTGATTCTCTGTAATGTTCCATCTCAGGAAGGCCTCAGAAGCAGGGGGAGGAGTGAGAGGAAGACGGGTTTCCCTTGCACCAGCCAGAAACCTTTTCAAATGAGAGTGCAGGTTTTCCATATGTATTTATTAATGACTTTTATACAGCCCTTCTAACCCTAGGGCTACTCTGGGTGGTTTACAACATAGAATAGAAAAATATTCTATTTTTGTATTCTATTTAAAAACATTTTAAAACAAAATACAAACAACATTATATAAACAAAATATACATAAATCCACAAAAATAAACTAAAATGAAAGTAAAATGAAAGTAAAAATAGCCAGGTGATTGCATAAAACAGAAAAAAAGAAGATAAGCAGTAAAAAGAAGTGTCTTACTGTTCGGGAAATCAGGAAAGGCCATTCTGTACAACCAACTTTCAATACTTTTTTAAAAGTCTGTAGCAAGCGTACTAGACAAATTTCTGGAAGTAGATGATTCCATAACTGGGGAGCAACCACCAAGAAGGCCCTAGTCCTTGTTACAACTTACCAGGCCTCCCTTGGGGTAGAAACTCCCAGATACCCTGCCTAGATAGCATGGGTGATCTGGGCAGTTCTTTTTGGGAAGCCGCTCTGTCATATACTGAGGTCCCAAACCATTTAGAGCCTGTATGTTAACGTCAAAACCTTGAAGTCAATGCAGTAGCTTACCGGCAACCAGTGCAGAGCTGCCAGCATGGGGTTAATATGTTGGTGCCTTTTTTGCCCTGTTAAAAGTCTGGCAGATGTATTCTCCACTAGCGGCAATTTCTGCATTAACCTCAAGGGCAGCCCCATGTAGAGAGCACTAAAGTAGTCTATTCTCAAGATTGCAAGTGCATGAACCAATGCAGTTTATGTCCTAGCATCAAGCAGGGCCTGCCGTTGGGCAATCCTGCACAGCTGATAATTAGCAGAACAGACCACCAACACCACTTAGGATTTCATGGTAAGCGCCAGGTCCAGCAGGACACCCAAACCATAGTCCCCATCCTTTACAGTCACCCCACAAAAAAGTGAGAGAGTGCCCCAATGCACAGACCCCAGGGGCCCCCACACGCAAGATCTCCACCTTGCCCAGGATCAACCTCAGCCTATTTCTATTTCTATTTCTATTTACCGGTATATACTCGAGTATAAGTCGACCCGAGTATAACATGGGGCCCCTAATTTAAACCCCCCAAACTGCGAAAATTTATTGACTCAAGTATAAGCCTAGGGTGGGAAATGCAGCAGGGCCTGGCAACTCCTCCTTTGTGAGCTGGGTGTGTGTGTGTGATGTTTAAAATGACTTTTAGCCACCGAGGCAAGTGCTTGAGTTGGTGGCTAAAAGTCATTTTAAACATTGTTTTAAAATGACCTTTTAAAAAGTCATTTTAAATAGGGGGGTCAGGAGAAGTGGCACACAATGTTTAAAATGACTTTTAGCCACTGACCCAAACTTGCCTCAGTGGCTAAAAGTATTGACCCACATATAAGCCGAGGACCCCTTTTTTCAGCCCAAAATTAGGGCTGAAAAACTAGGCTTATACTCGAGTATATACAGTAATTTGTTTACAATATCCATTCTTATTTTTCAAACCATTTCTAGTCATGGGGCAGCTAGTCAAGTGTGTATAGGGCTACAAACTGTGTTTTATTATTGTTACATTAAAAAGGCAGAGTAAAATCTAGTTGTTAGTCCCAAGCTGAGTGTGGATGTGGATTTCTAACCAACTTCTTATGTGAGTTTTGGCATTTTGTCTGTACAGTATGTGGTCTACGAAGCCCTAAAACAAATAATCTGAGTTTCCATTATTTTTATAGAGAAATTTGATTTGATATAACAGCATTTTGGTTGACAAGCATGTTTACAGAACAAATTATGCTTGTAAACCAAGGTATTACTGTATGTGAATGAGCGTTACTGCAGTGTATCCAAATATGAGAAATCCTATTTAAAATGTAAGTTCAATTCAATTTAATGTAAGAAAAACATAAATCAGCTCTCACAGAAGGGCACTGTATATGTGGAAGGTGATTGTTAGCAAGATTCTTTTTTAAAAAATATCTAAAATTACTGGGTTGGTGAAAATGTCTTTTCCATTTTGGCATATATTTAGTTGCCACAAAGACTTACATATTGTGGCAAGAAGGGACAAGTTTATAAATTACAAATATAGACAAGAAAAATGCCCTTGTGTTATATCTTTTAATGAAAAACTGAAGAAAGTAAATTTAATATTAATATTCAGAAAGAGCGGGTTAGTCCTGGAGACATTATAATTTCATGAAAGCATAGTTTTAACAACTGCTATGGTGGCTTGTTACTTGGTTGCCTTATTTAGCTTCTATGCTCATGTGTAGGAAACTGACCCTCTGAACTTCAGTAAGCAAAACAGTAATGTAAACCTGGATAAAATGAATTTAATTCATCTTATATTCATAAGGGACAGGTCATTAAGTGTCTGTACAGAATATTTGGAGCTCACTATGTGCATAATTTACATTTCAAAGAGAGGGGTTTCAAAAAATATAATACTAAAAATGTAGGTAGCATAGTCTGCATGAAGGTACTTGTGTGCACAAATACATACACACCCATCTCTCAGAGAGAGATCATTAGAAGCATCCATATTACAGCTTCAGTTCCTCCACATCTAAATTCCAAGATATTAAACATTGGAATTTGAAAATTAATTTGTTAATGTTGAGCATTAGAGTAATTGAATTAATTGAATTAGCATTAATTAATTTAATTCAATTATTAGTTCTGAAAGGAAAAAGGGAGCTGGCATGGGTGATGTCACCACCGGCATAGAATGGCTTGTTTTTATTAACTCTTTCAATCTCTCTCTCTCTCTCTCTCTGTGTGTGTGTGTGTGTGTGTGTGTGTGTGTGTCTGTGTCTGTGTGTCTGTGCACATGCATGTGTGTGTCACTTTAAAATTACCTTCCCCAATCTGGCAATTTTTCTGAAATGGATTACGAATTTCACTTGTTAGTTAAAGATGATAGTGTCCAGTGCATAGTGAAACTGCTGGGTTAAGTCATGGAATCATAGAAGAGCCTATAAGACTACTGATTCCAAGCCCCTACTCCAGGCCGGAATCCAAATCAAAGTAAATCCAACAGATGATTGTCTAAATTTCTCTTGAATTCCACCACCATCTCTCATAACACATTGGATGTCATCTTACTATTTGTTTGCATGATGTGCTACTCACAGCAACAGGCTTCCAACTATACAAGCAACCCATTTGCAACTTTATTTAAATCTAAAGAGGAAGCCATCTGCCAGGACCTAGACCACCACTGTTCTACAGTGGTTCTATTTGAGACATCCTCTGCATTGTCTTGTCTGGAGGGGGTTTCATCAGGAGGTTTGGAGGTTTGTGTCTTCAGTACACACCCCACCTTCTGCTGTGGATGCTGTCCTGTTCCTAGAGTGCTGCCTGGATGCCATGATGGCCTGGATGAGGATGAATAGACTGAGGTTGAACCAGGACAAGATGGAAGTTCTGCAGGTGGCAGACCCTGATGTAAGTGGGTTGGGAAACACCCTATTGTTTGGCGGCATGACTCTTTTTCCTCAGACTGAGATCCGCAGACTGGGTGTTCTTCTGGACACTATCCATGGAGTTCCAAGTGGCATTGGTGTTTCCATCTATGGCAGGTCACCCAGCTGCATAACTATCTGGACACTGGAGCCCTCACCACGCTGCTCCATGCATTGATAATCTCGAGACTGGATTGCTGCAAAACTCTCTACATGTGGTGGCTTGGGGCTGATGTGGAGACTTCAACTGGTCCAGACCAGAATGCATTGGCCAGATTTTTAATTGGGACTAGAAGACATCAACATATCCATGACTTTAGTCTCCTTGCACTGGATTCCAGTTCGTTTCTGTGGAGGCTTTCCTGTAAAATTCTACTCAGGAAGAACAGGCCTTTACAGACCACATCAATGTGGTAGACCCTAATATTAGGTTCACAAGGGAAGACACCCAAAACAACAGGATGGCTTTCCTGGATTGTGCAGTCATCATTAGACCTGACCGTGGCTTTGGAGTCGAAATTTACAGGAAATCCACCCACACAAATCAGTACTTACTGCTTGACTCCCACCATCCATTACAGCACAAACTAGGAGTCATCAGGACCCTAAGCCACAGAGCAGAGAGCATCCCCACCTCCACAGAAGCCAAGAAGTAGGAAGACAGTCACCTGAAGACAGCACTTAAGGCCTGTCGATATCCAAAGTGGGCCTTCAACAAAGCAGTGGGCCATCCCAGAAGAACAAGGGATCAGTCTGAGACCCAGACCCAGAGGAAGAACTTGGTCATTTCCTACTTGGCTGGAGTGTTGGAGAAGCTTAAAAGGATTTTTGGCAAACACCACATCCCTGTTTATTTCAAACCCACAAACACACTAAGGCAGAGACTTGTCCACCCAAAGGATCCAATACCAATATAGTATATGCGGTCCAATTCAGTGAGGAGTGTTCAGACCTCTACATTGGAGAAACTAAGCCATTAAAAAGAAGGATGGCCCAACATAGGAGGGGTAACAGGTCAGGACCAGAATCAGCAGTACACCACCATTTGAAGGACAAAGGGCACTCATTCAAAGATGAGGGTGTGCACATATTAGACAAAGAAGATAGGTGGTTTGAGAGAGGAGTAAGGAAAGCCATTCATGTGAGCACAGAAACCCCCTTCCTCAACAGAGGTGGCGGCCTCAAGCATAGTCTACCTGCTGCTTATGAGGGTGTGCTTTCCAAAGTACCCAGACAAATCAAAAAGCCTTAACTACCAAGGCCATAGCTAATGACCCATTTTTGATAGGATTCAGCACCTTAGGCCATTGTTCGCCTTAAGGCTATGGGTACTATCGTCTCCCTAACGAGCCTATTCAGGCCATTGCTCATCTTATGAGCCTAATTCAGATCAGGGTGACAAGAGGTCAAAGCTGACTATAAGATGGAGGACTCGCACTAGCTGTATTCAGACTGATGAAGCTGTTTGGATGAGCAGCGAAACGTTTCTGTCTCTCAAAAAAAGAAGTCCAGTAGCCATGACTCAACTTCCAGATAAACTCACCTGGATGACTGAGAA
This sequence comes from Phrynocephalus versicolor, assembly GCA_023846285.1. Lineage (NCBI taxonomy): Eukaryota > Metazoa > Chordata > Lepidosauria > Squamata > Agamidae > Phrynocephalus > Phrynocephalus versicolor. Next base: position 16,959,991 of record JAHTLZ010000015.1, read on the forward strand.
TCTTCACAGACATTTGTTGTTGTTGTTGTTGTTGTTGTTGTTGTTGTTGTTGTTGTTGTT
>JAHTLZ010000015.1:16983219-16994733 GCA_023846285.1 Phrynocephalus versicolor
AGGATATTTCCCCTGAGCCTGATGATAAGGGCTGTAAAATTCAATACGGATAGTCATGACATAATCTAAGTTTCAAGGTTGTTCTGTTTTTTAAATCTATACTAATAATCCTTCACATTTTCAAAGTGACATGAAAATATTCTGTAATCTGCACTCTTGGTTGTGGATGTTAACAGGACGTCTGCTGAGAAATCTAGGAATAAAGTGGGACTGAAGAAATGTTTCATAGTATTCTGTCATTTATTTTCAGAGAAACTGGAAAAATTAGTAGCAGAAATAATGGTGAGCTCTTTTACACAATACAAAGGTAGAAGAGATGTTTCCTTTATTTAGACCACTAAGAAACAAACTGGCTCACTGGTACAGTGATCTGGGGGTAGGATGGGGTCTAAAAGAAGGCTGACCAGAAAAAGCTGATTGGGACAGAATTCGGGAACCAGGATGCTTATCCTGTTGTGTAGTTGAAATATAGTAGACACTGGACTAGAAATCCTAACAAGGCACAGTACAAGAAAATTACTGTCTGTATGATATTGGGAGGAAGGTGAATAGAATCAGACGAGCTAGGGATTATAAGAACCCTGTTATATTGTTCTAAGGAAATAGCCTTTGTCAAGAAAGGGAAACCGCTCAGGATAGCAGGTCAGAGAGTCCCTTATAACTTAATGACTTTCAAAATTCCTACTGTTTCCATGTGAAGAAAGCTGTTCTGCAAATAGGATAGGATAACATGCAGTGGTACCTTGGATAAAGGAATTAATTCGTTCCAAATTAAATTGTGTTAAGCAATTTTTCCTTTATACAAATTTCCCATAGCAATACATTGCAAATGGAGTAATCCCTAATCATGATCATTTTATGTTGTATGGATTTGTCCCATATACGATTCTGTTAAGCAAATTTCCCTATCTCCAGAATTTTTTATGTTGCACAGATTTTATGTTATACAAACTGTTTGTTATATGAGGGTCCACTGTACATCATTAAATGATGCCTTTGCACCAATGGGAAACCATTCTGCTTCTCCATGTTTTCTTCTTGTCTAGAATATATTTTACACATACGGATAAACAAATGTTGTAGTATGCCTGTTCCTCATAGAAAGATCTATCACTTGTTGTGATCCACACAGTCAAAATTTTACTATAATCTTATCTTGCAACTGATTTTCTTCTCAAATTCCTTGGTATGCTATAGAAACCAACATACAGTATTTGTAGTACAATCTGTAATCTCTCTTTCTTTTCTGAATCCAGATTAAACCTCACTAGCTGGTATAGGCAATGGTAAAGTATCCTGGTAGTTGCAGTCCAGTAAGATCTGCAGGGCTGAGACTTGTATGTGCCTGGCATGAAAGAAAAATTCTAGAGAGATTACAATAGAGGATTTTCTGAAATGTTCTATCTGTATAATTCTCCACTATACCTGCTTCTTTCTGGGAAGCAAAAGTGGGATGTAAGTGCAATTTTTAATAACATCTTGAAAATGCTCCATTAGGAGGAAGAAAATGTTGTAGTTGGTTGTTGCAAGGAGAATTTAAACATTCAGCTACTAAACTCTGATTTAAGGCTTCTTAAGACTTCTTAAGAGAAGTAGATTTTGAGTTTGATATTGACTTTTGCTCTTATTACATGAAAGAATAATTAATTAAATTTAATTTAAAGTTATACTCCACCCATTCAGTGGACAAGCCACTACTCTGGGTAGCTTCCAGAAAATGGCAAAAATATACATAATTTAAAAAACAAAAAGCCCTTTGGGAAGTGATGGGCTGGCATGAACCATAAAATTAATATTACAAAGGTTTGTAAAGACCTGGGTACAAAGCCAAGCTTTGACTTGTTTTTGAGAACCTCAGGACGGTATCATCTCACAATAGTGAGGTGACAACTAAAGGTATAATGGCTGCATGAGTGTATGTAATTTTGGAGCATCTAATTAATGCTTAAGGACCATATACTAAATTTGGGGAATTATGCATTCAGAATCCCTCCAATTGATGTCTTTCATAATGGTAATTGATAACTACTCTTAGCATGGCCTAATCTCTAATATATTGAAAACCAGAAATACCTTTTATTGACCATGATCGGCTTCAAGAAACTATATTAAATATGGTGTGAATTTAGAAGGAAACTGCAGCGTTAAGTAATTGCATAGATCATCAGTTCTCTGTACTCTTCCAATGCCATAACCCAATAGCTGATCCAATGAAGATTTGTGTACTTTCAGAAGTGCTACTAATTCATGAGAGCAAAACTAGAAGAAATGTCCTTCCTGGACAGTCCATAGATCAGGCCAGGGTGACTACCATAAAAATAAATGAAAAGGCTAGAATAATGTACAGCAGAATTTGTTACAGAAAGAAGATGCCAGGAAGGCTATGTGCTGAAAACTGATATACGACACCGTGAAATCGCACATGAAAAAATAAATGAAAATGGTGGAATGATTTCATGGGCTGTTAGATGGAAATTTAAAAGCAATCAGGGGACTATGAAAGGAGAGAGGATGATAGCACCATCTTTTGATCCCCCACCCATTTCTTCTTGGCTACTTGGATATCAGATAAATGACTGAAAGAACTACCACTGATAAGTTTTTTATGCCTCTTGCCTCTTCTGTTTCACATTTCTTTATTAACAAAGGGTGTAATTTTAACCCAGTTTATGAATGTTTAATGTGGACATCAGCAGGTATTGAGCATTCAAATGTGACCAGTTTTGTACTTATCTGTTCTTCTTTCATGGTTTGAAGTCTACAGTTGTCATTGTCTATGAAACTGCACACATTTTTATTTTTTAGTATTAGCTAATCTCTGTTCAGTAAGTTATCTCTCATTCATCATTCTTGTCTTGTGTTTGTTTGTGTGTGGGGGGGGGACGTATTGCATTTTTTAATTGTTTGCATGGATTAATTAGTTTGAGCTTCCAGTATTGGAACTGGGCAAAGGAAATGATCATGCATGTAGTGGTAGCAAACTCTCATGTATTTTTGTCTTTGTAATTAGTTTTGAAATGGACCAGAGATGATAAATAACTAAAGAAAATTGATCTAGATTACTTTTCAGCCAGAGGCAGGAAAACAGGAAGCAAAAAATAGGCAGTTTTCTGAACAATTACTGTAGATAAAAAGATAGGGAAAATTCATTTGACACGTAAATAGTTACATACACAGTAAATAACTAAGTTCATTATGTAGAAAGAAGTGCTAGAGCAATCTACTTCATTTTTTTAAAAAAAGGAAGCCATACTAGTGCACTAAAAAGTTAAGATATGAGAAAACTTGATCTTGAAAGTTTCTGAATATTATCGGTGTCACACAGAGAATGATGATAACACGAAGCAAGATGATAAGCATTTATTTTTTCTTCTTCCTGAACATCATTTCTGCACATTCCACTTTTACTACCAATGAAATAACATATATGTGTGATGTAGAGGGTGGGAAGAATGATTCCCACAAGCAAACACTCAAAATCTGCTATGTAAAATATGGGAACCGCTGAGAAAAGGAGAAGAAAAGATGGCTCTGCTGTGTGAGAAGTCTGGTCACATTATGTTGGATTTTGCGAGAGACTGAAATGTAAATCTGGGTTTGCTGACTGGGAATTTGGGTGTTATTAACCAGATCATTGGACTTTATGCTCAGACCGATGAAGCTGTTTGGATGAACAGCGAAACGTTTCTATCTCTCAAAAAAGAAGTCCAGTAGCCATGACTCAACTCCCAGATTTTTATGCTCCCTACTCATTCCCCTCCATTCTGTTAATAGTTCTCCTCCTCTTGGATTCCATTCCTACTTTGGTTTCCATCAATATCATGCTCCCTTCCTTAATGTCTTTCCCACTTAAGATCATGAATTTGGATCAGCAATGCCTACTTAAATGTCTGACAGGAAAATTCAAAAATCATGTCCGAGTATCCATTATAACTATTGACGATTGTAACACTAGTGCCAGTATGTCTGTGAAGAATCTCAGTCACCTAGGTAAGGCTATCTGGAAGTTGAGTCATGGCAACTGGACTTCTTTTCTTGAGCGATCGAAACATTTCACTACTCATCCAAGCAGCTTTGTCAGTCTGAGGAAAGTTAGTGGTGAGTCCCCCAATTTATAGTTCACCTTGTTTTGCATCACCCTTATTAATAGGTTAATAAGTTGGAATAGGCTTATAGGTGGACAAATGCTGGAATAGGCTCATTATGGCCTAGGATGGGTGAAAGTCCCAGCCTAGTGCCAGTAGCAAATGTGGGTTTAGACTGCTGCTATGTATTTGGGAAACTTGCAGACTTTCAGAATGTGCTATACTGAAAATGTTAATTTTCTTAGGCCTTTTTCTCTGTCCTTCCACTTTCACAGATGCATCTCATAAGAACACAGGGAAGGGCCTTCTCTGTTGCTGCTCCCAGACTTTGGAATTCTCTCCCACTGGAGGCAGGGACTGCACCATTTCTGCTCTCTTTCCAGAAGCAGGCAAAGACCTTCCTCATCAGGCACACTACCTACTATGTGACTTTTATGCGACAGGTTACAGAGATCACATTAAACCCCTACTAAAGCATCTCCACTGGCTACCAATCAGCTATTCAAGGTGCTGACCTTGACCTACAATGCACAAAATGGCCTGGGTCCAAGCTAATTCAAAGATCAAATATTGCAGTATGAACCGGCTTGGGTGTTAAGATCATCAGGAGAGGCCCTTCTCTCCATCCTGCCACCTTCACAGGTACACTGCATGGGAACCCATGAAAGGGCCTTCTCTGCTGCTGCTCCCAGACTTTGGAACCCCTCCTGTTGGAGGCCAGGACTGCTACATCTCTGCTCTCTTTCCAGAAGCAGGCAAATACCTTCCTCATCAGGCATGCTACCTACTATGTGACTTTTATATGGATTACCATACATGAGTGCATTGACTGATTTCCTAAGAACACCAGTGTTCCCATGTTTACTTTCCACCCCTCATAATGGATTTTTTTCTTGTGGCAAGCTCTTTGTAGTTTTAATGTTACCTTATAATGTTCTCAGATGCCCTTCTAATTCCCTGTTCTTAATTTAAATATGTTTTAAATGTTCTGGGCTGTATATTGTCCCTCATTATTGTAAGCCATGTTGGATCCTTTTCCAAGGAGAATGGTGGGGTAAAAATACTCAAGTAAGTAAGTAAGTAAGTAAGTAAGTAAGTAAGTAAGTAAGTAAGTAAGTAAGTAAGTAAGTAAGTAAATAAAATTGTGCATTGTGATTTATATGTTGTGAGCCCCACTAGTCCCAGGGTCTTTGGTTGGGTTATCACCTTCCTTCTTTGGATCCATAAAAACAGGATATGATGAATAAAACTTATCAGGAATTATTGAAATTTGGAAGTTGGGAGATTATAACAAATCATTATAAGTCCATACTCCAAGTTCCCAGCTCTAATCCCACTCTTTCTCTAAGCAGATGGCCATTATCTGGTTCTGTTCACTGGTACACCCTCAGCTTCTCTAGGAGAATTCAGTTCCATTCACTAAGTCCTCAGGTTGGTCAAGATGCTCAGTTTCCTCTCCTTCATTGGTTAAGACTGCTTGGGAAGTTTTAGTTTTGTCAGTATGTCCATGTAAGCTTGTTGCTGTGACTCACCAGTACAGAGGTCTCAGTTTTTCCCATTTTATTCAATATTTCTGGTTAAGAAATAGCACCCCCAGCTTCATTGGTGGAATACATCTGCTATTATGTTCTTTGCTCCTCCCAACAGCAAATTATTTCTGAATGTTTAGTGACACTGACCTACTTTTTTTAAATATGTACCTGTTGCTATACTTATTCTACATTTGATGAAAATATGTGCTACTTTACATTCTTCTCATGTTAATTATTAGGTTCTTTTATACTGGCAATTAAGCTCTTAATCATATTTTATGTCTTTTAAAACCTGAGCGAGAGTAAACAGCATAGCAGGCTTATAAAATGCACTGGTGGTGTTATTTTTTGTCAATTTTGGTTCCAGTGTACCCTATTTACTCCTTGTAGTTCTGATCTCCTGGTCACGGAACATCAGCGAAACCAACTGAATTATATTTGCTTCAACAGCAATCATGAAATGAGGAGGAAGTTTACAATTTATTCTCTCTAATAGGGATAACTGGAGAGTAATGTGCCATTCTCCCTTTGACAAGATGTGCTTATTAGTTTATAGTGAGTTGCACAATTCCTATGACTGATCCAGAACACAATTTAACTCCATATGCTTCTTGTGATGCCAGTGAATAAAATAGGCTCAAATCCAATAATTTAATCTTTACGAGGTCTTAATGAAACTAATGTCATTTTAAAAGGATTTTGGCTGGTTAATTTGCATTTTAGTTTGGGCTTTATGAAACTTGAAATTGTGTTGAGTATGGGTGATTAAATATCAGTCTATCTTTATTTGGACATCTCATAAGAAAGCAGGAGGCTAGAAAAAATAATAATCCTAGAAGAGTTGAAGGTAGCAGGAAAAGAGGAACACCAAATATGAGATGGATTGACTCCCTAACAGGAGCGATAGGCTTGTGTTTTTGAGAGCTAATCAGGGCTGTTGAGAACAGGAGGTCACTCATTTATAGAATTGTCACAAGTCAGAGGTGATTTGATGGTACAGAACAAGTCTCTGGAAGGAGATACAGGTTATTTAGGAAAACTTTCTTAGAACAAATCATAGCATCTTTTTGTTTGGTTTAATCTCACAATGTTCTAAAATGACAATTATAAGGACAAATTTGTGTATGATCCAATAATAAAGCATGCCTTGATTGAAATCTAACATTAAGTAGCAAATAGAGCAGGCCTATTGAATCAGTGGAGATTTGCTGAAACAATTCCTTCATAAATTCTATGGGCCTACTGTATTTGACACTTACTACTGGATTGTTTTAGAACCTTTTAAAATGCCGATATTCAAATCAATTAATGGATTAATCAACCAAAATATGTTTAGCTAAGAAGTATGGTTTCTTTCACTGAATGGATATTTTTTAACAAAATGCATGATTAGATTGCTGTTTAAATATCTATACTGTGAGGCTTTCATATAATTCATGTCTTCCATATGCATGGGCAATGAACATCTGAAAGGCCTAGGGCTCTCTGTGTGTGATACGTTAACTACAACAAGGGGACAAATGTACAAGCAGAAACTATTCAGGATCCGTGCATCAACATGGATAACCTGGTTGACCAGAGTTTGTATGTTCTGTGTTCTTACAGAGATAGAATATATTGATGCACGTTAATTTCTGAGTGAGGCCAAGTCACACTTCCTGAATAGCTCATTTTCAAATATTGTCAGTTAACATAATCACTAGGGGGGGGGAAACTATGCAGGATGGAACAACTTCCAGTGATTGTTAATCAAGACAAGGAAGAATTATTCAAAGCCAGTCAATTGCTGGAATTCAGTGGTGCTGAGGTTTTCTTCCTAAATGTATTGCGAATGAATTGTCTGCAACAAAAGTTACATTTGAAAACACTCACTATAGGAAACTTTTATGCTCAGGAACAGCTCGATTTATGCAGCTGGACAAGCTATTGTCCCAATTTCAGATTCTGTAAATGTTCCTGTTTTTCACTCATGAATGCTAAAAGCTATTAACACAGAGTGGTTCTAATAACCATTACTTAAAAGACAAGCCCTTGAGTGTTTTATAGCTTTGAAATAACAAAAGTAATTGCTTTTACTCTAATTGGCCTAATTAACATTTATTTATTAGCTTTCCTAAATTCAGTCCCAGAACCCAAGCAACTGCTTTACGATAACACATTCCTCAATAAATACTGAGTGAGTCAAGTTCAAAAAGTGGAAAATTAGAAGATTTTTTTTTCTTGAGATTATCAGCTTTCAATCATGTAGCCAAATTCCATGAATCTTCTTTTTGAATGTCAAATGTTTCAACTACTGCTAAAACATTTGTTTATCTTCAGTCATTGCAAAGCTGCTTTTATTATAACCTGGGTTTTTTAAAATAATAATAATAATAATAATAACGTATTGTATCAGCTTCTGCCCTCTACTGGCTTGATTATATTAATGAGAACAGAAGATGAGATATACAAAGCATTTCAGATCAGATAGCAAAAATTTGGCTGTATCTCAATTGGTCTGAGATACATTTAAAAAACAATGGATAGGAGCAGACAAATGTTCTACAAATAAGGGTTGTGGAATTCTATCTGTTTCCACAAATATAATTTTATAAGAGATGCTTCTATAATACAATGGTGCTATGAAACAGCACTGGAACAAAAGTGATACACAATTTACCATCTGCATGCAGGCTCCGGTCCATTTTTCCCAGCCCCCACAAGCTCTCTGGAGGGATATATACATTTCATTTCATTTCATGTGCAGTCATGCATCTGAAGATAGAAGGGGAGCTGCCCTTAAGTTTGAGAACTCTGGCTTTGCATTCAGAAGGTCATATATTTAATCCACAATATCCAGGGTATAGCTAAGCAAGTATGCTACCTGAAACCAAGGACAGCTGCTGCCAGCCAGTGTTGACAATACTGGGCTAAACAGATCAAGTGTTTGATTCAGTAAAATACATTTAGAAATCCTTCTGCTCCTCAAGACCAAAATATCCTCTCATATTTATTTTTGATGCCTTAAAAACACGGAACTGTTTTAAAACAAAACAGGTTGGTCACCTCTGATTTTATTTATTTATTTATTTATTTATTTATTTATTTATTTATTTATCCTGCAGTATAGAGGATTTGGTGTGTTGCTCGGAGGGTCCTTCTAGACAGCTGCTTTAAAAATGAGCCACAGAAGGTCCAGATATTGAGCAGTGCTTTTTGCAAGGTTGTATTCTGATTTGGGTTTACCAGCAAAAGTGCAAGAGGGATGCCATTGACCCAGAAGTCCACATGCATAGGATTTTATGGGATATTTCCATGATCATCAATTTTGGATGTGGGGGTAATAAGAGCAACCTTAAATTTTACGTCTTTCTTGCTACCTTGCTATGGGCTACTGATGAGCAGGTATGGTCCAAGAAACAACACACTCACATGCTTCAGTTTAAAAGGGGGAAAGGGCACAACTTTATTGGTTATAACAGCAGGTAATCTGGCCAAGCACTGAGTTGGATCCAGTTCACTGGGGAACCTGAGTGCCCCCCCCCCCATGCAGGCTACATTCAACTTCCTTGAGAAACAACTGTAATAGTAGCCTTCTGAAACCTCACAGGCACATGCCAATCTGGTGCTCCCTGCCATTTAGGAGTAAGGGGCCATCCACTGTCCCATCTGAGAACTGCCCCCCCCGCCCCAGTTCTTGGGAAGAAATTCCTTCCCACCCATGCCATGCAAGTCCCCATCTGCTATCACCTCCACTTGGATCCCTCCCATGTCCCCAAACTGCCCTACCAAAGTTGTGACTGTTAAGATAACAAAACATATCAACAATCCTTGCACAGCATCACATGCTAGACTTATACAACTGGAAAAGGGGAGGAGGGATGTCATCACAGCTAAAGATGACCTGGTCTCCCTTTAATACTCCACCAGTCACATGAGTGGATGCTCCTCCTCTTCAGATTTGCTAGACAAGGGACCCACCTACATCACTTGTCCCAGCCAACCAACATAGGCAGTCACAATCTATGTACAGTGACATCCCAGAGTGTGCTGCAGTGCTCCACATGGTACCACCATTTTTTTATTCTCTGTGGACGGCACTGCTGCAAAAGAGGACCCACCTGCTGCTCCAGCACAATGCAACCTGCAGTAAGTCAGGCTCCCTTATTTTTAGGCTCTTCACACTGAGTGTCAATCTGCACAAGTTTCTAGATATTAGCAAGTATGGTTGGCCTTGCTTGCTTCATTAATGGACTGATGGGTCCCCTGTAAGCTTCTAAAATCAGTTTGGGTCTCTTACTCTTGCAGTTGCATCCTCATGTCACCCAAGTTCATTTTTGAGCAGATCTTCTTAATCTGAAAAATGTATGAATACATTCATACATTGTGTTTATACACTTTATTGGAGCAATTACTCTCTTTCATATTGTCCATAGTAATGTTTGTGGTGTATAACATTTGCTTGTAGATCAGCCCATTTTGTTATTCCAATTGTGCCTTCAGTTCAATTTCATGAGTTTCTACAAGAAACCTTTCTCCGTGCAGTGCTCTGGCAGTGATTTCTTGTGTGCTAGATGATGTAGTACAGTATTTGACAGCTGAAGGACAGTATTTCTTCAGTGGCTAAACATTTCAATAGACTGTGAGTTAAATATATTTAATCCTTGATGGTTATAATTGAAGTGGCATCTGCACATTGGTTGAGATGACTATTACCACAAATGGGTCAATCATATTTACTTAGGAGCAACACCCTGAATAAGAAGGAACTCACTTCAGAGCTCCATGATAAGTACTGCTTTTTAAGCAAATCAGAAGTGCATACACATCCTTTTCAGTATATTCACCAGCAGAAGAAGATTGTAGGAGCTGATACAAAATGCAGTGGGATGTCTATTCTATACTGGAAAGAGAGATCTTTCTAAGCTTCCACTTAAAGGCTTTTAACCAATCCTTGTTCTTCTAATAGAAAGAAACCCTGTAATTTTCTGTCCTATTCCCTGCTACTGAAATTTTCCACTGGCATTCTATTTGAATAATAAAGAAACAAAAACATACCCTCTGGCAAGAAACTCACATGCTATAACTTCTCAGCGTGGGCTGCATTAGTCACAGATGCTAAATGAAATACTAATTGACATATTTATACCACCATATAAAACCCACTCAACATAGTGCCAATAAATGTTCTTCTTTGAACAAATGTGGCACCCACGTGAAAAGCAGTGACAATCTTTCCATATCTATCTCTCTATGCATCACTTCACCTTGAAGGAAAACAGAGGCATGTTTAGTATTCCTGTACATACGCAAATGTCAGCGTTCAATATGCATACATTTGGCCGCCACAGAAGAACATAGTATCAGTGGCAATGATTAATGCTAGGCTTTGGGGTGTACTGACTTGTGCCAGAGAGGTGCCCCTTTCCCCTCTTGAGAATGATTGGATTAAGGTGTGGCAGACTTTTCTCCTAGAAACAACTGCATGCTCTTATCTTCTTGCCATTTAGAAGTGTTTAAGGAGTAACTGTGCTTGCATTTAGTGGTATGACATGAGCAAACTAGTATGCTCCCCTTTGACTCAGGAAAAACACCAGTAGTGACAACCAGGATGCTGGGAAGATTGGCACCTCCTGTAGGGCTGGTACCTGGGATAAGTGAGCTATTAATTCAACAAATATTAGGCCCTCTTTATTCATAATTAGAGATGGGCATGAAGTATAATAAACAATAAATGGCTTTCAAGTTATTGAGTTATATAATCTTCCATTGTGTACAATTGTGCCTCATAATCACTGGTCAAAAAAGTTGGTTAGTGTAGGAAATCACTAGAGTAGGCCCATTGAATCAATCAGGATTTAGTGAGTCAACTAATAATAATAATAATAATAATAATAATAATAATAATAATAATAATA
>JAHTLZ010000015.1:17000497-17012580 GCA_023846285.1 Phrynocephalus versicolor
ATAATAATAATAATAATAATAATAATAATAATAATAATAATAATAATTGCCTTATATCCACTACTTGGCTGTTTTTCTGGACAACCTGATTTAGAATTTCCACCCCCTCCATCTCCTGCCCAATATCAAATAGCTTGTGTGGCAGAATCATCGTGTTCCCCGTTCAGAACAAAACATGCTCCTTTCTCTAAGTGTATGCCTTATTCTGGACTGACCAAGTGCTCACTGGGATAAAATTCCCTTAGGTTTTAAAATAACATAGCCCCCACCTTTTTAAAAAATATATTCTAGCCATATATGGAGCCTTCTGTTAGCAAAAGATGTCTACTTTGTTACTAAATGTCCTGTTCTTGTGTTTTAAATTAGGTTTCAGAAATTAGGTTTCAGACCTTTTTAAAGTGTAAATTTTGCTATGCCCCCCACTGTGCATAATGTCTTTCCAACACAAGAACTGTGCTAGTCATCTTTCCTAGGTTCATGCCTCTCATTAAAGTCCTGCCTGAGTCCAAGGACTTCAACAACTACTGTTCCAGTTAACCCTGCCACCTCAACCTGCAATCCTGTTTCTCCTGTGAACACTGATAACTTCAAGTCATTCCAGTCCAGTAAAGGTGCCGCTTCCCAGATACAACCTTCGCAAGGAACATTGGTCTGACTGCTGCTTCATCTTGAGTTTTCCTCACCTCTACAGTTCTCAGTCCTGTCGATTCCTGCCTTGGGTCTTGGTGGCCTGTATCAGCTTCACCCTTCAAGTGAAGTGGTACTGTAGGCCTCTACTACCACCGGCAGCCATCTAGTTCATCTCAGCTGAAGCAAAACAATGAACTGGTTGCATAGCCATGGAAGCAGCAAGGCGCCTTAAAGAGACTGTCTTAATCTGCAATTGTTTTGTTCCAATTTTGATTTTATGGCAGTGTTTCTCCTTTAAGAGTTATCTTGAACTGTTACAATGTTTTTAACAGGCACCAAACTTCACCACCATTACAGTCTGCCAGTGTGCCTTTTGCAGGCCCTTCTAGCACATCTACCTTTTATTTTTGCAGCTGACAAAGTTCAGTACTTTTGCAGTCATCTACTGCTAATTACTATTTAAAGATATTTTGAAGCATACTGTATATTCCATAATTCTAGTAGCCTTACTGATTGTTGGTTATGTGCTTCCTTTGTACTGTATAAGATACTTTCCTGAGTCAACTGAACTTCTGTCATTCACAAGAAGGGTATCCACGTATTTATTCATTTTGTTTAGCAGTCAGGGGAACAGAAAGCACTTGTTTTTCCAAACCTAATGAGCCCTATAACCCAACACATCATCAATGGTGTCAATCCACATATTTTACAGAGTAGTTGTCCTCCAAATTCAATTTATCAAAGCTTCATTTTTAACTGATGCTTATAGTCCTCCTATTTGGCCTTATGGTGTATGTATGTATATATATATATAGTCCATGCCCTTCTGATTCCCTTATGCCAATCTATTATACGGCTCAAGATGGTTTGCAAACGCTAAAATAAGCCACTCCACTTATTTGAACACACAAGAGTTTGATTTATGCCCCTGGTTTGATCCTTATACAGAATATCCTTGTTATTACACTGAGCTCTGCTTTACCTAATATTCAAAAGAGCGGAACATCCCACTGTCAACCAAATGCCACCCTCTAAGGAGACTTTAAATGCACTTTGTGTTATGACTTTTAATGTATGCTGTGTTGAACAATGGGGGAAGTTGTGATTATACAAATTGCAGTTCCACAGGATCTTAGTTCCTAAGCAAACAAGACCTCCTTACTGTTAACCAAAAGCATTATGTCACCTTTAGTAAATCAGCTATTAGATGCACCTACTTACAAAGAAAAATGCAGTAAAAATGTGCTCATCTCACTGAGTCAAGTATAGACAGAGATTCATCACATTATACAACATCAAGCACTAGTCAGAATGGTGAGGTCCGTTCATTTACTTATTCTGGATATTGACAACATCTATACTGTTATAACTAAACAAGAGACATACAATCAATGACTACAATCCAGACCATGACAAATAAAACATGAATAGCCACTGGAAAGTCTTAAATCACCCAGCAGACAAAAAGGGCTTAAGCAATTGATTATTGTACTTAGCATTAGCTCACGACCTGGGGTTCAATCCCAGGTAGCAGGCTCAAGGTTCACTCAGCCTTCCATCCTTCCAACGTCAGTAAAATAAGTACCCAGTTTGCTGGGGGGGGGGCAATGTGTAGCCTGCATACTGTAATGAAACTGTAAACCGCCTAGAGACTACTTAAAGTGGTATGGGGCGGTATATAAGCAGAACACTTTACATTTAACTTTCGCCAAAAAAAAAAAAAGGTAAGGATTGATATGATTTTATAAACATGAGAAAAATCAGAATTATTATAAGCATTAAAATATTAACAGACACAAATGTGCTGACAAAACTAAGGTCTCAGTGACCCGGCAGCATAAGCGCATGTGCGGAGGTGTCATTTTGCTTAGAACAACATTTGGTGATTAGCCAGGAATAAGGAACCAACTTGAACTATCAAACAAACTGGGAAATAGGGTCAAGTCATTCTGGCTTTGATGGCCAAATGGCTATAAGCCAAGAACACATGCAAGCAACAGGCACATGTAGGGGTGTACAAAATACATAAGTCTGAGATCATATTGACCATACAGAAGAGTATATAAATCATGGGAAACCACTTGAACCCTGTCCAGACCAGCAAGAATTGATCTCTGCATTGATCAACCCAGGCAGCTCTGAAGCCTTAAGCAAAGGCTTAAGAATTTCTGCTAACCATATCTGTGTTTTGCTATGCTGGCTTGCTATATACTTTCTATATTTCTGTATTCCTGTGGATGTCTAATGAAACCCTTGCTATATAACTAACTCTCAGCGTGGCAATTTTTAAAGCACCACCCAAAACTTATCAGTTGGTGCATTGGCAATTTTTAAGAAACATCTTAAACTTATCAAGCTGATGATGTGATCTACAGTTTCATCCATTTCTTTGCACAATCAACATTTACTATCTTTCAATTATTTATCAATTTTGTCTTTATGGCATTTGTTCTTAAGGCTTGATCTTGAGCTGCCATGGTTAGTCCGTCAATTTCTTTCTTCACTGTTGCTTTTCTTAGCCAAAGCCATATTTGTTCTTGGTTGATCTTATCATTGGTGTCTCTTATAAACTGACCATGCACTGCTTTACTATGCCAATTCTCTGTTCAGCTTTGCATTTGGTGACTTTTAAATTCTTGCTTAGTTTCTGGATATTCCTTTATTATGCTTTCAGTAACTATTGACTTAAGCACAGCATTTTCATTATGGTGGATATAGTCAAATATTCCTCCTTTTTCTTCTTCAACAGTTTGCTGAATTTGCAAGAGGCCTCTGCCTCCTGTTTTCCTTGGCAAGTAGAGCCAACTGATATCACTTTGTGGATGTAGTGCATGGTTTAATGTCATTGTTTTTCTTGTCTTTCTATCTAATTCTTCTAATTCTGCCTGGGTCCAGTTTATAACACCTGCTGTTTATCACAAGACTGGAACAGCTCATGTATTTATAGCTTGGATGGTATTCTTTCCATTTAATTTTGATTTTAGTATCTTTCTAACTCTTATGATGTATTCTTGGCTAACTTTATTCTTTACTTCTTTATGTTTGATGTTATCTGCTTGTAGTACTACAAGATACCTATATGATTCTTCTTCATCCAATGTTTTTGTGAAAGTATTAGGTAGGCATATCAATTCTTTCAGTCTTTACTATCTTTCCTCTGATGATGCTGAAGGTTGCACACTTGTCTAATCAGAATTCCATTGCAATGTCATTGCTGAAGATTCACACTGTTTTGAGCATTGACTGTATTTCTTGTTGTGATTTCCCATACAGCTTCAAATCATCATCATCATCATCATCATCATCATCATCATCATCATCATCATCATCATCATCATCATCATCATCATCATCATCATCATCAAATTATCATACAACAGACAAGATAACTACGCTGGATTTTGTATTACAAATCACTACTCGAACGCTTCCCAAGCATTTAGGACTATGTGATGTATTGGCAAATTATGCGAGCAGATTCCAGTAAGGTGGCTTTCTGCAGCTGACTGATGGTGACTTTGTCAACTCTAATTTCTTCTAAATACTTGCTTAGCTCACGGTTCTTGTTAACCCTGGTGACAACCAAGCTGGTATAGGCTTCTTTTGATTATATTTTACCATGATTCATGGGTTGTTGGGTGCACTTAGTTCTCTTGCCATTTTTTCAGGCTTTTCATCTTTTATACCTATCTTCTGATTTAAACTCTGATAGAACTTTCTTTGATCTGATCGAAACAACTGGCTGTCTTTATACTGAGTAAATCTAGCATCATATCTTTCAATTTTTCTAGATGTTGCTGTTATTTACTGCTTCACTATTTCCAGTTCTTCTCCAATTTTCCTTGTACTTAGCCAGTATTTTTTGGTCAAATATTTCTTGATCTTTCCATTCCTTAATTTGTCCTCCTGCAGGTTTTTTAAGTTACTCGCATCTGCTCAGAGTCTTTGGATTTTAAGCTCCAGCCTGATCTTCCACCGTGGTTTCTCAAGACATTTTGGGGGGTGGGCTTCAATTGGTGGAATCCCTAGTTCTTCTCTTACTACCGCTATTACTGCTGCACTATAAGCAAGCTGATTTATCTGTTCAATTGACATTATCTGGATTGTTGCAAGTGCAGCGTTTATGTTGTTCATCAATGGTACCAATCTTTTTCTAGGCACAGTCTTCAAAATCGGGAGCCTTCCCCTCTCCAAATTTAATTTTTTTTTTTTTTTTGAGACAAAAGTGAAGTATAAAATATAAACTTTATCTTAATCTTTCAGGGAAAAGCATAAATGGGATATTCTTAGTAAAACAACAAAACACTAACAATACATAACAAACATACCAAACAAATTAAAAACAAGTAAGGTGACAGCAGCTCAGGCAATGCTCACAAAGATCAAGCAAACACACTCAGATAATAGGCATGAAGAGAGGGCGAGGTCAAAGGGCCTTTTGTACATCCATAGTAATTAATTTGCAGTTGCAGATGAGGTTCACCTGAAAGTAATCCTATAATGTCTGAATACAGATCTTGCCACATTCCAACATAATCAACTCTGTTATTTATTGTGGAACTTCAATAGTATTTACCCAGAATGTCATGCTTTTACTATTTCAGATTTTTTTTCTGGTTAAAGGATGAGACAATATAAACAATATTTCTAATATCTTTATAATCAAATGCATGCAAGACCTCAGTTTTCCAGGGTTTATATAGATCCTTTTAATATGTAAAAAGAACCACTATAGTATCAAGAGTCATGCAACAGCCCACTAGGATCTGGAAGTCATGACAACTGGACTTATTTTCTTGATAGACTCAATCATTTTGCTGTTCATCCAAGCAGATTCATCAGTCTGAGGAAGGTTAGTGGCAAGCCCCCCATTTTATAATTCACCTTGATTTCGCATCACCCTGGTCTGAATAGGCTCATAAATTGGACAATGGCCTGAATAGGCTCATTAACAGCCCACTAGGATGTTAATGTCTGAAATAATCTTCTCAGCATTGAGACATCTACTGTGAGTAATTTGCAATACATCCACATATATCAATGCTAAAAGTCAATACCGGTAAGAACCTTTTGAATTTTAAAAATTATCCATGGGAAGTGAGATAATCCCAATTTGAAGAAGTCCAAAATTAGCAAAACAATAGATCTCTGATGAAAGCAAGTTATTGCCTGAAAATTTGCTTCCCTCTGGGTGTTTTCTGTTGAAAAGCAAAAATGCCTTGACCTCTTGATTGAGTTTAAGTTGGCAATACTCCACTTATAATTTGTTCTCAGTTAAAAGGGATCAGATTACGCTTAGCTGTACCATTGAAATTGATGGGATCTTCAATTGTTTCACTTTGTTTGGGTTATGTCATTAGCCTACTTATAATTCATATCCTAGTAAAGTACCTTTTTGTAATGTCAGTCCTAAACACATTCTCTTAAGACTAAACTCTGCTGACAATGAGATGAAGAAATATAATAATACAATGTTTGATATGGAACTAGTTGATAATTGTTCAAAAACAGCAAAGCAATGTAGTCATAAGGAACTTCAGGTAAAATCTGTTAGTCGAGTTCATCATATAGGAAATGACCATTTCGTGAGGCAGTATGCAAGGTGATCTGTGAATAGCACACACTGAAAATTGCTGTGTTAAAAGAAAAAAGATACAAAAAATTAATCTAGAGGCAATTTTTCAAAAGTTTAATAACAGTACTATTAGCCACATACCTTCCATTTTGAGACACCAGCAGTGAATACAGATTAATATGAAATTTAGCCATGCTCTTAATGCAGGTCATATGCACCTACCTGAATAAAAAGCAGGAGTAAGGAAGCAGGTATTTATACTTAATCAGAAAAATAAACTCAAGAAATTTCTACTGGCTGACTAGCACAGAGCTGTCTTATTTATTTTAGAGTTATCTTATTTTGGGAAGGAGTTCCACTGCTTTTCCAAATATGAACCACTTTCCCTTCTGTTCACCTTTTACATTTATAAAGGAATGGATTATTTTTGCTCAGGCTAGAACTGTCTTGACTCCCACAATGGCAAAAGCACATGGAATCCCAAATCAGGCTTACAAATTAAGCCCTTCCTATGTGTGTGTTTTATATTGGCAAGTTAGAACTGATTTATACCTAACCTAGCAGGGCTTTCAAGGTAAGTGAGATATTTAAGTTCCACTCCCTCAGTGAGCTTCCATGGCTGAGCTGGGATTTGAATCTCTTTTTCCATAGTCATAATCTATTATTCTATTCACTACAGCACATTTTGACTCCATTTTGGGACTCCTTCCTTTGGCTAACAACAAAACTATGCATGCTAAGTGAGAGTCAGCTTGGTGAGGAGATTGCATGCCATCAGAAACTGAGGCCTTTTTGACTTCTGGTTCCAGCTACACCATGGCGACACAATGTGATAAGTGCTCCAGCTTATCAAGATTAATTCCTCCAGATAAAAGGTTCCCTAAGGGGATAAGTTTCCCTGGAGGGGAAACAAAGAAAAGGCAGTGCCTAAAGACATGAAGGGATCAGCAATGAACTTCAGTAGAAGCAGGAAAATGCCTTACCACCCACCGGGGGAAGACTAACACAATTCTGGTGAAGGCACAGGTGTTGGTGCTGGACGCTGTAAATAAGCTGTATATATTTGGCATGTCATGAGTAGATCTGCTTCCCCCCTACTTATCTACGTGAAGCCCCTCCTTGGATTTTGATAGCTTTCTTCAAACAAGCATCGACCCTCCTCCTCTTCTGGAAGTGGCTCTTAGTGAAGAGGTGAATATTTTGAAAAGACAGTACAGAAGAAGTTTTCCCCCCCACACTACATTATATCATCTCTGCTTTATTGCTTTTCTTTTGAGGAAATTATGTTTTACTGCTCTTTGGTATGGGGCGACTAAGATGCAACCATAAAGGACATTACTTTTTGTACTTTCAGTATCTTCTGGACTTAATGACACAGTTTTAAGAGCAGTGTTGGAGAATTTGTTAAAGAACTCTTTTAGACCTTGAGATAATCTTATGTTTTGAAAACAAAGGCTAAAGATAGCTATTCCTTTCCTCTTGGACTTTAATTCAGTCATCTCCCTTTTGGAGATTAGATGGCAGGAACAATAATTACAAGCAATTTTAACTTTTTGTTGTGAGCAAAAAAAAAAAAAAAAAAAGGAAAACACAATGGATTGGGAAAATATCTCAGAAGAAGAATTTGCTAATATAGTATTATCTGGATTACAGAGAATGATAGATATCTTGGACCCAACCTAAGATACAAAGATTTCCAATCCTGATAAAGTAACAGAAATAGAGCAGACACTGGACTCCAAGCTACAGATGACAACAGCAGGAACTATGGAAGCTAGACCTCAATATGAACTCTTGGATATCATGAAATTGAAATTAGCTTGAATCAAGAGATTATACCAGAACAGAGGGCAGATCTCAACATGAACACAAATATGACAAGAATGGTGCAGGCTAAGCTCTTCGATGTGCCAAGTCTATGGAATATGATAGGCACATCTGTTTTTACTTTTTATGGGTGCCTAAAAGAGGAAAATTTGAGACTTTTTCAGTAGCAGAGCAGCCATCAAGATTAAAGCAGAAGCAAAGCAAAGTGTTCTGCTTATATACTGCCCCATACCACTTCAAGTAGTCTCTGGGCAGTTTACAGTTTAATTACAGTATGCAGGTTACACATTGCTTCTTCCCAGCAAGCTGTGTCCTCATTTTACTGACCTCTGAAGGATTATCAAGATAATACAACAACCCATAAAAAGGATTAGACAAGGGAAAAACAATTTGTGAAGATAAGGGGCTTGCCAGGAAAAGGGGAAATGGGGGAGGGAGGAGAATTTTTGGTTTATTGAATTTATCCAAGGCTACTAGATAATTGGTATGGTATGGAAAACAGAAAATGGAAATGTGAAGACAAATAAGTGTTAATCTATTAGATTTTTAAAAGAATACAGGCAGTTAGGCATAGATAAGAACTTCTATACACAAAGTGAAACATATAGACCAGGAGATAGCTCTTTTATAATATCCCATAAAGTATTAACTTGAAATAGAGATGACTACAGATGACTGATGAAATTAGGCACTCATTGGAAGAATAGGTAATTATACTGTGACTGATATAGAGAAGATATATAGTTAGCCAAATATATCCCAAATTGCTTAGTACTGAAGAGCTAAACAGTGAGATTGACTAGATTGTTAAGATTAGACAGACTATATTCTTTGTATTAAAAATAGATGTAAGAAAAATATAGATTGAATATGGATGAGATAGTAAGGAAAGTAAGTATGAAAGTATGCTTAATCAAGCTGGGAAAGGAGAAATGACTTATACTAGGCTCAAATGTTGGGGGAAACTGTGATTCAATTGGTAACACGACAGGAGACAAGCAATATATTTGTTTTATGTAATTTAATGTAGAAAATAAATAAGAATGTATCAGAAACAGAGGCCTTTTACCACTTGGAAAATCCTTGTTTTGTTTAAAAAATGTACCAAGCATATTGTCTACTAAAAGAATAGAGTTGTAAAACACTATTCTAAACTGTGTATGAAACTCTGTATGAAATGCAATAGGGTTTTCTTTCCCCATCATTTTACTTCTGACATTGGCCATATAGTTCAGCGAGTTAGGTTTCTAGCTGCAGCAGAGGCCAGGAGTTCAATTAATTGCCCGCTGTACATCCCAGAAGAGCAGCCTACATGGTCTTGGCAAACCTATCCACTCCCAGAATGCCCCCAGAAGAAAACAATGGGAAACCACTTCTTAGTACTCTTCACCTAGACAACCTTAGAAAGGATCAACATAAGTCAGAAATGACTTAATGGCAGATCATTAAGTATAGCTCCTTTGAAGCTCACTTCCTCAACCAGAATAGAATATGTTGCCAGAGGATGACAATAAAATAGGGCAATCAGAAAAAATGAGCATATGTGGCATCTACATATGCCAAGGGAGGCTAGGTAAGTTCTTGCAACTATAGTTGCTCTTTGATGAATATTACATATGCTTTTTAGTATTCAATTTACACTGCAATCCTTTACCCACCTACATGTGAGGAAGCCTCCTGGAACCCAATAGGGCTCTATAATATTGCACTGTTATTTTTTGGCTAGCACAAGAATTAGATTCACACACTTTTTCATGCCAATATTAAACCTTTCTTTAAGCCACCCGAAACTCTGGCAGAAAGACAAAATGAATTTTCCTTTAACAAGTCATTTAGCCGTGCAGATGTTTCAGCCAGATTGGCAGTAAATTTGCTGTAACCATTAACTAAACTCAGGAAAGAATGGCCTTGCTTAATATGCCAATCTTGTAACAGTCTTTAAACACTAGATGAAGAAGTAGTTAAAATGCCAGAAAAGCCCCCAGAAATATCTATGCTTATGTCAAGACTTATGGAAGACTTTTTTGTTTGGCTCTGATGACTAGGATATTCTGGAACCTGTCATTTAAAAAAGCTTCCCTGAACTCTGTACTACCCTGAAGCATTCAGTTTATATTCACGGAAGTTCTGGTCATGTTTTTGTCTGATATGATAACACCTTGAGTAAGTAAAATCATCAAAGGAGAAAAAAAATATGAAGATTGTTCTTAGCATTCAAGATAACTGTGTTTTTGACAGAAGATGCTCCTGCTTTGTTATATTCACAGGCAACTATCAGCCTCAGGCATCTGATGTTTGGTGCGTGATAGACAGGATTCAGACTTAGTTCATATTAATCCCTCCGCAAGACTGAAAGATTAATCACTAAGTGCAAATTTGAACTTTCATTCAGGGTTCTAGAATGCCTTCCCTGGAAGCCCTGCAAAGCCAGCCTGTTTCAACTACTTTTGAACAATCCTTCCAAAAATTGTCAGAATCAAACTTTTTTTTTTAAAAAAAAATGCAATTTCTGATTGTGTCCTATCAAACTCTGTAGGAATGAAGAGCTGGCATGAGAGACACTAGTACAGCACATTTTAAAATTATGATATATTTCATAGTTGTCTATCATGGTCCATCTAGCCATAGGAACCTTCAAGTTCATCCCCATGCCATTGTGGGAAATTCATAACCAAAGCATCCCTGATAGGAGGAAAGCTAACTTTTGTTTACAAACCTCCAAGGAAGGAGAATCAACTATCATCTGAGGGCACTACACTCTACTCAATCAACTCTGACTATGAATAAGTTTTTCCTGAGTTTTAGGAGCTATAAAAGACAAGTCTGTTCCAATTTCCAGCCTGATGAGGAACCACACTTTAGATATAGCCAGTAAAGCAGGTGCAAATCCCCCTTTATTTACCATTTCAGCTGTAAAAAATGAAGACCTTGACGTTCATGAAGACCTTGCCTAAAGGCTTGCTGATGACAAGACATGCTATATCCACAGCATTCCCCTTATCTACCAAACTTGCCACTTTATTAAAAAAATATCATACAGAGGGTGGGCCAGATCTATTCTCAATTACTCCAGAGCACAGGACACATAACAGTCCTGGGACCGGTGCTTTTCAATCTGTTCATAAATGACCTGGAGACAGGGATAAACAGTGAGGTGGCCAAGTTTGCAGATGACACAAAACTTTTCCATGTGGTAAAAACCAGAGAAGATTGTGAAGAGCTCCAGAAGGATCTCTCCAAACTGGGGGAATGGGCTGAGAAATGGCAAATGCGTTTTAATGTAACCAAATGGCAAATGCGTTTTAATGTAACCAAATGTAAAGTAATGCATATTGGGGCAAAAAATACAAACTTCATCTATCAACTCATGGGCTCTGAGTTATCCGTGACGGATCAGGAAAGAGATCTTGGTGTGTTGGTGGACAGCTCCATGAAGGTGTCTCCCCAATGTGTGGCAGTGGTGAAGAAGGCCAATTCCATGCTAGGGATTATCAAAAAGGGGATTGAAAATAAAACAGCCAACATTATAATGCCGTTATACAAAACAATAGTAAGGCCCCACCTGCAGTATTGTGTACAGTTCTGGTCACCACACCTCAAGAAAGACATAGTGGAACTGGAAAAGGTGCAGAAGAGAGCAACTAAAATGATTACTGGGCTGGGGCGCCTCCCTTATGAAGAAAGGCTAAAACATTTGGGCCTCTTTAGTCTGGAAAAAAGGCGCTTGAGGGGGGATATGATTGAGACGTACAAAATAATGCAGGGTAGGAGTAAAGTGGATAGAGGGAAGTTCCCTCTCCCAAAATACCAGAACTAGGGGACATACACTCAAATTGACTGCTGGGAGAGTAAGAACTGACAAAAGAAAATATTTTTTCACCCAGCGCGTTGTAAGTCTATGGAACTCCCTGCTACAAGATGTGGTGATGGCATCTGACCTGGATGCCTTCAAAAGGGGATTGGACAGATTCCTAGAGGAAAAGTCCATCACGGGTTACAAACCATGATGGAGATGTGTAATCTCTAGGCTTTAAACCAGGGTGCTTCAAGG
>JAHTLZ010000015.1:17013080-17041364 GCA_023846285.1 Phrynocephalus versicolor
AGCCCCCTAAAACCTGCCCTAGCCCCCTAACCCCCTAACCCTAATCCTTGACTCCTTACCCATACGTCACAGACTGTCTTCTTAGTGGGTCAGAGAGGCACCCAGAGGTGCAACCCAATAGCCCACCGTAACCTTACCCGTCATTAGCCTAACCCTAGCCCTTGCACTAAACCCACCTTAGCCCATAGCCAGATGTACTTGCATTGCACTACACGCAAGTACGATTCCCTTCTTTGTGGGACATGGCAGGTGCGACCCAGCCCTCGGTGGGTCATACGAAGGGACCAGGTGCTGGTCTCACTGTCTGCAAATGGTATGCATATCCATATGGTTATGCATGCCATTTTGCAGCAGCAGGTGAGGAAGGGAGACCCCCATGTTGAGGGGTCTCTTGGAGCCTGCTGCTGCCCCTTCCTAGTGGGTGAGGATAGGAGGCACCCACGGGTGCCTCCAGGAGCCCACTTTCCCTTTATAGCGGGCCAGAGGAGGCACCCACCCCACAGAGGTGCCTCCAGGAGCCCGCTACCCCCCCAAAAAACCAGTATAACGACAACAAAAAAATGAAAAAACGAACCGACTAATTTTTGCGGTTTTTCACGAAAAACGGAAACGAGCCGACACGGGCTGCCTCCGACACACGACAACTCGAAAACGTCATTTTCCCTAGTCGTGCCCATCTCTACTCATATATATTTGAAAAGTAATGTTGCCAGTAGACAAGGTATACATGTTCTACGTACGTAGCAGCTTTGTTAGGAAAAGTAATATTTGGCCTGCGTAACACTGCAGCCCCCTGCCAAAGGATAATAAGAACACTGCATGTTGTCCCTATGAGTTTGATGTAAACTGAACTGTAGTAAGGAACTGGCTCTGAGCTATATAGTTGTTTAATATCGTTCACACTAACATACACCACAAACGGTATTGCTGAATTTTGATTCTGTGTTAATAAGAATAGTGGGGGAAATATGTTTCGCCTACACACAGAGAAGCCATATTGCTATTCACTGTCCTTCCTTCACACTTGTATGTTATGATTGGAGATACAAGAATATAGATTATCTTGGTCTTGGTCTTCTAGGGAACACTCCCACACTTGATGATGTCTTCTAATTATGATTAATTAGTTGCCCTCTTCTGATTTCTTGGCCATAGTCTCTAATTGCATTCATGACAACCAAGGTACACAAAAACTTTCACTATCTGAAGGTCTTCTTTTACAAAGTCATCTTAAATGAGCAGAATTGGCATTTAACAAATGGAAAAGTTTAGATTAGAACAATACCTATGTTCTTCCTTTCCGTGTGTTTGTTCCAGTATGTAATATTAAAATAATCACTTATGACTAGGTATAAATAAGAAAGAACTTTTGCTAATTTATTAGCAAGATATTAATTCTTATATGTGCTTGGTATCGTTGGGATAAAAACTGGAGACTGAAGACTCTGAGACGAAAGTGAAATATAAAAGATAAACTTTATCTAAATCTCTCAGGGGAAAGGGTAAACTGGATATTCCTAATAAAACAACAAAACATTAACAATACATAACAAGCATACCAAACAAAGTAAAAACAAGTAAGGTGATGGCAGCTCAGGTAATGCCCATGAAGATGAGGCAAACACCCATAGTCTGCCTCGCTCAGACAATTAGCATGAAGAGAGGGTGAGGTTGAAGGGCCAAAATGCTGGTGAGCAGCCAGGAATGATTCCTTTTGTAGAGCCATATTAATGAAAGATATAGAACTCACAGCTTTGCAGTTCCAGATGAGGTTCACCCAACACTAACCCTATAATGATGTCTGAATGCAGATCTTGCCACATTCCAACAGGTATGGCAGACATACTTTGGTTGGTGTAATATTTTTGTATTGATAATACTTGTTTAGCTTTAGTGGATATTTGCACAGACACATTTCTTTATTTCTTTCTCTCTTTTTGTTGTCATTGTCTGAGGTATATAGTCTCTGTTCAATATACTGTAAGTTGTATAAATAAATATATAAATAAAATTTTATGACTTACATAGATTCATAGAATCATAGAATCGGAGATTAGGAAGAGACTTCAAGGGCCATCTCATCCAACCCCCTGCCATGCAGGAACACCATCACAATATTTATTTAACTCTATTAAAATGTTCAAGTCCTGGGACCGGTGCTTTTCAATCTGTTCATAAATGACCTGAAGAGAGGGATAAGCAGTGAGGTGGACAAGTTTGCAGATGACACAAAACTTTTCCGTGTGGTAAAAACCAGAGAAGATTGTGAAGAGCTCCAGAAGGATCTCTCCAAACTGGGGAATGGGCTACGAAATGGCAAATGCATTTTAATGTAGCCAAATGTAAAGTAATGCATATGGGGCAAAAAATCCAAACTTTATCTATCAACTCATGGGCTCTGAGTTATCCGTGACGGATCAGGAAAGAGATCTTGGTGTGTTGGTGGACAGCGCCATAAAGGTGTCTCCCCAATGTGTGGTAGTGGTGAAGAAGGCCAATTCCATGCTAGGGATTATCAAAAAGGGGATTGAAAATAAAACAGCCCCCATTATAATGCCATTATACAAAACAATAGTAAGGCCGCACCTGGAGTATTGTGTACAATTCTGGTCACCGCATCTCAAGAAAGACATAGTGGAACTGGAAAAGGTGCAGAAGAGAGTGACTAAAATGATTACTGGACTGGGGCACCTCCCTTATGAGGAAAAGCTAAAACATTTGGGCCTCTTTAGTCTGGAAAAAAGGTGCCTGAGGGAGGATATGATTGAGACGTACAAAATAATGCAGGGCATGAGTAAAGTGGATAGAGGGAAGCTCTTCTCCCTCTCACAAAATACCAAAACTAGGGGACATCCACTCAAATTGAGGGCTGGGAGAGTAAGAACAGACAAAAGAAAATATTTTTTTCACCCAGCGCGTTGTTAGTCTATGGAACTCCCTGCCACAGGATGTGGTGATGGCATGTGGCTTGGATGCCTTCAAAAGGGGATTGGACAGATTCCGGGAGGAAAAGTCCATCACAGGTTACAAACCATGATGAAGATGTGTAATCTCCAGACTTAAAACCAGGGTACTTCAAGGGCCAGATGCAGGGGAGTGGTATCAGGAGACAGATATCTAGTCTCATGTGCTCCCAGACGCATCTGGTGGGGCCACTGTGAGATACAGGAAGCTGGACTAGATGGGCCTTTGGCCTGATCCAGCATGGCTCTTCTTATGTTCTTATGTTCTTAATATTTCTGACAGATGGCCATCCAGCCTCTGCTTAAAAACCTCCAAAGAAGGAGACTCCACCACCCTTTGTGGCAGCATATTCCACTGCTGAACAGCTCTAACTGTCATGAAGTTCTTCCTAATGTTCAAATGGAATCTCTTTTCCTGTAGTTTGAAACTATTGTCCTGAGTCCTAGTCTCTGAAGCCATGGAAAACAAACCTGTTCCCTCTTCAATATGACATCCTTTCAAATATTTAAACATAGCTATCATCTCTCTGTCTCTCTAATATAGCAGCTTGGTTGACTACAGAAATATTGTGATTGGATACAATACAATACAATAAATAGATACAATCTATGCTAATACAATGCTCTGCTCTTAGTAAACACATTATAAACATGCATATGCATATACACATATACATATTCTGTGTTGCATAAACACATATACATCAACAGTCAAAATAAATGTAGTGTAGTTCTTCAAAATAAATGTGGCATTGTCTGCAGTCCTGCTTTGATACTTTCTTCTTTTATTTTCTTCGAAAGTCATTCTAACTCGTTGCTACTTTCTGCCAGTAAAATGATGTCATCTGCATATTCTATATTACTGATGATTTTTCAGTTATTTCTCATCCTCCTCTCATCCAGCTTTTCATATGATCCAAACAGATTGAATAGAATTGGATAAAGTCCAACCTTATCTGACACGTTTCCTATTGGAAACCATTCTGTCTCTCCATTGGCGGATCTCCACCAACTTGTTTGGGGGTGGGGTCCACTTTGCCGCCCAGACAAATGAGGCCAAGTCCCCAGGTGACGTGGCTGGGGTGACAGAGCGCATCCCTTTAAGACCCTAACCACCTCCTAACCACCTCAGCCCATCTGGAGAAGTCATCTCGTCCACCTGCCCTTATATATCAAGGATGGAGAAGCTTAGCTGGTCACTATAGGGCCGGATGGGAATTTTTGGCAGCCACTCAAATTGGATCTGAGTGACCGTGAGTTTTCACACATCCCTCCATCCTTACTGTGGCACGGGCATGGCTATGTAACCCTGTCACCGGTCACAATTGGCGGGTAGCGCAAGTGGTTGCCTAAAGCCTAGCCGGTCCCTCCCCAATAGCGCACCTTCAAGGTGCCAGGCAGTCCTCAGTTAAAATTATTTACATAGCAACTAGCAAGAAGCCCCTAAACAACTGGCCCAGTTAGCAAATTGAGGACTGCCAACACTTAAGGATATTCAGCCGGGTAAGGATGAGTAGGTAACACTTGATACCTTACCCGGCAGCATACCACCTGCATGATGAAACATGAGGGACTGATAATTTGAACACCGTTACAGGCAACACTTGTGCCATGGCACAGGCCCTCTTTAGTTCCCAGTTAATAGAGTTAAATAAAGAGTTAATTATTGTTGTCAATAAATTGTGGCCCTTATTAAACCCCAAACTTTGTGTCGCCTCTTTATTTCAGACTGGGTGCACAAATTTTGTTCTAATGGTAGCTTCTTGTCCCGAATACAGATTATGCACAGAACAACCAAGTCCTGAAACACAGCAATGTCTTTCAGAATAACCCATAGTTGCTCATGATCTTCACAGTCAAGGCTTAGCATAGACTGACCTTCTTCTGAAATTCATTGGGGCACTCTATAAATCCTGGCGACAGCAGTCTGTTTAGCACCCATGTTGCGGTGCTATATACACTGCCTGAGAGGTGTCGTCAAGCTGGCAGAAGAGACAGAGCTTTGTTTTTCCCAGTGAAAGACTAGTAAGGTTTTTCTCTTTCCTGAAGGACTTTGGGAGTGCTGTTAACTTGATGGTGCCCTCAAGTTACTAAGATGTGTTGTCTGGACCTGTTGGCCTTGTAAAAAGCTCCTGATGCTTAATACAGAGCTTGTTTCTGCAAGCACATTTGTGTCATGAAGGAGTGTGCTGGAGCTGCTGACTAGAGATGGGCACAACTTAGCGGAATTTTCGTTTCCGTTTCCGTTTTTCGTTTCTGTTACGTAACGAAACGAAAAACGAAAAACGGCTCAAAACTGGAATGAAAACGGAAACGAAACGACTAATTTCGAGCCATTTTTCGTTTTCCGTTACTGGAAAAGCACTTAATGGAGCTAAATGGGAAGAAACGAAAAAATTTTTGTTTTCGTTTTTGTTTGTCGTTTTCATTACGCAATGAAACGAAAATGAAAAATTTTGAAAATTAGCTCACGAAAACAGAAACGAGCCAAAACGGACCCCTAGACGAAAATGAAAACGAAAACGAACAAGTTTTCTGAGTCGTGCCCATCTCTACTGCTCACAGTTTCTTATAATGCTTCCTGGTAATTCCCACTTTTACATGAACATTCAAACTGCAACAAGCTGCATACACACCAAATGCCCCTAGTTTCATAAGATTCTTAATAATAGGATCGGGTGCCTTAGAAAGAAAGAGGTCTGCAAGTTATGTACAACCACCAGCTATTATTGTAAGAAAATTGTTAAAGTATAATAAAATCATAATTGTAGAGGAATAGTTGGGTTGGGGGGAACTAATGAATGGGAAGAGGGGGAAAGACTACAGACTTTATAGAGACATGGGAATCATTCAGTATGTTCACTGTTCCAGAGAAAAATTGAAACTACTTTCAAGATTGCCAGTGACTTTTGTTTTCATAATTGCTCTTAACTGCAATGAAGCATGTAACAAGATATTATGTGCAGAAGGGAAAGAAAGACTACTATCATGCAATCATTTTTTCACTGAAGCCATCATTTATATCTGTCAGTTACTGTACGTAGTTACTAAATGTCTGCTTCTTCCAGCCATGAGTGGAGCAAAGTTTACCAGAAGCTGCAACAGGAACAAAGCTCACTACCTAGACTTTATCCCACTGCATATGTCTTCTCCTTGTGCCACTGCAAATTAAACCTTTGGGTAAGCAGTGGAGGCAGTGGGAGAGGTGGAAGGAAGCAAGCAAGGAAGAAATGAACCAGCCCAGAAGAGGGAGGGTCTGCTCCCGAATCTGCTTGTCCCTTTCAGAGACTTGGCCACTTCCGTCCCTTTAAGAACGCTCCGTCTGTTCCTTGGTAGCTGGTGAAAAGTGGCCAGTTAGTATGTGCAAACTTCCTTCCCTTGTTTTATTTGTCCCCAAAGTTTAAAATGGCCAGAGAGAACCCAGGAGAAACCAACAGCTCTGCTTAGGAACCTGAGCATTTAAACAGATGGTTTCAGTATTCTTAAAGCAAGAGAAGCAGCCAAGCTTTCTAAAGAAGGATGCTTTGCCAGCAGATCCTTTCCCTCTCGCGCACTATTGCAAGGGCTAGTGTGAGGGCAAGGCAGGCAGATGTCAGACAAAGTCAGTGTAGCCCCTTCAACCAATTTATTAGCGGTGTTTTAACCAATCCAGCATAAAAACAGATTAAAAGTTTTCTCAAGAGGACACATGCTCCAACCTAAATACCATGCAACACTACATGATTACTAAATAGATTGAATTTAGAACAGAAATTATTGAGAGACAAATTTAAATTTAAGCAAGTTTTAAGAGAGTAGCGATCCAGCCCATGAATTCCTGGAGGAACATAGTTGCAGAAAGTGGGCAAGACAGAAGCTCTGTGTTGTGCTTCAGAGCCTCCAGGGAGGAAGAAGGCGCCGTCACAACTTCTTGGCAAGATTGTGGGGTACAAAAATCTCACATCTTCTGGGTGGCCTTATGTATCAGCCAGTCATCTTTCATTTGTCCGTTTTCCACTGATCAGCCGTGAAAAGTTCCCCAACAAAATATCCTGCTTCCACCTGTGAGATTTTCTGGCCTCTCACAAAAAATGAGTCACATTTACCTCTTTTTCTTACATCATACATCCTTTCCCCTTTGCAATAAATTAACACATTCAGAAAAGGTTGTTCTGTGAACCCTGCACCAGACAGGTGCCATTCTGTACAGGAATGGAAATAATTCTGGATAGCTTGTTGTTTCTCGAACTAAACTAAACTAAACAGGAATGTGATAGAGGAATTCCCTGAAAGATTTTTTGTGGGGGTGGGGAGGAGGACAAAGGAAGCTCTTGCAGAGAGAAATCTTTTTACCTAACACCATTCATTCATTCATTCATTCATTCATTCATTCATTCATTCATTCATTCATCTGTTTGTTTGTTTATACTTCTGTTTGTTTCCACAAGTGAGAGGCTATGAGATTCACAGCCATACCAAAAACCAACAATTTCTGAGGAATCATGTTTATTTTCTTTTAATTTATGGTCATTGTTGTATTGAAGTAATAACACACAGTCCTTGC
The DNA here is from genome assembly GCA_023846285.1 of Phrynocephalus versicolor. Lineage (NCBI taxonomy): Eukaryota > Metazoa > Chordata > Lepidosauria > Squamata > Agamidae > Phrynocephalus > Phrynocephalus versicolor. The sequence continues at coordinate 17,020,587 of JAHTLZ010000015.1, forward strand.
ACCAAGAAAATACATTCCAAGTCAGCCCTGAATACCTGATTTTAGAATCAATGTCAGGGCTGATTTGTAGCTTGATAGGGTACCAACAGAGTCTACTGGGTATCTTTAGGTAGGAAATGGATCCCACCTGGATTCTTGGAAAGCTGTTACCTGTCAGTACTGACATCAGTGGGCTGGATAGACCAACTGTCTGGCTTAGTAGTAGTAGTAGTAGTAGTAGCAGTAGTAGTAGTAGTAGTAGTAGTAGTAGTAGTAGTATTAGTAGCAACAGCAGCAACAGCAGCAACAGCAGCAGCAGCAGCGGCAGTCATTGTTGTGGTTGTCATTGTTGTCATTGTTGTGTTGTCATCATAATCATCGTCACCATCACCATTATTATTAAGTGCCTTGAAGTCAGTTCAGACTTATGGTTGGCGGCTCTTTTCAGAGGGTTCCAGTTAAAGAGTACTCAGAAGTACTTTATCTTTCCCTTCTTCTGAGGGCACCCTTGGGGCTGTTCAAACTGGCCAAGTCCACACAGGGTGGCTCTTCTGGGATGCACAGTGGGGCACTGAACCCCCATCCTCTGGCTCATTCAGCTAGATACCTAATTAATGGAGCTTGGCAACCAGCCCTAAATACAATATATGATTTTTGGAACACAGCCTTTGGAACAAGAGTCAAGAAGGTGATATGAAACTGTGAGCAGAATGTATAGGAAATCACCTTTTTGTTGTTCCCACTTGGATAGATGATATATATGACCCAAGATGGGTGGCTTGTTAGAGTGTTTAAGCTGGCAGCCTTGACCATTGGGTATGAATGCATGGGCAGTCACACTTTGCCGAGTCTTTTCTCTGTTACAGAAGCAATAGTTTTGTTGTTATTGCATGGTGGGAAGGGTGGCAGGTCATTAAATGTTTCTTGTTAGCTGTCAGTAATTGGTAGCAAATCGATGTAACCTGCACGATAACACCTGCCACATGATTTCAAACAGCTCCTTAACTGCAGTGATTTTCTGTATATCCAGCATAATTCTAAGGTCTATGACTGTCATTAAAGGTTATCTGCTGTCTTCTTCTCTATTTGCTTTATTGAGAACATAGGCCTGTTAGGGAATTCCTAAATAAACAGGTGGTGATATAGGTATTAGAATGAAGAAGCATCTGACATGATACTCTGGAGAGTGTTTGAAACACATCTGTATTGATCCCACATTTAAATAACAAGAATAATTCTTACTAAAGTTCTGTGCCTAGCCTAATAATGCCAGGTAGAGAGGCATGAATATATGCCATATAAACTCATATTCCTAGTGCAAAAGAAAAACAAAAACCCTTCAATTTAAAGCAGGAAGGTGTGGTTTGGAATGTAATCCCCAAGTAAAGACATTTGGATGAGTTGTTTCTCAGGATAACTCCCAGCATGGACACAGTGACAGATCCTTCTTAGATTTTAACTCCTGCACCAAGTAAACCCTATCATATAATTCCACTAGGCATCCCAATCCTACCCAGGGCATCGCTTGTTCTGGGAAACATCAGAATTCATACGCGGATAGTATCAACATTTCCAGAGAGTAATTTTGCAGCAGCATCCTACGTACAGTTAGACAACCTTCATGAATCCAGTCCAAATTATCCATGTTTGGGGAAAAGAATACCCTGCACACTCAATATGCTTACTCACACAGAAGATATAACCAAAGGACTCCACCTGTAAACATGGTATAATTTCCAGAAAGGATTGCACCCTGAACCATTAATATTCCATTCTACTGTCTGTTCTATCTTTCTATTCTTTTTTCTCTCTTTATCCTAACCTCCTCTCAGAAAAAGACAGATTCAGCAAGGTAAGGAAATCTGCTGATTACTGTGTCACATGAACAATTTACTTCCTCCAGTTCTGAGAGAATGACATTTTTATACCTACAAAACACACAAACATACAGTATTTGTAAATTCTACAATAATCACAAGATAAAATGCCAGGGCATACCTCTTGTTTTCGTTAGAGTGGTAGTTCAGGTGGAAGCAGGGGTTGTAAATGTGCTTCTGTTCAGAATTAGCTTTCAGAGATGACCACAAAATTAGTTGTTGGTTTTTTGGTCCTCATTTCCTTGCTTTTGGGATACAGCTCTACAGTCCTCAACTCTACCCCCTCTACTGCGGGAATGGAAATTAAAGTGTAAGATGGTTCCATCAAAGTGCCCATCCTCTGAGTTTGTCTTGAGGGCCATTGATATAGCCTTATTTTTGAGGAGATATAACTCCAGCCATAAGGTCCTGCTTTAAATGAAAGGAATTTGTTTTTCTGTTTGTGAATCTCATTGATTTTTTAAAATATAACAAGTAGAGATGGGCACGAATCGAAAAGTGGCATTTTGTTTGTCGTTTGTCGTTTGGGGGTCCGTTTCGGTTCATTTCCATTTTTTGCGAAGTTTTGCAAAAAAATCGTTTTCATTTTCATTCATTTTGTTACCGTTTCATTACCATTAATTTCATTTTTTGTGTTTTTTAGCATTTAAAGCAGTTCAATGTATTGCTGTAATGAAAACGAAACGGATGACAACATTTCTGGTGTTTCTGTCCGTTTCGTTTCATTTTAGAGACAAAATTCGTTTGTCATTTAGTTGCGTAACAAAACGAAAAAATGAAAACGGAAATGAAAAATTGTTCCTTTCTCTAACAACAAGATAAAATGTTGGGAAAATAAACTTGGCTTTTGATCTGATTCCGTGGTCAGTATTTCTGTCTCCTTGGAAGCTAGCAGGAAATTATACTTGTATGATTAGAAGAAATGACTTCATGGCTGCTAGGGGATGAAAGGGGTTAGTTGAAGGTTGGCACTTCAAGAAAGTCATATAGGAAATGGGACATTGCCTGGATGCCTATTATATGCACCAACGATTTGCCCTGAAATACCACTATGGTACACAGAGCATTAATGATACCTAGATCCCCATATTGTTATTACCTTAGATACGATCAATGTAGCTACTTCTATGTAAATTAAAAAAACAAGATTGTTTTTCAAGCATTGTTGCATGTAGCTTTACTTTTTACATTGTATAAAATTTGCCTATGTTTTATACCTGTTGTGAGTTTTTTGGGTTGTTTGGCTGTGTTCTGTAAGTTTTTCTTCCTAACATTTCACCAGACTCTGTGGATGGCATTTTCAGAGGGCAAGGAGCTCAGGGAACTAGGAGTAATCTCTGTGTTCTGAAGATGCTGGCCACAGAGTCTTGTGAAATGTTAGGAAGAAAAACTTCCAGAACGCAGCCAAACAGCCCGAAAAACTCACAACATCTATCAGATCCTGGCTGTGAAAGCCTTCGAGAATACATTGCCTATGTTTTCTTTGTACTATAAATAGCTTTGCACTTTTCATACTACTGCTTATGTGTCAAAGAATTTTTGCTGCTCTGCTGGATGGGCTAATAAAACAGTCTTTATTAAACAATGTTATACAGAAATAAAATGATAGAACACTTGTGTGTGGCTATATTCATACTATGGAGATACTAGCAAAACCACCAAATTATGCCTGGGTGAACAATTCTCATCTTCAACCCAGTATCTCTTGTCTCCTTTTCTCTACTGCAACTTTTTCATTCTTGGTATTTTTTCTTTCCTTCCAACATGGGTGCTCAACATTTTGATATCTTAGATCTCCTCCTTCCTCTCCTTTACAAGGCAGGTATCATTAATGGACTTTCGCACCTCAAGCTTACTATATACTACTTCCCCAAATGCACATATTTGCATATTATGCAAATCACACAGTGGGTGATGAAAGGGCTGGCATACCCACCCACATATCCACACACCTTTAATTTTCCACTCAGAAGCACTCATTTTAAATTTGCTGTACTCTATAGAAGGTAGGGATTTGTTGCGTTCTTTTCTTATAATGTATGAGTGAACAGGTTCTAGCCTAAGTTGTTTTATATACTTCTAACAAATCCTTCTCTTTACTACTCTTAATCCTGAAATATTTATTAAATGGTTGCAAAGAATGCAGATATTCAACAGAAATTTTCCCAGGAAATGGGGGAATTTGACAATGTTTGGAATACTATTTGAGGCATCTGAAATTAAACACAAGTTATGGCAACAACATTTACCTAACACTTTCTGGTAAAATTGGGATCAAAAATATGGCTGTATGATACATTTCAGATAACTCAGTACCAAGTGGAAATCAAGGTTTACATAAGCATATAATAGACCAAAATGTGCTATAATGCCCTTGTCTTACATTCAGATGTCAGGGTTTGAGGTTGGCTCTAGATGGTATTAAAGCTGGCCCATTTTCTGAGGCTCCAACATTTATTTATTTGCTTATTTATTCATTTATTTTTGTACTTGTTGACCACCCAACTTTCCCTCGGGAACTCTGTCAGCAGAACAACAGATTGCAAAAACAATTTGCCCAAACACAACACCCATAGTAAATAAAATAAGAATAAAAATATAAAAACAATAAAAACAATAAGACAGCAACAGAGAATCTGGCAAGAAAAGGGCTGGGACAAAACAATACAACCAACTCACAACACACAGTTGTACACTCAGCAATCATTTGAAAAACCCCTGTCATCCCCCCCTCAGGAGGTCATCTTGCAACACAACCAGGGCTGTCTCAGTCCCATGCTGCGACCTGACCCCATACTGGAATGGACCGAGGACATGATCTTCCTCCAGGAAAAACTGGAGACTAACTGTTGCAACTCACTCAATCACCTTTCCCATGATGGGAACTAGAGCTGGGCACGAAATGAACAATTTTTTGTTTCCGTTATTCATTTGTCATTCCACTATGTAACAAAACGACAAACGAAAATTGCGATGAAAATGAAACTAAATGAACAGAACCACGAAAATTGTGTTTGTTACATTTTGTTTTCATTACTGGCGGCGTGCAATGAAATGAGCTGTTTTAAATGTTAAAAACGCCCTGGACATCCATAAAAACACAGTGATAATTATTTATACTGTCTGATAATACCTACTGGGGGGTGGGGTCCTTAAAATGTGCATTTATGTGTAGAAATGAAAAACAGAAAATGAAAAACGGAAATGAAATTTTTCCAAAACATTCGTGAAAAAAAGGAAATGAACCGAAATGGACCTCTCAATGACAAACAACAAACGAAATGCCATTTTTTTATTATTTGTGCCCATCTCTAATGGGAACATTGGCTACCAGATGATAGTTGGACAAACTGTCTGTAGCCGAGCTGGGTCTTTTAAGAATGGGCCCGATCACAGTCTCATTCAGGTTGACAGGAAGGATTCCATCCCTGAAGGAGGCAGACGTGATCACAGCTGCCCACTCCAGCATCTTCCCTGTGGCAGTCTTAGCCAGGATGGGCAAGGGTCAAATGGAGAGGCAGCCGGCTCCCCTCCCCATTCCCCCAATTTGGGGGGGGGGGGAATAATTTGGGGCTTTAAAAATTTTTTAGCCACCGAAGCAAGCAGCAGCTGCAGCCATGGCTGCTTGCTTCCATGCCTAATTTTTTTTTAATACCCAACGCTTCCCCCAGTCAGGTGCATTGTGGGGAATAGCATGGAGTTTTTAAAATACAACACAGTGACAGCAGTAAACAAAAATGAAACTAAACAAAAAATGAAATGAAGTTTTTTTGGGAAAAAATCATTTCCAACAAAACGAAACAAAAGGAAGACAACAAAACAAAAAGTGAAATGAAACAAAACTCCATTTTAGCATTTCGTGCCTATCTCTAGTGGTGTGAATGCCGAAAGGATGATAAAAAATTATGGAAGCAGTGCCAAAGGAGTCTCGTCTGACCTTAACTCTGGTCCCTAGGTGTGTCTGTCCTTTATGCTTCACCTATTTTCTACTTATTTATTTATTTATTTATTTATTGTATTTATATCCCGCTTATATAATATATACTCTAAGCGGCTTACAAAAGGCTGCAAGAGCCAGCAAATTACAATAAAAGATCAAACGAATAAAACCAGTAGAGCACCCTAAACACAGATAAAACCAATAGCACCTCAACTAGGGATAAAAGTGAGCACAGGATTCGATGGCGGGGGGAAAGAGCGAAAGGAAAAAAAAAAAAAGACAGTTAAGCATCGCCAAAGGCCTCCCGAAAAAGATGGGTTTTCAGCGCCTTTCGGAAGGCCAGCAGGGACTCTGCAGAGCGCACTTCAGTGGGGATGGAGTTCCAAAGGCTGGGGGCCGCCACAGAGAAGGCCCGGGTCCGAGTGCTCGTCCTCCGGGCTTCCCGAGGAGTGGCGACCCGAAGCAAGTGCGCTCGCGCCTGCCGAACGGGACGGGCCGAGGTTGACCGCTGAGCGATACGCTCTGCCAGGTAGTCCGGTCCCAAGCCATGGAGGGTTTTATAAACTAAAACCAGGACCTTGAATCTAATCCGGGCCGCAACGGGCAACCAGTGCAGGCGGGCCAGGACTGGGGTGATGTGGTCGTAGCGACGCACACCAGCCACCAGCCTGGCCGCTGCGTTCTGTACCCGCTGCAGGCGCCGGAGAAGATTCAAGGGCAACCCCATGTAGAGGGCGTTGCAGTAGTCCAGCCTCGAGATCACCAGTGCTTGGACCACTGTTCTCAAGGAGTTCGCGTCGAGGTATGGGCGGATCTGGGCGATCTGACGGAGATGGTAATAGGCGGACCTGGTCACCGACGCCACCTGGTACTCCATGGCAAGCGCCGGGTCCAGGAACACACCCAGATTCCGCACCCTCTCCGCGAGCTGGAGGGAGACTCCCCCCAGGCAGGGGAGAGGGCCACCGTACCCCGACGGCGAGCTCCCGAAGAACATAACCTCCGTCTTCTCGGGGTTGAGCTTAAGCCTGTTCGCCCCGGTCCAAGCCAGTACGGCCTCCAGGCACCCGTCGAGGACTTCCACAGCTTCCACAGCAGAGGTGTTAAAGGAGAGATAGAGCTGCGTGTCATCAGCGTACTGTTGACAGCAGACTCCAAAACTCCTGATGACCCCCGCCAACGGCCTTACGTAGATGTTAAACAGCATGGGGGACAGAGACGACCCCTGCGGAACCCCGCAAGGGAGGATCCAAGGGGCCGATAACTCCCCCCCATGCTGCACGTACTGTGGCCGGCCCTCCAGGAAGGAATGGAGCCAACTGCGAGCAGTGCCTCCAATTCCAACCTCAGAGAGCCGGTCCAACAGGATACCGTGGTCGACGGTATCAAAGGCCGCTGACAGATCCAGGAGGACCAACAGGGAGGAGCAACCCCTGTCGGCCGCCCTGAGAAGGTCATCTTGCAGGGCGACCAAAGCTGTTTCGGTACCCCGGCGGGGCCTGAACCCGGACTGGCAAGGATCGAGGCACTGCCGATCCTCCAGGTATGACTGCAGCCGGACCGCCGCCACCCTCTCGAGCACCTTGCCCATGAACGGGACGTTGGCGATAGGACGATAATTTGATAAATCGTCCACTGCCAGGCCAGGTTTTTTCAGAATGGGCTTTACCACCGTCTCCTTCAGACGAGAGGGAAAGACCCCCTCGCTGAAGGAGGCGGTGGCGATGGCAGAAGCCCATTCGGCCATAGTCCCTTTGGCAGCTCTAATTAGCCAGGCAGGGCAAGGGTCGAAAGGAGTGGCAGCAGGCCGGCAATGCGCCATAGCCTTGGAGACCTCGACTTGGAAAGACCGAGTAGAGAAAAGGATGAAACAGTTCACAAAAAGACATAAAAGTAAAACTTTCACCAACAAGCAATGAGACAAACAATTGAAGATATTTTCATTCTTTGTAGGAGGACTATGTTTGTAGGCTACATTTATCCCCATTTGATGCCCAACATAAGCAGGGCCTTTGCAGGAGAAGTTCTGTTTCAGCATTGTTGATTTGTAATAGCATTGACTAGATTCTACATCTGAACGATTTACAGTCATTGATGTGCCTTTACTGAAGTTGAAAGGCCTTGTATTATCCCTTCTCTATTAAACCTAATGTATTAAAAAGCTAGTTTTCTACCATGTTTCTAATCCCCTCAATATGGTTCTATTTGTATATATGGCATCAGCTCAAAGATAGGAGATATTTAGAAAATCTTTCAAGGTGTGCTTGTAGGGTTTTTTTAATGCAGAAAAAAAAACAACAGAATAGATATCCCTTCTGCTATGGGGACTAAAAGACAAGATGTGTTGGCATTTCCCCCAAGCACAAATCTTACAATGGGATATCCCAATTATCTACAAACAGATTGTCAAGGAATAAAGCTACCAAGATTGTAAACCTATAACAAAATCCTTCAAAGTTAGCCCCGCTGAAGACAGTGGCCAGAATCTTATTGCTTCTTATCTGTACACAAAAGGGAAATTGAAGAATTGTGGCTGATGGACATGCAGGTCAAATGTTTGTTGTATACTTTCTCATGTCCCAATACAAGCCTGGCACCTTGTCAGTTTGTTTCAGTGGCTTTCATAGCTTCCCTTCCATGCATAATAAAATGTCATAGATGGCCAAGATGGCACTTATATTTTGGTTGAAAGCTTATAGTATAGTTGTCCCTTTAGGTGCAACTAATGTCATGCAATTGGTGAGATTCATGCACTTACTCTGAGTAATAACAAGTGTGTGTGCTCATGCATGCTTAGAGCATGCTTCTTTAATCAGCTTTGCTTATGGTTGTTCTTCTGAAAAGAAGCCACTGCTCCTCTGTGTATTGAAATTTGTTTGCACTTCTGAAATCTGTGACAGCAATATCAATGGCCTTCTTCAGTCCAAAGTTTGAAGTCTGAAATGCCTTGTTTTATGGGTAAAATGATCCAGGTTCATGAATGTGTCAGTTAGAGCTCCCAAAGACTTCCTTTTGACAAAGAGGATTTCATAGGAGCTTCATGAACACCCAGGTAAGGGTACATTTTTTTTTAAAAAAAGTAATCACCATCTGCCTTAGCTATGTCACTCTGAGGACAGGATTTCAGGCACAGCATTTTCTGGTGATTCACGAGTGGAATGTCATTAAAATGCAGTATAGAACAACTAGCAGAACAAAAAACATGACTAAAACACTTTTATAAAAAAAGGGAATGGAAGGACCCAAGATTTCAAAGAAAACCATTAATTATTTATAAGTTAATTAATGGTTTGTTTTTAAAGAAATAAATTAATTAATGATACAAATAATTATGGTTTGCTTTTAAAACTTGGGTCCTTCCATTCCCTTTTTAAAAAAGCGTTTTAGTCATGTTTTTCGTTCTGCTAGTTGTTCTATACAGCATAGAATCCTAGAATTGTAGAATCATAGAGTTGGAAGAGACCTCCGGGGACATCCAGTCCAACCAGGGTACTTCAAGGGCCAGATGCAGGGGAGTGGTATCAGGAGACAGATATCTAGTCTCATGCGCTCCCAAATGCAACTGGTAAGGCCACGGTGAGATACAGGAAGCTGGACTAGATGGGCCGTTGGCCTGATCCAGCATGGCTCTTCTTATGTTCTTATGTTCTTATGTTCTTAACCCCCTGCCATGCAGGAACCCCCATCACAGTATTTTCCGACAGGTGGCTGTCCAGCCTCTGCTTAAAAACCTCCAAAGAAGGAGACTCCACCTCCCTCCGGGGCAGCATATTCCACTGCCGAACAGCTCTAACGGTCATGAAGTTCTTCCTAATGTTCAAATGGAATCTCTTTTCCTGTAGTTTGAAAACATTGCCCCGGGTCCTACTCTCTGAAGCCATCAGGTACACCTCTCTCTCTAGGCAGGCTATAGCAGAGGCAGGGGGCCACCCTGGGAAAGTTCCTCCCGTCCTGCTTCATATGGCTGAAGCACTCAAGGCCAAACTATGAGCCAGGCATAAATCTGATGTTCTTTGAGGGGAGGGGAATCTGGAGTAACACACTTATCTTTCTTCTTTAAATGATCGTTCAGATCAGGAACTAGTGTTTGCAGAAATGTACAGATGATAGAGGAACCCCCCCCCCCAAAAAAATCAGGAATATTGGCACTCTTCTTCAAGTTGTCACAAAACATCCAGCTCCCTTTACTTCACTTGCATAAATCCTTCAAATTTCTGTAGGGATCAAAGAATCTTAAGCTGCTTGGTTCATGTTTTATTCATATTTTTAACCTCCTTCTATTTACCTGTGCCAGAAGTATCTCTTGGCAAGCAGCAAATTACTCATTTAGTGGACATCTGCTCCAATGTTTTTTCAATTAATTACCTGATGATGTATTTGTGGGTGGCTATTCAGTGGCTGTACATGCCAAAGATTTCTCACAAAGCCTTAACTTAATAAAAAAAATGTGCACCTATATTGCCGTTCTATGTAGTCCATCAGGCCATTCAGTGGCAATTGAACGCAGAAGGACAGAGGATGAATGTATCCAGAAAATATTTAGAGTAGCTTTATGTTGTTGCCTAAAATGGAGCAGAAGGGAAAATTATAGGAGCATTGTAAGCTCCACATTTGTGCCCATTCTTATGGCGGCTGCAAGATCAACCATGGAATTGGTTGAGTAATGAGGAAACTGAAGGAGTGGAGTTGAATAAAACTAACACGATTTTGTTTGCACTCCTTGTTTAGGCAAGGAGGAACTATCAAATCACAAAATGTCCCATCCTCCCTTCATTTCTCTGTGTGCACACTCACAAGGCCTGTGAAGATCATTCCCAAAATTGCTCACCCCCAATATTTTTTTTTTGCTTGTCCTGATTCAACAGGGTATCATCATAATAAATTTGTCAGCTGTTAGTATAACCCCTATTAAATTTTGGTTCAGCCCAAAGGGGTGGGACTAAGAAAAGAGAAGGGCTGTGAGTAAGAGCATTTAAATCAGTAAGAGAAGGAGAGGCTGGGGCTGCTGTTGCCACCTAGAATGCTAAGGCCCTTGCCAACTTGGTCAAGGTATAATTTCTATATGTTTGTTAGAGCGGTGAATATACATACTGAATTCAGGAATTCATGCCTACTAGTGTATTGATATTTTATTTTGGGGTTTTGAAGATTCTCCTGTGTTATGGATACCCAAACCAATTAAGTAAGATATCTTGGATCTTTTGTCTGATGTTGAAAGTGAAGGAACACTTCAACTTTGCAAATTCTACAAGCAACCCCCATGTGGGTGCTGTTGCCAAGCACCTGAGTACACAAATTTCAGCATTTTGTTGTTGTTACAATAGTTAATGTTGTCGCTTATATAGCTACAAATAAGAAGAGACTTGGTTTTTGAAACTGCGTTTGCAAATAGAGTTGGGCACATTGTGCTTTGTATGACTTAACACAAAGTATAAACAGTGAAACCTGTGGCCAGGCCATTTACCAGGCTCAGGGCACTGCCAGGGTACTTCTCTAGCACCAGGACTCCATTCTGGGCAAGAATGGCTGGCTGGCCCCTCCCTGCCTCCTATGGTCCTCTTAGTTTTCCTGATTAATTTGCACAAATTGTTGGGTGGTATGCAAAAATGGCAATCACATATGAGATTCAAGAGCACCAGGAAATCTGGGCTCATTGTGATAGCCGAGGAAAAATTATATGGTAATTTCCCCTCCTCACTTCTAAGAAGGAAACAGGTGAAGATTTACATCTGCAGATTGTGCATGCTTGTCCATTTGTGTGTAGGCATGCACCTTCACTCTCAGATACCTTACCTCTCCTTAGTCCCTATTAGAGATGGGCACGACTCGGGAAAATGACGTTTTCGAGTTGTCGTGTGTCGGAGGCAGTCCGTTTCGGCTCGTTTCCGTTTTTCGCGAAACTTCGCAAAAATTAGTCGGTTCGTTTTTTCGTTTTTTCATTATCGTTATACTGTTTTTTTTGGGGGGGTAGCGGGCTCCTGGAGGCACCTCTGTGGGGTGGGTGCCTCCTCTGGCCCACTATAAAGGGAAAGTGGGCTCCTGGAGGCACCCGTGGGTGCCTCCTATCCTCACCCACTAGGAAGGGACAGCAGCAGCAGGCTCCAAGAGACCCCTCAACATGGGGGTCTCCCCTCCTCACCTGCTGCTGCTGCAAAATGGCATGCATAACCATATGGATATGCATACCATTTGCAGGCAGTGCCAGTGAGTGACACCTGCTCAAGTACCTGATCCCTTGGTACGAGCGTGTCGCACCTGCCATGTCCCACAAAGAAGGGAATCGTACTTGCGTGTGTAGTGCAATGCAAGTAGATCTGGCTATGGGCTAAGGTGGATTAGGGTTAGGGCTAGGGTTAGGCTAATGACGGGTAAGGTTACGGTGGGCTATTGGGTTGCACCTCTGGGTGCCTCTCTGACCCACTAAGAAGACAGTCTGTGACGTATGGGTAAGGAGTCAAGGATTAGGGTTAGGGGGTTAGGGGGCTAGGGCAGGTTTTAGGGGGCTTTTTGGCACATCCCAGAAGTCTCCATGGCCAAGTGGCCATGCGATTGGTGGGATGGCTCCAAAAATTTGCATGGTCATCCCCTCCCACATGGCTGGCCAGGCCACTGGGCCAGCCCATCATTGCGCACTGCGCAGGTGTAAAAAAAATAAAATAAAATAAAATCAATGGAGGACAGAGGAGGAGAGGAGAGACATTTTGTTGCAAGAAAAAACCCACTGCTACTGTGAAAAATCTGGCAGTTTATAAATTTCCGTGTGTTTCTGTTGTGCTTGTGTGTTTTTGGACCACGATCCACGATTTCAAAAACAATATTGCGTTCGCCGCCCCATTTTGGATCCCCCGCCCGCACCACATGGCATGGCAACTCGAGTCTGGCTGCCCAGGATGGGGGGGAGGCGGGACCACCCCTCCAAACAATCCCTCCGGTAGGTGCCCTGCGCCCTTAGTCAAGCAGGCATTTTTCTGCCTGCTTTTTGGCCCGGGAATGGGTTGGGGGGAGACCCGGGAGAGTTTAAAAAAGTTTTTTCCTGTGCCGTCCGTGCCGCTTGCTTGCGCTTTGGCGGCCGGCGGCGAGACTGGGCTTTTTGCGGCGGGCGAGCCTGCTGCAAGTCCCACCAGACCAGAGCATCCCAGGACGGAGGGGGGGGAGGCCGGGACCCCCCCTCCAGACCAGAAACTCCCCCTCCGGTAGGTGCCCTGAGGCACGGCAGGCATTTTCCGCCTGCTTTTTGGCCCGGGAATGGGTGGGGGAGAGTTTAAAAGTTTTTTCCTGTGCCATCCGTGTTGCTTGAGCCGGCGGCGAGACTCGTGCCGTCTGCCGTGCGGGAATGGGTGGGGGGAGAGTTTAAAAGTTTTTTCCTGTGCCATCCGTGCTGCTTGAGCCGGCGGCGAGACTCGTGCCGTGCGGGAATGGGTGGGGGAGAGTTTAAAAGTTTTTTCCTGTGCCATCCGTGCTGCTTGAGCCGGCGGCGAGACTCGTGCCCTGTGGGAATGGGTGGGGGGAGAGTTTAAAAGTTTTTTCCTGTGCTGTCCGTGCCGCTTGAGCCGGCGGCGAGACTCGTGCCGTGCGGCTTGTTGCTGCTGAGAGCCTGCGGCGCCAGCGAGTCCCACCAGAGCAGCCCAGGAGGGAGGAGGGGGGGAGGCCAGGGACCTCCAGAAACCACCCCTCTGGTAGGTGCCCTGAGGCACGGCAGGCATATTTCCGCCTGCTTTTTGGCCGGGAACCGGTTTTTTTAGCTTTTAAAAACTTTTTTCTGTGCCGCTTGGCATCGCGCGCGATCGCGCGATGCAAGTAACGAGCACGACAAATCAGACCAAATTGTTCGTTCGTCGGTTCGAGCTCGAAGTCTGGCGGAGTAATTCCCATTACCGTTTCCGTAGAGTAACGGAACCGAGTAACGGAAACGGAAACGGAAATACCGCTAAGTCGTGCCCATCTCTAGTCCTTATTGCTTCCCTAACTTTCTTAATTAATCTCTTCCCCATCTCACCTTAGGCAACACCTGGTTTCTATTATCATCTCTAGCCCATACATAGCCACTTCTTGTCTGACTCCTTCCTGAAAGGGATAAATCTTGTGGGACTTGAAGATTGTTCATCAAATGTCCTGGAGACAGCCTAAATCAAAGAGAAAGAATTATGGATTTTTCACATCCCTAAAATGATTACATTCCCCTCAATCTCAGCACATGGAAATAGGAAGCTGTAAACTTTTTATCTTGCATATCATCAGATTCCGCCACACACAGCTTTTTGACCTGCAGAAGGTGGAAGAAATCTATAACTACAGTTCCATAGGTTGGGAGGAGGAAGACCTACAGATTATTTATGTCTTGTCTGTTTATTTGATACCTGGAACAAAGGTGGAAAGGTGGAGTAGAAAATGTAGTAATTAGAGATGGGGGTGAACCACCAAAATGGTTGATGAACCATGAACTAAAAATCCCCCTGGCCATCAAACCACAACCTACGAATCAGATAGTTGGTCCTTATTTTCCCTTTGGACACCCTGGCTTCTGGAAGGTGATCACCCCCCCCATCTGTGTGATCTCATTGGGATTGCACAGATGGGGGCTTCAGGGAGATCAGGGAAGATCCCATCTGTCCTATCACAATACGATTGCACAGGGGGGGGATTGTCTCCCTGAAGCCCAGGGAAACCCCTATCTGCCTTGCGATCACACAGATGAGAGGGTGGTGATGAATTTCCTTGGCTTTAGGGAAGCCATTGCCTGGCCTCCATCTGTGTGGCTGCAAGGCACAGAGGACTTGGGGAGTCTGTGGGATTTCAGGGTGATCGCATAGGTGGGATGATGATCATAAAATCATAGGTGAGTGAAGTTGGAAGGGGCCTACAAGGCCATCAGGTCCAACCCCCTGCTCCATGCAGGGATAAAAACCAAAGGATATTTGCCAGGTGGTTGTCTAAATTTCTCTTGATTGCCTCCAGTGTTAGAGCACTCACCACCTCTGGAGGTAATTGGTTCCACTCCAGTACTGCTCTAACAGTGAGGACTTTTTCCTGGTATTCAGCCAACAGCTGAGTTCTCTTTACTTAAGCCCGTTGTTGTGTGTCCTAAACGCTGATCAGGAACAGATCCTGATTCTCCACTGTATGATGACCCTTCTAATATTTCAAAACTGCTATCCTATCTTCCCCTGGTCTTCTTTTCTCTAGGGTAAACATGCCCAATTCTTCATTCTTTGCTTATACCTGGTTTCCACAGATACACCGATCATCCCTGTTGCCCTCCTCTGCACTTATTCCAATTTGTCAGCGACTTTCTTGAAGTGTGTTGTCCAACCTTCGACACAATACTCCAGGTGAGGCCTAACCAAGTGCTAAATAGAGGGGGGGTGAGCACCTCACAGATTTTTGGAATTATATTTCTGTTAATGCAGCCTAAAATAGCATTTGCTCTTTTTGTGTGACCACATCACACTATTGGCTCATATTCAGCTTATGATCTACCAAAATTCCAAGATCCTTCTCACATGTAATATTGCTGAGCCAGATGTCCCCCATCAAGTAACTGTGCATTTGGTTTCTTCTTCCAAGGTGCAGTACTTTGCACCTGTTTCTGTTACATTTCATTCTGTTGGTATCAGCCCAATGCTCCAGCCTATCAAGATCATTTGGAATGTTGTTTCCATCTTCTGGGGTATTAGCTATTCCACCCAAGTTTGTGTGATCCATGAATCTGGCAAGCATTCACTGCACTCCCTTGTCTAAGCCATTAATAAAAACGTTGAAGAGCACTGGACCCAGAACTGAACCTTGGGGTATCCCACTTGTTACCCCCCACACACACCTAGAGAAGGAACCATTAATCATCAACATTTACTTTAGGGAAGCCATCACCCAGCCCCCATCTGTGTGATTGCAAGGGGATCACACAGATGGAGGCTTCAGAGGACTCAGGGCATCCCTTTTGGTGTGATCACAAGGCATTGAACAGACAGAGTTTTGCCCAGGCTTTTTTATTGTTCCTTTTTTTTTAAAGGAAAGCTATGGGCTGTCTTTTAAAAAAGGATAAGTAAAAGAAGGGAAAATGTGTGGCTTCATATTCATTGGGTCCTCAGGGCCTAACAAATATTAGGGGATGAATATTTGAAAATTGGGAATATTCACTGAATATCCCGGTTTATAATGTATTAATCTCCATCTCTAGTAGTAAAATCAATCAATAAGTGAAGCAATTCCACCTAAATTTCAGCCCACCATATAATTTTACATTGAAACATTCACTCGTCCAGATAACTTCATGCCAGGAATAAGGCTTTCAATCTAGCATACTAGTTTTCATGTGAGGGGATTCTTTCCTTGCTTTTTATTGAATGGAGAATAGAGATGGGCACGAAACAAACTTTTTTCGTTTCCATTATTCATTATTCATTTTGTTACATAACAAAACGAATAATGAAAATTGTGATGAAATTGGAACGAACCGAACAGAACCATGAAAATTAGGTTCATTACGTTTCATTTTCATTAATGGTGGTGCACAATGAAATGAGCTGTTTTTAAATGTTAAAAAACATCCTGAATATCCATAAAAACCCAGCGATAATTATTTATTCTGCCTGATAATACCTAACAGGGGGTTGGGGTCCTTAAAACGTGCATTTATGTCTTTTCTCAGATCGCTGTATGTTTTTCCTTTAGGGAAGTTAGGGGACATCGACCCAAAATGGCTCCCAGGTGCCTAATATTGATTTCTTGGGTATTAAAACGCCCTGGACATCCATAAAAATGCAGCGATAATGCAATAATTATTTGAAATTATTACCTACCAGGCGGTAGGGGTCCTTAAAACGTTTGTTTTTGTCTTCTCCCATCGCGATGCATTTCCCTTTTCCCTTTAAGGATGACAAAATGGATGTTGCCACTCCAGCCACAACATGGAGGCAAGCCATGTGATGGGATCATGTAAATTACTGGACAACGTCAACAAACAGCATGCCCAGGTTGCAGACTAGGCAGGTCTGGCAGCCACAGAGGGCATAAAAAGCTCTGGCAGCCCCCATCCTCCTTGCCATCTCCAGTGGGAGTTAGGGTGGGATTGCTGTCTCTGTGACTCATTATTTTCGCTTTAGGCCAGCCAGGCAGGTGTGTGGCTCTGTGTTCCTGCCGGCTGCAGCCTGGCTCTTAGGGGAGAGAAAGAAGAGATTTCTCTCTAGCGTCACACTTGCAGCCTGCCTGTGTGCATGTGTGTGTACATCTCGGTGAGTACCCTCCCCTGCCCCACAGTGCACTGACTCTGCGGCTGCCTTGCACCATGGGCAACGCCCGCTGCTGCCTTTGCAGCCTCTCTGCATACCTAATCTATACTGTGTCTCTGCCAGCATCATTTTTTTAGTGTTTTCCCTCTGGTCTGGGGCATTGGTGGACACCCGCGCACGGAAATGCTTTAAAAATCACGCAAAAAGCGGGTAAAACAAAAAAAACCAAATAAATAAATAAATGAAAATGATTTTTTTTCAAAAATTTGCAAAAAATGAAAATGAACCAAAACGGACCCCTCAATGAAAAACAAAAAACCAAAATGCCATTTTTTCTATTCGTGCCCATCTCTAATGGAGAAGTATTCAGTCAGGAAGCCCCCTGCAGTCCAGACACAGGTTTCAGTATGCAAGGCAGTATCTCCCCAGATTTGTTTCTTCATTAAAAAGGTTTCACCTGGTCTTTGCTTCTCTTTGCCTTATTTTACCACCCATGAGGTTGCTCTTGAATTACAGTGGTGCTAAAAAAGAACCATGGTGAATATCTCTAAAGGCAGAACAGGCTGAAAAAGCTGTCAACCGCAGATTTTCCCTCAATATTCTTCTTTGCTTCCTTCCTTCCCTTCATAGCACTTCTGAATTCCTTCATGTTTTGTGTGGCCATAATTTTACCTCCCCCCTCCCCCCTCTCTCTTTCTCCCTCTTTGGTGCTATAAAAGTGGATAACTAACATCTGTTCTGAAAGCAGCCTGATAGGAGAAAAAAACAGGTACTGGCTAGAATATCACTTGATATCTCACCTGTGCAGTGCCTGTTTTTTACGCCCATTGTAAACATCCTTTCTAAAAATAAGATATACTGTGAGGTAAATGGATAGCAGTGGAAAGGCATCACAAATATAGAACACCTTTTCAAACTGGTCTATTGTGATTCCCTTTCCCCCCCTGTCTTCCTAAATGTCTTTCTTTTCTCCTTTTTAGCAAATAAAATAACTGTGATGGGGTAGAACTTGCTAACAAGTACAGCCCAGTTTCTAAATTTTGTGCACACCTACAATTTAAATTATATTAAAAGGAAAATTTAAAAAAGGAAAACATCTTTAATAAAACAAACTACTATATTAAGAACTAATGGAGCTAGAGTCTCTGCTACAACACCCATTAATTTAAGAGTTCTCTTCTGCATGTTAATGTAAGTCAGATATATAATTGGTACGTCATGTCACCTGAGCATAAATGAGAGTCTGGTTCAAATTATGCACTTTGTCTTGGACAAGTCACTACCTTTTCAACTTAGATGTCTATTGCCAGATGACAGCAATATAATGGAACCCCTTATTTGCAGAAAAATACCAAAGATTAGTGAAGCTATTGCTGTCTAGTGCTTTGTTCACTTGGAATGTTATACAAATGTATGCTGCTATTTGAAGCTTATCTCATCATCATCATCATCATATAAATTTTATTGCGTGGCTCACAGAGCCATTGCAAAGTGCATCGAATAAAAACAATGTATGCCGCTATTTGAAGCTTATCTTAACTAAGCCTAGTGGCATTTCTTTAAATTAATATTAGTTCTTTTGTAATCCTATATTGACTTACATTTTATTGCACATCTATATGTAAAATTTAATACATAAATAAATATTGGATTGCTTATTTATTGTGTGTCTAGATTGATATTTGTTCGACCTTGTAAGCTGCCCAGAGTAGCTGTGCAGCTAGATGGAGTGGTATATAAATTTAATAAATAAATAATAAATAAATTTGTACTCAAGTAAGTATATCTTCAGATATATGCACTGACAGTTGGGTCTCAGGTGGGAGATGCTGAATAGCAGTAGTGGCTGTCTGAGAGGTCCAGCATATCTCACCCCAGACTACTGATTAAATACTTAGAAGTAGAACTGAACTTGGAATGTTGGGGTCCTCAATTCCAATTTTTTTCAAGTGCTCAATGAATATGTTTGAAGATCCTTACCTGAGTTGAGAGTCCAAATGTGGCTGGACAATTGAAAGGCAGTAAATGTATCAATTCCTCAGCCTACTGGCCCGCCCCTCCCTCAGAGATAAAAACTATATGCTCATTCTATGCCCACTAAATGTGCATGGTGCCCTCTAGTGGGGTGGTGTTATGATTGTTGCACTTCCAGGACTAAATTAAAAATGATGCAACAGAAATGTATGAAAAGCAGATTGTGAGCCATGATGATCTCACTTCTTATCTAAATTATTATTATTATTATTATTTATTGGGCTTATATACCGCCCGTCTTCTCGAAGGAACTCCGGGCGGTTTACAACATAAGAAAATACTAATAACAACTGTTAAATAGAAACAATTAGGCAATTTAAAACAATTTTACACAAATTAGCAAACTGAACAATGAAGAATGGCTTTACAGATGTCGGGAAAAGGAAAAAAAAACACTTCAGTCACCAAATGCCTCGCGGAAAAGGAGAGAAAATATTGCTTATTATGCAGAAACACCAAAGGGAGACAATTATTTGCTTCTGCTTATATACTGCCTCATACCACTTCAAGTGGTCTTTGGGCAGTTTACAGTTTTTAATTGCAGTGTGCAGGCTACACATTGCCACCCCCAACAAGCTGGGTACTCATTTTACTGACCTCGGAAGGATGGAAGATCATGAACCTGCTACTTGGAATTGAGCCCCAGCTCATGAGCATAGTTTTAGCTGTAGTACGGGCATTTAACCGCTGCACCACAAGGCTCCTATGAAACCAATTATTTGAAACCAGTTTTAAAAATGAGCCTAGATAACAATGAAGCATAATGAATACTTCTGACTTACAGCCACTCTTTTCAGGGTTTTCTAGGCAGAGAATACTGGGGGCACCCTGGAAATGTGCAGCCTGGGTCTTCTGGGATGCACAATGAGGAACGGTACTCTCAGTTTCTGTCTCTACTGCCAGGTATCTAATTTACTGAGCCATAATTATAGTGATACTGAAATTTCTGGTATCTACATCTTGTTTGTAACACACCCTCAAACAACGCATGGACTAAAACTCACAGAACAACGCATGGACTAAAACTCACAGAAATGTTCCTTTCTCTTGACCCTGGGAGCTGTGGGATGTACATTTTTTGAGTACTGCCCTTTGAAACATTTATAACCATATGTAGAATTGTTTTTATTGGCAAATACTGGGAATTTTCCATTTTCGTGTCTTCTGGAAGGAATGAGTACTAGGTTAACTTTGTGCCCTGTCTTGTAGATTATATTTGTTTGAAGAGGAACATATGGCCTCTCCCATTGTGGGGGTTATGACCCTGGGAAACTATCAAGTTTAATTTATGGAAAAGTGCCAGGAAACTGCAATACACTCTTATCCAACTTCCAAAGGGAAAATTCTAAAATGGGGGGAAATAAAAAAAGAATTGAAAGGAAAGAAAGATTGCTTAGTTGTTATTTAAAACCGCAATAATACCGGATGATTGGAAGACAGCTAACATTTTTCCAGTCATCAAAAAGGGCAAAAAAGGAGAGCCAGGGAACTACAGACTGGTCAGCCTAACATCAATCCCAGGAAAATTCTGGAGCAGCTTATAGAGCAGTCACTTTGCAAGTATTTGTGTACCTTGAAAACAGTGCTGTAATAACAAAAAGCCAACACGGATTTGTCAAGAATAATTTCTGCCAGATTAATCTGATCTCATCTATCATCATCATCATCATCATCATCATCATCATCATCATCATCATCATCATCATCATCATCATCATCA
>JAHTLZ010000015.1:17041374-17069793 GCA_023846285.1 Phrynocephalus versicolor
CATCATCATCATCATCATCATCATCATCATCATCATCATCATCATCAGGTAGAGGTTGGGAATGCTGCAGACA
Source organism: Phrynocephalus versicolor (assembly GCA_023846285.1). NCBI lineage: Eukaryota > Metazoa > Chordata > Lepidosauria > Squamata > Agamidae > Phrynocephalus > Phrynocephalus versicolor. The sequence goes on from JAHTLZ010000015.1 coordinate 17,041,448, forward strand.
TAATATGTCTTGACTTCAGCAAAGCCTTTGAGAAAGTTCTTGATGATATGCTGATTAGCATGATTACTAGGTGTGATAAAAGTGTCAGGTGGATACACAGTTGGCTACAGAATAGGCACGAAACAGAAAAACGGTTTTTCATTTTGTTCCGTTTTGTCCTGCTGGCATTTCGTGAAACAGTAATGAAATGATCTATTACTGTACACACCTCCTTCTCCTCCTGGGCTACGGCAGCAGCGGCTGTAGCAGCGGGCCTAGGTTGGCTTGCCAGGCATGTTCATCAGCTGGCTAGTGGGGCTGCAGTGGCGGCGGCTACGGCAGCAGCTCCAGCGGTGGTGGTGAAGGAGGAGGGAGACAACCAAAGAGGTAAGGGAGTTTTACAGATAAACAAAATGGTTTGTTTTAATGAAAAACAAACAAACATCAAACACCATTTTGTTTCATCTGTAACAAACAAAATGCTGCTTCTTCAGTTCCATTCGGTTCTGTTCGATTTGTTACGTAATTAACCAATGAATTGGCATTTCGTTTTTCTTTTTGTGCCCATCCCTACTACAGAGACATAGTCAGAGTGTGCTTATCAATGGTTCCTTTTCATACTGAGAAGATGTAACAAGTGGGATAGTCCAGGGCCCAGTCTAGGGCTCAGTGCTCTTCAACATTTTTATTAATGACTTTGTAGGAGAGAGTGCAGGCAATACTTCTCAGATTTCCAGATGTCACCAAAATGCATGAAACATATAGTACTTTTAAGACTAGGAACAACAACACCTGCTGCATTTGATTATCCTGCAATGGCAACCTCTCTGAAGAGGTCTCCATCAACAGGGGAGTTAAGCAAGGCTGCGTTCTTGCCCCCACTCTATTTATCCTGTACATCAATGACCTTGCCCCTCTTCTGTTAGAAGTGAATAGTCATTGTCCCAGATTGGGGCATCTGGCAGTTCCTATTCTTCTATATTCAGACAACATGGCATTACTACCATGTACTAAGATAGGTTTAAGGCAGTTAATTCTAAAACACACCAACTATCTCTCTTGTAATAAAATAACCATTAACTACAGTAAATCCAAAATAATTGTATTTAGTAAGACATGAAAACCCCAGCCCTGGATATTTCATGGGAGAACAGTCTACCAGGTTAAAGAATTCAAGTATTCAGGACTAAATTTTCACTATTGCAATTCGTGGGCCAGATAGCACCACATTATTACTAATAGAGATGGGCACGAAATGAACTTTTGATTCATTTTGTTATTTCTTATTCATTTTGTTATGTAATGAAATGAATAACAAACTGACCCCTCTAAGAGAAACAAACAAAATGAAATGGAAATTTCCATTTTGTTTCACTTTGTTTCATTTGCTGGTGTCTCCTACCTGGGTCCTGGAGTTGTCCTATTCCTGGTCTGGTCCTCCTGGCTGCAGGTAGGGGGCTCCAGGGAAAAAAAGGCAACCCACCCATGCTACATGCAGGCCAAGTGATTGGCAGTAAAAAATAAAATAAAATATTTTTTTTTAAAAAAAGGAGTATGAACTCAGCCCCAGCGGTGGCTGGGTTGGCCCTCTAAAATGAATAAATAAATAAATAAAAATAAAAAACCAGCGCTGACCCGGCCCCAGGGGCCGCATGGTCGGCACTTGATAAAAAAACCAAAAACCCCATGGCTGGCAAAAGTTTTAAATAAAAAAGCCAACCGGCCCACACTACAGCTGTAGCATGGGCCACGTGGTCAGCAGTAAAATAAATAAATAAATAAATATGAATGAAATAAAATAATAAAAAAGGAGTGCCGACCCAGACCCAGGGGTGGCCAGGTCGGTGCTTTAAAATGAAAAAAATAAAAAATAAAAAATAAAGGAAGCGCCGACCGGCCTCAGGGTTGGTGCTTGAAGGGGAAAAAAAGAATAATGAATCAAAACAAACAAAATGAATATTTTAAAAAATCGTTATAAACAAAATGAAATTAACCTAACCTTAAAAGGAAACAAACCAAAATGAATTGCCATTTTTTCGGTTCATGCCCACCTCTAATTACCAATTCAGTAAAGTTGACCACTCAAGCAATTCTCTGCTTTTTCCATGTATGGGGCAATGCACATATTCCCACTGTCCTGTGATTACATAAAGCTAAGTTTATCTCCTAATTACTGCTTGGGATGCCCATTGGGCTGGATGCTTTCAACTCCTCGGTGGAAAGGCTCCAGGCCTCTTTTCTTTACAAAATCTTTGATGTATCCCAGTGCGTGCCATATGTAGCATTGTGCCTGGAGGCCAGATTAACTAGACTTGAATACATAAATGCAGTTAAGATCCCTTAATTAGAGGCATCCTGTCTGATCTCTTCTACTCTCCTGGTCTAAAATTGTTCTCCCAAAAGGTTCAAACTATGGGTAACTTCCCGGAGCACTTGGGTGCTCTATCCTTTGTGCTATTTTGCAGATTGCTAAATGCTAGGCTTCTGGACACTGTAAGAAAAGACCTTACTGCAACAGCCCACAAAGCATATTCATTTTTAAATCTACAACTCCCTCTATACATTGACTAGCCGGCCAGTTATTTGCATTTTGTAGAGAGCCCTCAAGAACGGCGTGCCTTCACCTTAGCAAGATGCAAGGTACTTCCATCTAATGTCTTATATGGCATATTTAGCTCTCAATCATTGGAAACACAGCTCTGCCCTGGAAATTCCAAGGCCATAGAGTCCCTGGAGCACATGCTTCTTTACTGTGCCATATATAGGGATATCTGTGTATCAATTTTGGAGCTGATTCTTGCCCCTTTTCCTGGCCTATCAGAGGAGGTAGATTTGTATAACAAAATTTACACCAGGCAGATCACCAAATATATTAGCCTGTTACTACAGTGACGTAGGTCACGATTCCCAACACAATCTTTTGCTTTGCACTCACAGGATGAAAATAGCTATTCCCATTTATCCTAAAGCCTCACAGTTGATGGATACTGTCCCTTCAAATGAAAATATTATGTTGTATTATGTTCTGTCATATCATGCTTTGTTTTCAGCAGCCATGTTATTCTCTGTCCGGGCACATACTCCTCATTCATGCAAGTACTGCTGCCTGCTGTGTCATATGTTGTATATTCTGTTGGATGCCAACAAAGGTTCTATATGTAGTAGGGATGGGCACAAAATGGAAAAATAATGTTCTGTTCCTTTTTGTTTTGTGCTCACCCCTGTTTTGTTTCATTTCATTTCTTATGAATTTTTTTTAAAAAAAATCATACAAAAGGAAAACAAATGAAATGAAATGGCTCCCCTGGGATTTAGTGCCTGGGATTCCAGGAGCCATTTTTAAAGGATCCCCTGGTACTGACTAGGCTAGGTTTAAAGGGGTCCAGCCATTGACAGCTCAGCAAAAGCCCTGTGAAAATGGTCCGGAGGGCAGTTCTGGCAATCACGCTGCCATCCCAAGCATTTTCAGAGGGCTTCTGCTGAGTTGTCAATGGCTGGACCCCTTTAAACCTGGCCCAGTCGGCACAAGCGGGAGCCCCTGGTACCTACTTGGCCAGGTTTAAAGGGTCCAGCCCATCGACAGATCGGCAGGAGCCCTCAGAAAATGGTGGTCTACCCAACCATTTTCTGAAGGATCCTGCTGAGCTGTCAATACTGTAGCTGGAGCCCTTTAAACTTGGCCCAGTCAGTATCATAGGGTCTCCCTGGTGCCGTCTGAGCCAGGTTTAAAGTAGCCCAACCATTGACAGCTCGGCAGCAGCCCTCTGAAAATGGTCAGGTAGGCAGTTCCGCGTGATCTCACTGCCTACCTGACTGTTTTCTGAGGGCGCCTGACGAGCTGTCAATGGCCCAGCCAGTAACACAGGGACCCACTGGTGCCGACTGGGCCAGGTTTAAAGTGGTCCAGCCATTGACAGCTCAGCAGGAGCCCTCAGAAAATGATGGGATGAAACATTTTGTTTAATGCAAAAATGACTGTTTCATTTTGTCTATAATGGAATGCTGCTTCCTCACTTAGTTTCATTTTGTTTAGTTTTGTTATGTAATGAAACAATGAAACAGCATTTCGTTTTTCATTTCCTGCCCATCCCTAGTATGTATGTATGATTAATGCTCAGATGATTGATTGGAGAATTACCTTGCACCAAATTTAAAAGCATGGGTACCAAAAAGTGACACTGTGTTTAATGGGCCAGGATAGACAGGACTGCAGCCTCAGTTGACAAAGAATTATGTCTGTGACTTCATCTCCTTTGCCTGTTGGGCTTCCTGCCTTTTAAAAAGTATACTGCTCTGTCAGATAATCAACTCTTGTTTTCTTTTATTGAGTTCTGTGTGTACCTATCTAATTTTAAACATGTAATTTTTTTGTAAGTGCTTTAACCATTTTTTATATTAAGGTTCCCATAAACCAATTCCATTTTATTAAATTTTTGTGAATTACCTCTAGTGTCAGCTTTCCCAATAAATTGAAAGAGTGAATCTTCCTTTGAATAAAAGGAAGAAATCAAAACTGACTTTATATATATCTTCTCATACTGAAAATATTCACTTGGCTCTTTTTTTGCACAATTCATACAGTACGCAACTTGCTCAGTTCATAGCTGTGAACTGTGTTGGTAGCAACTAAGCTTAGGATGGTCTTCAAGAAGGCATACACAGAGCTAGGTTTTATTGCTACTCAGGCTGCACATTTCCTTAGCCATTTGAAAATTGTTAGTATATGCAATTTCAGACAACTCCTTTTGTAAGTTTATTTCCCCACCTTCCCCTCTTCTTTTGTAAGCTGAATAATCTATGTTTTATACATTTTAATTCTGTCGGTCATGCATTTTATGCCTTCCATGGGCTAAATCCAGTTCAGAGTTTCAATGAAAATATTTATTTATTTATTTATATACTGCCAAGCTTAATTCAGAGAACAACTCCAGGTGGTGTAATTATCTTAACTTTGGAATGTAATAAGTCAGGGGTCCTCAACCTAAGGCCCGGGGACCGGATGCAGCCCCCCAGGGTCCTGAATCCAGCCCCCGGGACCAAATGCAACCCCCCCACCTATCCCCTTCTTTGCGAGCAAGCCGTCCTCCGCAACTGCTTCTATTGCTGAGGCAGTTCAAAGTGGTGGGCTTTGTCACTTCTCCCTCTCTCCCCAACTACTGCCCAGATTATCGGCATGCTGACTAGTGGGACATTCAAAGTGGGAGGGCCGCAGCAAGGTCCCCCGCTCCCCCCCACCCGCCACCCAGATGGTCAGGGCACCAGCTGCAGCCGAGCGGGGCAATTTAAAATGGGAGGGCTGTGGCAAGGTCTCCCACTCCCTGCATGGCCCTGAGGCTCCACCCCTGCTCCTCCTCCCCTCTGTGAGTGGGCTGTGGGTGCCTTTGGGCAGGCCTTCCTGCCTCCACTCCCTTCTTCCCAGCCCTTGCTCCCTCCCTCCCTTACTTGCAGCGCAACAAGTCAGGCCGGGCCAGGCCAGGCCAAGAAAGGAGGCAGCTTTCCCTCTGGGGTGCAGCGAAGACATGATGGCCAGGGCGCATGGCTGGATCGGCATGCAGTGGCGCCAGCCTTGTTGCCCTTGCTGTGGCTGCTGCTCCTCATCCTGAATGGCTGCCCAGAAGGTGATGAGGGGCCTGAGTTTGCCTGGGCTGCCACCTCCTTCCTGACACAATGAAGGAAGGAAGGAAGGAAGGAAGGAAGGAAGGAAGGAAGGAAGGAAGGAAGGAAGGAAGGAAGGAAGGAAGGAAGGAAGGAAGGAAGGAAGGAAGGAAGGAAGGAAGGAGAGCCACTCCAGCTGCTGCCACTGTAGTAGGAAGAAGAGGTGCAGCAGAGAGATGCCAGCAGTGGCACCTAAGGGTGACAATCTGGGGCAGGAGGCATTGCTGGGCCCCCAGAGATGCACTGATCATGGACTGATCATGGGGGCTCTGCCCACTTGCCCCTCTGTCCCCCCTTGTTTCCCATGTCAGCTTTTTTTAGAGGGGGCTGTGGTCTGGCCCCCAGTGGTGTTTGTGGTGGTGGTGGACTGGCCCACTGTTTGAAAACTTTGAGGACCCCTGTAATAAGTGTCGACGTAACAGGTTCCATTAATCTTAAAGTGTCTGTTCTTTGCAGGCATAGATTTAGTCTTACATAGTTAGCATATTGGTTGAAATTCTGCTGCTTAAACTAGTAAGTCACAGTGGAGCAGGCCAATTGAACCGGAAAGGATTTGATGAGACTATGCCTCCAGATGTTCCATTCATTCCAACAGGCCTTTTCTACTATGACTTACTATGCTAAGCAATGAGATTTCAGCCAATATATTGGAAAACTACATAATCAGAATGGAAGTAGAAATTAAGAATGCATCACAGAAATAATGGGCACAATTTTGAGGTGCTTCATAGAAGAATCTGGCCTTATTATTTCTTACAGAAGACTTTAAACAAAAATCAGCAACATTTTTTTTGTTTGAGTTGTTTGAATTTTTTTCCGAGTCTTCAAGAAAATCCTTTTTCTCATGATAAAACACTGTGAAGTTCCTTGCAACTTTAAACACATTTACTCTTTGATGTGTGAGGGCGTTTAAAATGAAAGATGGGTAAGTTGTCATTAAGCTTATATGGAGCTGGGAGATTGATCTGTTTTGTACCTTTATATATATAAAGGTACAAATATATATAATTTGTGTTGCTTTTTATTGGTCCTTGTTCGTGCACTCTCTTTGATTATATCATGTATTTTTTTATATTTACAGAGCTCCTGAAAAAGTTATGGCAAAACATCCTGGGATCCATGTTGCCTTTAATTACATTAGCTTTTTCTTTCTTGTTTCTCAAATTCTACCCTATCTATATCACGTTTGGCTGCAAAAACCACTGCCATGTTGAGACAGAATTATCCTCACCCCTCCAAGTTAACCACACTGTTGATCCAGTTGTGGTACATTTGTTAGTAGTCCTTTCAAGTAAAGGCTGTCAAAATAGCATTTCATGCCTCCCATCCCAGTTTTGTAAACAAACTCTTCCCTCAGCCTCAGAGGATTCCTTTTGGCTCCTTAGCCTAACACAGGGATTCCAAGGACAAACTGCTGGTCCTGTTCTTTTTGCACTGGAACCAGAAAGAGTAAAGATTCAACAGTTGCTTCTTAAATAGGGCAAGGACTCGAAGAGAAATGACATATTTGAGAAGTGCAGTTCTGAACACTGCTACTAATGGGTTTTTTGAAGGCTTGGTGCAGGACTTGAGACTGTTAAAAGACATTCAGATGCTGCCACTTCAGAGAGTATACAGTGATCCCCTGCCCGTTGCAGGGGTTAGGGACCTGACCCGCAATAATTGAAAATCCATGATATGCAGATGCAGGTTGAGTCAGGCCTGGGGGGGGGGGTAGCTGGGACCTCTTGCATTTACCCCTAGCCTGGCCCTACCCCGAATGGGCCTGTGACCACCTTCCCAGGCCTTCTGGAGGCCCCAAAAGGGCCTCCCTGTGAACCGGAAGTGACTTCCGGTACACTGGGAATCATTTCTAAGGCCTCTGACAGGCCTAGAAAGGCTCTTGGAGGCTTCATAAATGATTTTCAGCAATACAGAAGTCACTTCCAGTTCACAGGGAGGCCCTTTTGGGGCCTCCAGAAGGCCCAGGAAGGCCTTACAGGCCTTTTTGGGGCAGCTCAGTCCTGGAGTAAGTATGGGAGGCTTGAAACAGGACTTTCCCCTTACCCTAAGGGGCCTTTTTTCATATACAGTGGTACCTTGTATAAAGGAATTAATTCGTTCCAAATGAAATTATGTTAAGCAAATTTTCCTTTATACAAATTCCCATAGGAATGCATTGAAAATGGAGTAATCCCATTTTTATGTTGTATGGATTTTCCCCATAGGCGATTATGTTAAGCAAATTTTCCCTATCTCTGGAAATTTTTATGTTGTGCAGATTTTATGTTATACAAGCTGTTTGTTATACAAGGGTCTACTGTACTGCGGTTCTGCGATATAGCGGAACCACAGTATATGAACCGCGAAAGGGTGGGGGACCACTGTATTGACTGCTGCTTTCCACAGGTCCTCTCACTCACCTGCCTGCTTTTCTCCCTTCCTTCAAATGCACTGTCAGCAGCCCAGCACAGAAAGCACCTCCTGCTTTTCTACAATGGACCCTGCCACTGTAGTCACATGATAATTGATTGGATATGTCTGGCAAGGGGGAGGGAAAGGGGCCCAGCTAGGCACCATCTGCCAAAAGAGTATCAGATAAATGATATGCTTTGAATGAAAACATTCCTGGTATACTCCCTTCTAGAACCATCTACTAGAACCTACCTTTCTACTAAACAATAGTATCAGAATTTAATTTCAGCTTCTTCACACTCATCAAGACTATTATTCAACCCAAGCAGCATCTGAGAATATTGCTTTCTTAATGCTGGGCCACGATGACAAAAAACAAGGAGTGTCATCTTAAGGACACATCATTCCAAAGGTCTGAATGACATGTCTGAGTCCACTCCTCTCCTATGAAGAGCAGAACCCTGTGGGTCTTCATTTGGAGCCTCATGGCACAGTCGTTAAACTGCTGTACAGCAGCCTTAACAGTGCTCACAACCTGGGGTCCAATCCCAGGTAGCTGTCTTGTGGTTGACTCAGCCTTCTATCCATCTAAGGTTGGTAAAATGAGTACCCAGCTCACTGGGGGTGGTGGTGTCATGTGTAGCCCGCATAATTAAATTGTAAACCACCCAGAGAGTGCTTTAATCTCTATGGGATAGTACATAAGCAGAACACTTTGCTTTTGTTTTATTTACAATAAGCAATGGCATGAAACCATAACTTTCACTACTAGATTCTCTATGCAACACAAAAAGTGACAATGAGAGCCACTGGAAATAGAACTCTCAAAATCCAACCAGGTAACAAGTTCTTTGAAGAATTTCAGGAAGAGTAATAGAGCTACATTCTTATCCTCAGGTTTCACTCCTCCTCTCAAGTCAGAACTCTTTTATTTTCCTCATGCTCATTTTTAGTCACCATTCAGACATCACAAATGCACAGAAATATTTGGGAATGTTTTGGTACAAATCAAATCAGACAGGCTATAAATCAGCTTGAAGTCAATTGGCAGCAATTTGTGAGACAAATAATTCAGAATGAAGCAAACTGGATAGTACTGTATCCACAAACCCCTAATATGTAACAACTGTGTTACAAAATGTGGGAGTCCAAGCCAAAATATGGCCACAAACCAGTATGGGATGGGCAAAAAAACTCCCATTTCCTCTCAGCCAGGATCCAGCCCCAACAGGTGACCAGTCAAACTCGCACTGGTTGTACGGTGGGTGGGTGGGATTGAAGCCTTGGAAGAGGCTGAAGCCCTGAGGTGGAGAGGCTTTGTAGCCTGTTCCCTCCCCCTCCCTTCGGATGTGAGCTCTGTGTCCCACGTTGTCCCAAACAGGAGGCAAAGACACACCACACACTGAAGCAAGCTCAGCAACGGAGTGATGCCTTTTCAACAGATATCTTGTCAAGATATCCGAAAGTAAGATTAAAGGTCATTCTCCAGGACAGGAATTTTTATATAACAGTGTCACATTTTATTGAAAAATCCACCCAGTATTAGGCCTACATCATAGATGTTCTGCAAGATACCCACTGGAAGAACTGTAAATAATCTCCTCAGTCTTCAAACACATGCCATGTACAGTTTGTTGAGAAAATACACCTTGGACAAAACAATTGCCAGCAGTTCTCTTGGATTTTCCTCATTTAGGTTTTTCATTTGGTTGTCCTAGCCGATGAAATATATTCGGATAAAAATTGCCCAAAGTCATTGGGGTTGGATGGGGTTCATAATGATGAGAAGTAAAGGTGACTGCTTGACTTAATGTGAGTGGGTTGGTCCCATTAAAATGGCAAGGCAAGGCAAGGCATGCCCATTAAACCACAATTCCAACCCTAAGTGTAATCTTATTGCTACTTCTCAGACCGTTTGAGTTCTTATGGGCTCAGAAAATACTTCATAGCTCACTGAGGTTAACCACGATTGGTAACAGTGTTCCCTTCCCCTCTCTGTTCACCTCTCCCTGCAATAATCCAATATAAGCCACTAGGCTCAGCTAAGTGTCCCTGATCTATCCCATTCAAAGCTGTTAAACGGAGAAGAAAAAGTTGCCCTGGGACTTTCTCTCTTGAGTGAGGTTCTAAAGCCAATAAAGCCATCAAAGGCTAAGAAGAATGAAGTTGAAGCAATGGAAACTGGCAGCTGGGCATACTGGCCCGGGAGAATCTGAAATGAAGAAGCTGAAAGCTTAGCAAAGCCCAGAGATGAAGCAACTGAAACAGCAGCAGTCCAGGTAAAGCCAGCTGTGAAAAGCGCAGAGATCAAAGCCGTGCTGGTGAAATGTCACTCTGAATATGCATTACGTTGATTCATCCCAAACTAGGAATTAAAGGCTCTTTATTATATGACAGTCTAAATTATAGTAGTGCTTTGAAAATGAGAATTAATCGTGTCAGAGAAATCAAATGACTGTGTTTTAATAGAACACATTTAAAGCACCTTCATTTCCAGTTGTGATTTTCCTTAGAGCTGTTTTTCAAGTATCCTCTCTTTAGAAACCAAACTTTCCTTTTCATGGGGACTCATGTTGAGCTCAGTCTCCTCTTAAGCACTTACCAGGCACCAGTATTTTTGTCGTTTAGCCATGAAGGGAAGTTGTTAAAATTTGAAATGTTGTGTATTGTAAGAATTTAAACGGATTATTGGTGTGTGGTTTCAGGGAAAAAAAAGCCTTAAAAGTAAAGTGCAGTTTAAAATTACAGTCTGGAACTGCTACCATGAGTCATCTGGTAGCACTTTGACTGTACCAAAACAATTGACCACACACCAAGGTTACAGAATTTGTAAACAATGGCCGCTAAGTAGTTGTATATCTTTCATTGAAGACTTCTCATCTTTTGGGGAAGTATAAATACATGAACACTATGAAATTCAACAATATGGCATACATAAAAAACAAAAATGAAGGTACTCTTTCCCTAAAGTTAAGAGATAGTCTAAATAATGAATCATGGAATCTTAGAACAGTGAAGTTGGAATGAGCTTTATAAGGCCATCACCTTGTTGTTCAGTTGTTCAGTTGTGTCCAACTCTTCATGACCTCATGGGTCAGAACACACCAGGCCCTTCTGTCTTCCACTGCCTCCCGGAGTTTGGTCAAATTCAGTAGGCCATCACCTACTGATGTTCAAAAAGGGATCACATAAATTGCACAACTAAAAGTGGCTAATTGAGAAGCTATTGAGCAGGTGTTGTTCACATTCCCGACCATGTGTCCCAGCTCTTTACTAAGTAGTTACAATTAGCTGCAATAATCCTTGCCCTCTCACATTAGGATTTGAGCCAATACATTAAAAAAACTAAGAAAGAAGCATCAAACTACAGTAAACAATACATACAAACAATATATCAATTCATAAAAAGAATAGCATTAATTATGGTAAAACTACCATGGGACCATTCAGAGGAAAACAAAGCAAAGCAAAGTGTTCTGCTTATATATATACCGCCCCATACCACTACAAGTAGTCTCTGGGCGGTTTACAATTCTAATTACAGTGTGCAGGCTACACATTGCCCCCCCCCCCCAGCAAGCTGGGTACTCATTTTACTGACCTCGGAAGGATGGAAGGCTGAGTGAACCTTGAGCCTGCTACCGGGGATTGAACCCAGGTCGTGAGCACAGTTTTACCTGCAGTACAGGCATTTAACCACTGCACCACGAAGCATTACATCAATTTATTGATACCCAGAAAATTTGTACCTTTCCTCTTCTTAATTCATACAGGGAGTTATGCCATCACTTCTGCAGTTACACTATCTAAGCTCACCTATCCTAACTCTTCTGTGATGCATACTTCCCCAGTGCCAGTGCTCACTCATATACTAAAGTACAAACGTGGTTTCTCCAAAAGATGCCCATTCAACATTTTCTGCCTCACTACCCTTGGTGCCAAAGTGTCTTTAAGTTTCATTTTTGAAGAAATCACTCTAGGTTCCTGAGAAATAGGTTTTGGTTTTCCCACTTGCAAGCAGAAACCTAGACTTTACTTCTAATCTATAGGGCTAAATGGGACTCCAAATATTGGGAATTATTTTTAGAATTATCAAATGCATATTTGAATATGTTTGGAACTATGTTTGATATAATTTTATATTATTTGTATATATTTACTGTAGGTGTTTTATAATACTTGTATGTATTTTCTACTTTCTAAACTGCCTAGAGTAGCCTTTGGGCTGGATGGCTGCAGTAAATAAATGAACAAACAAATAAATATCTGAATATGGCATTATTTGGTGACATTTCAGTATTTCTAAATCTGAAGGCACATCCTTACTATTCCTGTCAGTCTGGTTAATCAAAGGAAGCTATAGTTCAATAAAACATCCACAACAGTTATCTGATTTCAGGGCCAACATTTGTTCTGTCAGTTTCTCCATAATTGCCACCTGCCACACTTCACCATACAATGACCTGCGTGAAAGATTCACAGGTTCCACTGAGAAGCAATCAGAGATCTAGCAGCTTGACAGAGAATCAGATCAAAAACATTACGTAGCATGTTCCATTCTAATTTGTAAACAACGATAATAAATCCAATATCAGGTGTAATATTAGATTAAGACTCATTGTGACACCAATTTCTTTAAGCCTTTCTTCCTAAAAAGGGTGAAACTTAGAGTGTGATGTCCCATATGGTAGTAAGAACCACTCTGCCAACATTCTGTAATCAGTTCCACAGAAGGAGTAAATCAGAGTCAATGTCATCCACACCCTCTGTTTTCAAAGGAAAGGAGGAAGATCCAGTAATAAGACCCACTTTCTTGAAATCCACTCCAACATTGAGGACTAATGCTGTGATTTATTTTGCTGTGATGTTCAGGAATGAGATACCACTGATAGGTGATATGCTGGTACACACATGAACTCTAATTTTGGCAGAGGTTTATCTCATGTAAAGTTCCAATAGGTATTGGTGATGTTAACATTAGTATCACTCTCCCATGTAAATTTACCTCCTTAGGAGGATCTATAATCACAGCCTATCAAGATGCCATATAATTTGGAGATTAATCCTTTCTGACTGTTTTTAGTAGATGATATCAGTGATTCAATTGGAAGGGACAACTAAGTAGCCAAAGGTATTGTAGTAAAATGTGTGCTTCTAAAATTGCTGTCTTTGGCTGAGAAAAAACGGAACACTGTTGAGTCACTAATCCAAGAACATAAGAATATAAGAAGAGCCATGCTGGATCAGGCCAAAGGCCCATCTAGTCCAGCTTCCTGTATGTTACAGTGGCCCCACCAAATGTGTCTGCATAATACTAGCTATCTCTCTCCTAATACCACTCCTCTGCATCTGGCCCTTGAAGTACCCCAGTTTTAAGATTGGAGATTACACATCTCCAACATGGTTTGTAACCTGTGATGGACTTTTCCTCCAGGAATCTGTCCAATCCCCTTTTGAAGGCATCCAGGTCAGATGTCATTACCACCTCCAGTGGCAGGGAGTTCCACAGAAAAACAACACGCTAGGTAAAAAAAAAATCTTTTGTCTGTTCTTACTCTCCCAGCCCTCAATTTGAGTGTATGTCCCCTAGTTCTGGTATTTTGTGAGAGGGAGAAGAGCGTCCCTCTATCCACTGTACTCGTGCCCTGCATTTTATTTTGTACATCTCAATCATATCCCCCCTCAGGTACCTTTTTTTCCAGACTAAAGAGCCCCAAATGATTTAGCCTTTCCTCATAAGGGAGGTCCCCCAGCCCAGTGATCATTTCATTAATCTCCAGTAATCTTCTCCTATCCACTTGACCACTCACAATACAGCATGAGGCACAGCAGAAGCACAACACAAATAAACTGAAATTATCCTTCATTACGTTACAGCTGATAAAATTATGTCTTCATGGGCAGGGGGAGTTATAGACAAGTAATGAGTTAATTCACAGCACAGGAACTGTGAGAAAAGTCCAAGGAACTTTGTAACGTGTACTTCTCATATTTAGGACTAACTCATGCTGAAATCTGTTTGATAGGGTCTGCCGGCACAATGAGAATACCATAAGCGGCTGCAGCCAACTGTCACTGAGTAAAGTCATGCTTTTGAAGTTTGGGGCTATATACAACTTGGTCTCATTGTATGCCAATGCTACATATTCTCAATTTACAAAAAGAAGCCTTTATTGAGCACCTGTCTGCCTCTGTCAGTAACATCATTCACGCTGCTCTAGTGGAGCGGTGCAACAGGATTTCAGGCAGTTGTGATTTGCTTTTATTATTTATTATTTCGTTGCTTATTTTCACCTCATATGATTTCAAAATGTGAATGAAGAGATGTGGACCACAATCCTCTTGTGCTGCTGCTCAGAAGGTATGTGTTTTGAAGGTAAATTGGGCCTAGTTAAAAACTCTTTGTAGACATTATCAGTTGCTTGTTTTTTTTTAAGTAGAGAAGTCTTACAATTATTGTGGCACAGCAAAATCCAACAGCAACATTTATATATAATTTTGACTGTGAAACTTATAGACGTGTCCTCTTCCAATGTGTAAACAAATGATAACATTTTTTAAAAGGTGGAATAACTTTTCACTTCTAATCATTTGACATTTGCAAGCCACACAGAAAACTCTGCATTTTTACTCTCTGACTAAAGTGTTGGAATCATTGTCCAAACGACTCTGAATTCAAAACCTGTATAAATGGGTATGACATATAGTCAATGGCCTCTATGATTATACTTGTCAAGAATTTGGCTGGGATTTGTTTTAAAAGCAGGTTACACTGACCCAGAGTCAGCAGGCAACAATAGGTGGTGCATTCAGCTCAGTATAGCAGCACTGTCAGTTTCATTAGTGGGCACATTATTCTGTAGTTTTCCTGGCGTCTCTGAGGTATTTTAGCATTTCTGTGTCTTTCTGACAAAATACGACGGGTTCTTTTATTATAATCCTGATGAAGTAAAACTGACAATGCCATCTAGCTTCATAAAATGGTTTTAAGTCGCAGGGACAATCCATACTATCACCACGTCAGATATTTTACATTATCGGGACTGTCAGCATCTCACAGAATTAGTGTTACATTTCTATAAAATGGATGGCTGCGTTTTAGGAAATCTGACATGACAAACGAGGAGGGGGAGGAACCCCGTTGGTGTTGTGAAATACTGTGGGGTGGGGAGGGAGAACCCCAAGTGTCCCTTGGCCTTTAATGAGACTTTTGCTCATTTTTATGATCCTCCTGTGCACTTTGGACCAGTCAGCAAGTGATGGAGAACATACAGGGTATTTAGAAGCAGGAAGGAAAAGAATAGGCTGTCGGATTCTGACAAATTATCCCTGGAGAAGAAAATAACTCCTTAAGAAATATAGTTGGTGCTAAATTTAATAAAAGCCAGTCCTGATGGATTCCCTCTGGAATTCTGCAAAGACCCTTTCATGTGTACTTTATCCCCACTGCTGTCAAAGAGTTTCAGAAAAGTTTTAATACAGTATCTGAAGAATTTCCCTTCCTACCCCAAGACTACAATTATTTCCCACGCTGCTCTAGTGAAAGAAATGGGGCAAGTCTGCGAACACAGACCTCCACTTAATAAACCATAAATGTAATTGCCAGATTCTGACATTGCCATTGCTGGTGGAAGGGCGGCATATAGAAGGAGCATTTTAGGATTCAGACAACTGGCTTGGTTAGGTTAAGATGACATTTGGTGGAAATGGTTATCTAATGACATACTTTTTCAGCTTCAGGCCCATTGTAAGGGTGGAAAAAAATAAACCTCTATTAGTACCCTGAAACAAAAGCATTTAAAATATTTAAGTTGGAAATAAAATGTGCATTGTACATTAGCTATGCTTCTAAGAACATGTTGGGGTTGAACAAAATAAGCCTTTGAGCACTGTTTTCATAGTTTATCAAAGTGAGTTATTGTTGTGTTTTTGCCGTATTTTAATAATGGGAGTTTTTAACCATGTGATAGGAATTCCAAATATAATATGTTTTATTTCTATTTTTTTAAATAATAATAATAATAGCTGTCTTTTCTTCCTGATGAGATGCAAAGAACATTATCAAAGCCTGTAAGCTTTAAAAGAAGAGTTTATTGATCTTAGCTATCATCCTAGACCAGGGCACAAAGAAACAGGATAGGTTATAGTGATACCCCCAGGACAAATATCAACAAAATAAAGAAAACCAAGAAAACTCTTATGTGTCTGTACGTACAATTCCAATTTCATGATTACTCAGCTAGGGATGTATCATAAACTCCTCAATTTTCTCGGTTCCAAGCCCAGATGAGAAAAGAGGAGGGTAGGCGTTGAGCTACCAACTCGTCTCTTTAAAACATAAAACCGCTACGGCAACAGCAAAATATGCTTGATACATAGCAAGTAAGTGGATCATCCTTGTTTTTGATAAGAAGAATTTATCAACACATTTAATCAAAATTTAAACTTTTTTCATATTTAGGATGGAAATCTCAAGATTTCGAACATTTAGAGGAGAAACTGAAAAATGAATATTTGTCCATCAAAAGACTGAAATTCCTTCCTTCCTTCCTTCCTTCCTTCCTTTCTTTTTATGGAAGGATATTCATGTTTAAGGCCTGTACAGCTGGTAAGTTCTCCATGTTTATTTTATTTTAGTTTTATACCTTCCATCTGAAAGAAGGTCACCCTGAGCAGTTCACGACAATGACAATAACATAAAATAATGATCAAAAATAATTAAATTAAAGCCAAATTAAATCAAATAGACAAACATTTACATGTAGATATATAGCAATCCAAAGAGAGTTTCTTAGAAATGAAAGAAATAGAAAACTAATGTTATGGAATAGATCAAAATACACAAATATCTATTTTTGAGATGGAAGCCTTTGCTAAAAATGAATACTTTGCAAAATGAAATTGACATATTTTTGGTTCATAAGAGATATACATCCTGCCATGAAGTGTGGTGGTACCCTGCAACCTGCAAGACACGACAGAGAATGAACTTGACCGTTAAAATATTCAATAATCTATGTAGTCTATAGCTGACATTGGCTTGGCTGCACCCTGTTTAAAAAAATATTTATTTATTTACCCCCCCTCCCCCCCAAAAAAAAATTAGCAGCCCCACTGCCAAGTGGTCTTTGGGCAGCATAACAACATAATTATTAAAACTATAAAATTTAATGCAATTTAAAACAACCAATATACAATATAAATTATAAAACCCTGATGCTCATGAGCCCAGCTAAAAACACTATCCAATTGAAATGGTGGCTGAACAAGAAGGTCTTTGCCTGGCTCCAAAAAGCCAAAGTGTTGGCACCAGGTGGATCTCTTGGGAGGGCCTATTTTGATTTACCACCCCCTCACTTCTTTGAGGGATGGCACCTTCAGCAGTGCCTGATCATAGGGTACAGGAAGGCTCATATAGAAGAAGGTGGTCCTTTAGTGGACTGTGCAATCATGAATCTGAGTTAAGGAAGAGCTATCCTGGTTTGCCTGGGTTTTTTGTTGTTGTTATATGAAAAAAAATGAAACTTGCAAGCTTTCCATTCATTAAATCAGGATATTTTTTTAAAAAGGTGCTTCCTCCAAAACATATCCAAATTAGGCCTTCAACAAAGCAGTGTCCTATCGGAGTAAAACAGTGCTGAGGGAAGAACCTGGTCATTCTTTAGACAGTGTGTCCGAAAAGCTTTAAAGGATATTTGGAAAACACCACATACTCGTTCAACCCCACAAACTCTCTAGGGCAGAGACTTGTCCACTTAAAAGATCCAACATGAAAACACAAGAGGAGCAATATAGTATATGTGGTCCAATGTACTGAGGAGTGTTCAGAGCTCTATGCTGGAGAAACTAAACAGGAGGATGGTCAAGAACAGGAGGGGCAAGAGACCAGGACCTGAATCAAAGGTGTATCTTCATTTCAAGGGCAAAGGACACTCATTCAAAGATTAGGATGTACACATAGAGAGTGAAGACAGGTGGTTTGAGAGAGGAGTCAGGGAAGCCATTCATATGTGTACAGAAAATCCCTATGTCAACAGGGATGGAGGCTTTTGGCATAATCTGTTTCTCATTTATCATGCTGTCTTTTAGTTGATCCCTAGACAAATCAGAACCACTCTGAACCTCCAACAGGAAGGCCACTGCTAACAACTCATACTTAATGGATGTTGGGAAGGTCTGAATAGGTGGGACTGTCACACACTCCAGGCCGTTGTCCATCTATTCAGACCAGGGTGGGGTGAAACCAAGGTGAACTACAGATTGGAAGCTCCCACCAACATTCCTCAGACTGAAGAAGCTATTTGGAGTAACAAAATGTTTTGATCCCACAAGAAAAGAACTCCCGTTGACATGACTCAGGTCCCAGATAGCCTCTCCTGAATGACTTAGAATCTCCGCTGGCTTTCTGCAAAACAGCTAATTTAGTTGAAAGGACGAAATGTAAATTGACAGAACAAGAAATGAATGAATCTTTATTTACAGTTATTAACCAAGTCAAGAAACACTAAAATATCAATTTGCCACAATAAAATGATTTGCCAGAATAAAACATTTTTAAAACATTTTAAAAACATTGTAAAACTTTTGATAAAAGCCACTAAATACAAACAGGACTGTTATAAAATAGTCAGTATCAGAAGGATAGATAATATATTGAAGATCAAGCCAACATCAAATTCCAAGGTGGAGACTAGACTCCATATGGTCATCAAGAGCTAGAATTACTGGCAGTCATAAGCCTGTGTATAACTACGGCAGCGGTGCAAAATCTGGTGACACAATTTGAAATCTGCTGGGACCTGCCAGAGAGAAGTAACTTTGCATAGAATTCAGCAGGTCTCCCAGGAAATTTGTTGATAACAGGTTGAATAAGTTCCTTGCGTAAGTCACGGTAAAAGGAACAATAAAGAAGGAGGTGGGTGAATGTTTCTACTTGGTTCATTTCGCATGGGCACAAGCAATTTGAGAAGGGAATATTTTGAAATTTCCCATCCAAAAGCTTGGGAAAGCATTCAAGTTGGCTAAAGTAAATACTCTTGTAATCTTTGGAGGCATTAAAACAGTCAGGTATGGGGATAGAACTGGCAACAGATGGGTCTAAAGCAAGTTTTCAAGCATTAAAAACACTAATAGGTAAAATGCTTATTTCTCTTCCACCCACCACTGCCCTAGGATATTATTGTATAATTCTGAATATCCCTCTAGAAATTATTAAGTAGAACAAATTGAACAAGAACTGCTCAGTATTGAGTGAAGATCTGGGCTATGGCAAAGAGTGTGAGTCTTGGGACTTCCACCTTGTCTTCATCTTTGTTTTGTTGTTGTTACTGCTATTTTTGTTTTTATGTTTCATATCTGGTATGTTTCTTCTTCTTAGGGCAGACCCACCTTGCAGGGTAGACTACCCATCATAACTAATCCCATCATGAGCCTCAAGGTGTAGTGGTGAAATTGCAGTACTGCAGCCAAAACTCTGCTCATGAAACAAGAGTTCAATAACCTTTAGACAGCTTATATGACAACAGCAGTACTAGGGATTGTAATGGTGGCTTTCTGCAGTGAGAGCATATTTTATGTTGCTTGCCCTGAGTACAAAAATGGATAGGTAAGGCTCTGATCACTTGGGGATACAGCAAATGGCAGTTCCAATACATGAATAACAATGCTCTCATTCACTAGACACACAAAGAAAATAAAAGGAACTTGGTTAGACCAAACCCATGGCCTCGTCCAGCATCCAAAACATGACACAAATGGAGGAAATGCTGGAACAATCCTAATAAAGAGATAGGCTAAATGCTTTTGTGACAGTATGGAGGTTCATACTGCTAAATCCTTCCTAGAGGGGTCGACTCTATGAATAGACAATGTCAGGAGAAGGGGAAAGATAAACTCTTCTTCTTCTTGACATTTAGTTTATAAGGGCAGAATAAGAGTATGAAATATTCAATCATGTGAACTCTTCCCCTCCCAGCTCCTCTCTTTATCTGCTCTGAAGCAGTACAAACTGGTTCCAGTTGAGAGTTCGAACTAAGGCAGCACTAATGTGTTGATTGATAAGTGAAGTGAATGGGTTTCTAACTGGAATGCTCACCAATTTATTCTCTCCATATGCATAGATTATATTTAACTGTGCTCAAAGTTGTGTAAATTTAGCTTCTGATCTGCTAGGGTAGGAATCTATTTTGCATGGTTTATGGAGTTCTGGATGGATTTATTTCTTCTGGCTAGAGATTTCCCCACTAAATTTGAGAGATTTACAATACCCCAAATCAAGAAAATGTCTACACTGTGGTTGATTTGAATATCTGTTGAAAGGCCATATTTTTCTGTAGTTAGATATCTCAGAGATACTTCTTACTGCTTCGTTTGAAATAAGAATGGTGTATTCTCAGCTGAACATACCCCCATCACTATTTATAAAACATCCTGCATTTGTGAATGCCAGTACCCACTGCTTTCATTGTGGCAATTCCGTTTCCTACTGGGGATTCATGTAAAACATAATTAACTGACTAACTCTGTACTGCGACTAGATATAAAATTGTATGCAAACTGAAAGGCATACATGGTTTTCAATGATTTCTGAAACTCACCATAACTCTTCCACCACTCTCCCTGGTCGAGTGTTTAACATCCCCCATTAGATTCCTGAGAATAAGGCTGTGATCACACTGTAGATAAGAAGAGCATTTAATTGTCAATTAAATCCATTTCTATTTTATCATTTGTGCAATGCAAGGGTAAAATCAATAAGTTGGGCTGAAATTAAGTGTTTTCCAATTGCCCATCAGGTTTTTTTAAAAATAATTCACTTCTAAAACCGAAGTATTTCTATGAGATTTTATGGATTTTGGGTGGCAGGGGCACCACCGTTTTTATTTGATTTTTAAAGAATTCTTCCTTAAAATACTCATTTGCTGCATAACTTCATCAGTAAGTTTTGTACTGCAACTCATACCTGTCAAGTTTTCCTTGCAGCCACCTGGGATGAGAAGAGGGAAGTATAATATGTGTGTGTGCACACAAACACCTGTCCACCCACCTGCCCACACACATGCACACATGCACACACGCACACACCTGCACACCTGCACACATGCATACCCACATGTCCCCGCCACACACTTTGCGCTTCCCACCCCTCTGCAGCACCATTTCTAGGAAAATAAATGACCTGGGAAGAGGGCTGGAAAAGGGGTGGAGAAATGGGATGTCCTGGCTGTAACGTAAATCAAGAGTGAGGAAGCCTGTCTCAAAGGCCAAGTATAAACATCTTTAATATTGAGCTGAAGGCCTGAACTGTCGTAGATCTAAGATCATGAAGGAATGTAAGCAAAGGCTGAAGATGGATTCCATCCAAGAAGCAAGGGAACTCTGATTGGCCTAAAAGGACATGTGACTGTTTTTCCCATGCTGTGAACAGAGAGAGAGAGACAGAGACAGAGAGAGAAGGAGAAGGATTTTTTTCCAGAATGGTTTCTGCATATGGACTATATGGACTTCTTAATTATGTGGTTGCTATAAGGGAGTAGGGATGCTTCTGCCTCTGAAGCTTGTTTAAACATTATAAAGGAAAGGAAATCATGTGTTATTATTTTTCAGTAAGCTAATATTTCTGTGAAATTCCATCTTTCCAATTAAAAGCCTTTATTTATTATTAGAGATGGGCATGAAATGAATTTTTAATTAACTTTGTTAGTCGTTAATCATTTCGGTAGCTAATGAAATAAATAATGAACCAACATATCAAAGAAAAATGAAACAAAATGAAACAGAAATTTCCATTTCATTCTGTTTTGTTTTTTGATCCCCAGTGTCACTTACTTTGTCCTGTAGTGCCTGCCTCCTTGCCTGGAGCTCCAACAGCCATGGTGTGGAAAAGCCCGCCCTACATCTGAGAGGCGCATGGGGGAGCCCGGCATCCGGAGACATAATAATAATAATAATAATAATAATAATAATAATAATAATAATAATAATAATAATAATAATAATAATAAAGAAGAAGAAGAAGAAGAAGAAGAAGAAGAAGAAGAAGAAGAAGAAGAAGAAGAAGAAGAAGAAGAAGATACCCAAAGCATCAGAAAGTATTAAAAAGTAAGCTGAATGGTGGTAACACCATCAAGGCCATTAACAGCTGGGCCAGGTATAGTGCTGGCATTATAAACTGGACTTAGACGGAGCTAGATAGTCTAGCTAGGAAAACAAGAAAACTTATGACCATTCACTATGCATTACATCCACGCAGTGAGGTTGACAGGCTGTATTTACCTAGAAAATTAGGTGGTAGAGGTCTTCTGCAAGTGAAGCAGACAGTTGAAAAAGAGAAGTATGAGTTGGCAGATTATGTAAAAAATAGTACAGAGCCAGAACTATCATCTGCCCATAGAAAAGAACTGGTGGGATCATAAGCCTGAAAAAGTGACTGAAAATGAGCATACAAAATTAATTTGGGATTTCCGAATACAGACAGACAGGGTTTTGGAGTATAATACCTGGGATATTGTGATTGTGGAGAAGAAAAAAGTGTGGATCATTGATGTTGCTATACCAGGTGATAGTAGAGTCACCGACAAACACCTTGAAAAAATTACCCGATATCAGAAACTCTGGCATAAACTGGTACAGGTGGTCCCAGTGGTAATCGGCATGCTGGGTGCAGTGCCCAAAGAGCTAAGCAAGTATTTAGAAGAAACAGGAAACACTGATATATTATATATATATATAAACTGAGGCACTAGTGCCTCTCAGCTTTTATTTAAAAAAAAAATTAAAAGGCCCTGCAATGGCGACTTTTAATAATAATAATAAAATAAAATGAAATGAAATAAAATAAAATAAAATAAAATAAATAAAATGCCCCTCTGGCCTGCGTCCAGCCTGTGGGCCAGCTGGTTCAGCCCACGAGCCAGCAGTGGGAGGGGAAATGAAAAATAATAATAATAAACCTGAGGCACTAGTGCCTCTCAGCTGTAAAAATAAAAAATAAAAGCCCTGCAAGGAGGACTTTTTTAAAATAAGAAAAAAACACAAATAAAAAATAAAAACGAAACAAAGCAAATGGGAGGGAAGAAAAGAGATAACGAAATGAATCGCTGTTTTTTTTGGCTTGTGCCCATCTCTACTTAATATTCAAATGAAGGTGCCTGTGGTGAGTATTTGATGAACAATTGTTGTAATAATTAATACAGAAGGGTCGGGTGGAAGCAATTGGAAGCAATTAAGGGTAATTAACTTCTCCAGATAGTAGTTCTGGTGGTAGAGGAGGAAAAAACCCTGTTGATGCAATTCTGTACACTGGCCGTTACGGGAAGCGTGACAGGTCTCTGGCAACTTATCTAGCCAGTTCTGTCTATTGAGTTGATGAAGGAGCTGGTGGAGCAGCAGAAAACCAGTGGCTGCAGAGCAGGTGCACGGCTGTCAAAGAACAAGCACAGAGCAGTTGCACCTTTACATGGAGGATTATCTGCGCACCAGGAGCATCAACCCACAAAGTAGCTTGGAGCTTTCTCACCCCCAGTTCTCATTTTTTAAAATCATTGATCAGCTGGTGGTCACCTCTCTGGTGTTTGCCCCATAGTTTCTAGCCATGATTGTGACACCAGGTGGCACCTTCTAAAACACTCCATTTATTAAGGTACTACTTACTTTTTTTTTTTTGAAAAAAAAAATCAAAATCTTTAAGAACAGTCTGCTTCTAAAACAGAAAGGAAATGAGTCAGTTTCAGCAGTGCATATCCCAAAACCACTTTAAACCATCAGAAATAAATCAGTTTCTATTAAATGCATGCATTGATTTTATTTACCTTTTTAATATAATACTTGTTCCACTCTAACTTGAACATTTTAAGTTTCTAGAAAAGAAAGCTCAAAACTAAAGGAAATGGGACTTCAGAAAACATAAAAGTCATTTATATATAAGAGAGGGAAAGTATAAAGAGAGGAAAGCAAAATCCAATTATGTCCTGCAAGTCTTCTAACAAGCACCTTGGTGCTAGAAATCATTCAGCAGGTAGTCTCCCCAAAGAGAAGAAAAAGAAAATGAAGAAAGAAATCTTAGCCAAAAAGCAATCAACAAGCCACACAAAGCGACCAGAGTCTTCTAAGCATTTACAGGTTTCCATGCTGTTCCACCTTTTTACTCACATTAGCGTAACCAATATTGATTGATTCCATAAAAGAAACCAGGATATTTAATTTGCATGACTTCAGCAGGGCAGTTAATAAAATACATTCTTGGACGTCCTCAGTGCAGATGGTAGCCATAAATCAGATGGGACTTGACATCTGAACAGAATGTACCACACCTCCGTCGGTCTGTACTTTCTGGACCTGTTAGGGTTTTTACTTTTAATTGGCCACTGATATGATTTGCACCAATAGGAACTGGTCACAAGACTACGGATTGGTGACCTTCCCATCTCATTTTTTTGGATTTTAATTTTTTTAAAAAGAAGTAAATAAATAGCAAGAAAAATGTTTGCAAAATATAGATGTTTGCAAAATATAGAATATATCTCCATGAAACCTCATTACATGCACATGCAATAAAGGCAATATTAAAACACCTTGTCTGGGATGTCTGCCTTGCACACAGGATGTCAAGAATGAGCTGCAGTTAGCAGTGACAATTGCTGTGACTCTTCTTGAACAGGCTGAAAACCAAATATGGTTTCAAATGCAAGCACCTTAAAGAAATCCACAGCTGTTTATCATATATGTATGCACATTTCAGAAATATAATCTATAGTCCATTGCATTTATTTAAATCATTTTTTTAAAAAATACAATCCGCTACCCAAAAGCGAATGAGTTCCATGGCAGTAAAACATTTGTCTCTTCTTAGCTTCCACAGTACTAAATCTGTTACATAAAGCTGATAGAAAGGGGAACCTTATTCTGCTGAAATGGTCATTTGTCATCTATCCTATTTCCTAGCTGGAGTTCAGAGTGTTAAAGATTAACATTTAATATGATTAATGATACTGCCAAATCTCAAAATAATAACAGCTGATTAGTGACCACCCTGCAGGGTAGCAGTTGTTTTGGAACTCAAACCTCATTGTGAAATCCCCATGTCATATTTTAAACTGTGGATCTGACAGATCCTTACTCCTGTAAAAATGGTCATGATTTCTTCATTCATTCTATAACAAAGACTAACTCTAATAGCCCTAATAGCCCAATGGCTATGAATCAAACAATAAATTCTTGCAATGCTTCCTCAGATGACAGGAAAGATATTCTTTTCCCCCCGAACACATGCGGCATAATTTTCTTTTAACTTGCTCATGTCATCATAGAGTCTTTAAGAATATGAATGTGTCTTGTGATTGTAGGTCAACATCTGGATGTGTTGCAACTATTATACTATATATTCGCCCTAATATTTAAAAGCAGCATCCATCCCTTTAACACAAAAATGACAAGAAGTAAGATTAGTCTTTACAGAACAAAATGTCTTCAAGGCTGGAGGCAACCTTTCAACCGTTTCCCACCAATGCTCTCTCCCTGAAGCTGATAGCTGCAGTTGTTCTAAAACTGCAATTTTAAAATGGATTTGCAACTTTTAAGTTTTGGTTTCTAAATGGCGAGATTTAAGACACTAAAGACATTTAGGAGCTTTATGGTTAGAATGTGAAAAATTAAGATACTGTACTTTTTAAGCCGTCATAGCTTTACAGAAAATGCTCCTGCCTCAGGAGCCTTGTGGTGCAATGGTTAAACGGCTTACTGCAGCCAAAACTGTGTCATGACCTGGGGTTCATCCTAGGTATCTGGATCAAGGTTGTCACAGCCTTCCATCTTTCTGAGGTCAGTAAAGTGTGGGTGGGTGGCCAATGTCTGGCAAAACTGGCAAAAGAAATGTAATAAGATGATAAGAGAGGCAAAGAAAGACTTTGAGGAACGAATGGCTAGCAATATAAAAGGAAATAATAAAAGCTTCTTTAAATATGTTAGAATCAGAAAACCTACCAGAGAACCAGTTGTCCCTCTGGATGGTGAGGGAGGAAAAGGGCAGGTAAAGGAGGACTTGGAAATTGCAGAAAAATTAACTGAGTTATTTGCATCTGTCTTCACGACAGAAGACCTCAGACAGATTCCACTGCCTGAGCAGCCCGTCTTGACTAAAGAATTAAATCAAATACAGGTTAAAAGAGAGGATGTTTTAGGTTTAATTGATAAATTGAACATCAACAAGTCTCCAGGCCCAGATGGCATTCACCCAAGAGTTATTAAGGAACTCACCAAAGGCTGCTGAGAAAATTGCACAGTCAGGGGATAAGAGGGCAGGTCCTCTTATGGATTGAGAACTGGTTGAGATCCCGGAAACAAAGAGTAGGTGTCAATGGGAAATTTTCACAATGGAGAGAAGTGAAAAGCGGTGTGCCCCAGGGCTCTGTCCTGGGATCGGTGCTTTTCAATCTGTTCATAAATGACCTGGAGACAGGGATAAACAGTGAGGTGGCCAAGTTTGCAGATGACACAAAACTTTTCCGTGTGGTAAAAACCAGAGAAGATTGTGAAGAGCTCCAGAAGGATCTCTCTAAACTGGGGGAGTGGGCTGAGAAATGGCAAATGTGTTTTAATGTAACCAAATGTAAAGTAATGCATATTGGGACAAAAAATCCAAACTTCATCTATCAACTCATGGGCCCTGAGTTATCCGTGACGGATCAAGAAAGAGATCTTGGTGTGTTGGTGGACAGCTCCATGAAGGTGTCTCCCCAATGTGCGGCAGCGGTGAAGAAGGCCAATTCCATGCTAGGGATTATCAAAAAGGAGATTGAAAATAAAACAGCCAACATTATAATGCCATTATACAAAACAATAGTAAGGCCCCACCTGGAGTATTGTGTACAATTCTGGTCACCGCATCTCAAGAAAGACATAGTGGAACTGGAAAAGGTGCAGAAGAGGGCGACTAAAATGATTAGTGGGCTGGGGCACCTCCCTTATGAAGAAAGGCTAAAATATTTGGGCCTCTTTAGTCTGGAAAAAAGGCGCCTGAGGGGGGATATGATTGAGACATACAAAATAATGCAGGGTATGAGTAAAGTGGATAGAGGGAAGCTCTTCTCCCTCTCCCAAAATACCAGAACTAGGGGACATACACTCAAATTGAGGGCTGGGAGAGTAAGAACTGACAAAAGAAAATATTTTTTCACCCAGCGTGTTGTAAGTCTATGGAATTCCCTGCCACACAATGTGGTGATGGCATCTGACCTGGATGCCTTCAAAAGGGGACTGGACAGATTCCTGGAGGAAAAGTCCATCACAGGTTACAGACCATGATGGAGATGTGTAATCTCTAGGCTTTAAACCAGGATACTTCAAGGGCCAGATGCAGGGGAGTGGTATCAGGAGACAGATATCTAGTCTCATGAGCTCCCAGATGCATCTGGTGGGGCCGCTGTGAGATACAGGAAGCTGGACTAGATGGGCCTTTGGCCTGATCCAGCATGGCTCTTCTTATGTTCTTATGTAACTGAGAAATGAAATTGTGGATCTCTTAACAGTAATATGCAACTTGTCTCTTAAAACGGCCACAGTGCCGGGGGACTGGAGGATAGCAGATGTCACACCAATTTTTAAAAAGGAAGGAGAGGGGACCTGGGAAACTACAGGCCAGTTAGCCTTACGTCTGTCCCAGGGAAGATGGTGGAAAGCCTCACCAAAGATAAAATCTTAAAACACACAGAAGAACAAACTTTGCTGTGGGAAAATCAGCATGGCTTCTGTAAGGGTATGTTTTTCCTGACAAACTTTTAGAATTCTTTGAAAAGGTCAACAGGCATGTGGATTTGGGTGAACCGGTGGATATAGTCTATCTTGATTTTCAGAAGGCTTTTGACACAGTCCATCACCAAAGGCTGCTGAGAAAATTGCACAGTCAGGGGATAAGATGGCAGGTCCTCTTATGGACTGAGAACTGGTTGAGATCCAGGAAACAAAAAGTAGGTGTCAATGGGCAAATTTCACAATGGAAAGAGGTGAAAAGTGGTGCGCCCCAGGGATATGTCCTGGGACTGGTGCTTTTCAATCTGTTCATATATGACCTGGAGAAAGGGATAAGCAGTGAGGTGGCCAAGTTTGCGGATGACACGAAACTTTTCCATGTGGTGAAATGTGAAGAGCTCCAGAAGGATCTCTCCAAACTGGGAGAATGGGCTGTGAAATGGCAAATGCATTTCAAAGTAAAGTAATGCATATTGGGGCAAAAAAAATCAAAACTTTATCTATCAACTCATGGGCTCTGAGCTATCTGTGATGGATCAGGAAAGAGATCTTGGTGTGCTGCTGGACAGCTCAAT
>JAHTLZ010000015.1:17085874-17096781 GCA_023846285.1 Phrynocephalus versicolor
CATGACTTTTAATAAGGAGCTGGCCGGTGTGATCCGGGACGTGGTGAAGATGTCGAGAAGTGGCCCATTTCTAAGTCTGGCAACCTCAGCTATCTTCTTCCATGAAACATTACTTCTAGACACTGCACGGCAGTCAAGTCAGAACATATCAGACAGTGACAGAAGGAAACCAGAGATAAAGAAAAATATTTTAAAACTAAACCTCTAAGAATCCCCCAACCATCATGCTAGCTAGGCATTTGGTCCATGGCTCGTATTATGCAGTGACAATATCTATGTGGAAGCCAGAATTTCATAAGTATGTAGCCTATTTATTTTGGTATTAGTTCTCACTCTTGATCTGCTCTGTCTTCCCCAGTTATGGCTGGCCATGGAACCTGCATGAGTTACCATACAAATACCCAAGTTCTTATCGTAATAATCCACTCGGACCATTTTTATTTAGATTTTACCATTTCCTAGCATGGATTTTTCACTAACTCAAAACAAACACATTTTTTACTGTACTACAACTCTTTCTTTCTTATTCCTCCCATCTCCCACTATGCTTTACTTTTTAAAAAATATCTCTACCTCAAATCACTGCAGGGACATCTAATTGGGACAAGGATGATGATGTTTCCAAAACTTGTTTTTTAAAGTCTTGGTTGAATATCTTACCTAGGCAGTATAAATTCTCCAGAGAGTACATGGCCCCAAAACTGTAGAACTACTCCTATAAAAAAGCAAAGATATAACTTTTTAAAAATACCTTGATCAAAGAGCATGACAAAATCAAAACTCAGGAACACATGGTTTAGTCCTGCCACATGAATACTTAAACATACATTTTTTTTCTGATATTAGCAACTTCTTGAAAATATTTTACAGCTCTAGATTAGATTTCTTTTTTTTTTAAGTTGGCAGTTGTACAGTACTAAGCTAAGGAAGGAGAAGGGGTATGTTTTTAGTCGCTGTTGTTTTTATGTATAGTCAAGTTGCATCCAAGGACTGCAGGCCCTAGAAGGGTATTATAAGCACAAGATATCCTTAAGACCAGTTTTTACCATTGTCACCTGTGATATTCTCTTGCTGAACATGGATTTGAGTCCAACTCAAACACTCTATCCATTACACTACTCTGGCTGATATAGGGATCCATAATACTACAGTATCTCGTAGTAGAGTTGGAAAGGGCCTATAAACCTATAAAGCTCATTGATCAAGCCAAATTAAAGTATATTTGAGAGATGTCTGTCTATCTTTCTCTAAAATGCCTTTAGTGTTGGAGCACTCGCATATGGCATGCAAAGCTGATGTTCCACCACAGAGCTCTAGTTCCTCACTATACAACCTTCCAGGTAAATCGGTGTGGAAGATGATTTGATGGTGATTTGGGAAAGATCCCACAAATCACAGTCCCTGCAGTGATTTGAGGTAGAGATCCCAGGTACGTAGCCACCAGCTAATCCTCTCTCTTTAAATTTAAATAAAAGAGGTTTATGGGTATAAGAAGCCGGATCTTATCATATCCTCTTGATTCCATATGATTTTTGTATGGGATCTTTCCCAAATCACCACCAAATCATCCTCCACACTAATCTGCCTGGCAGCCCATCTCTTCCCACAGACGGACCGCAATATCTCACTGGTACCTCATCCATTCCTAGCTCCCATCTCTCTGCACACAGATTGCAATTTCCAGCCAGGTATCCTGACTTCCTAGGATGGTACTGGTATTGTTTGACAAGGTAGGATGAAACGTCTCATTTCCAAAATGGAAAATGGTGTTTTGTTTCATTACTTGACAGATTGCTTGCTTGCGTTATGTTTTGTTTGTTTTATTTTGTTATGTAACAAAATGACAAAAGCGTGTTGCTTTTTGTTTTGTGCCCATCTCTAAAAACAAACAAACCCTCCTGGTGAGGGAGAAATAAACCACAGATGCATCGCTTACCAGGAAAATGATTTGATCATGGCCATACATTTTGTGACCAGGAATATATGCAATGCTCTAACTGGAAAATGACTGAGGCACATTTGGCTGGTGAGATCAGGCCCTAAGAAAAGAAATGAATTTTTAAATTAAAGCATAGTTTGATTCTGTCCATGGAATTTCCTTGGCAGGGATACTGGGGTGGCTTGCCAGTTCCTACCCTAGGAATCAACCCCGAATATTCACTGGAAGGACAGATTTTGAAGCTGAGGCTCCAGTACTTTGGCTACCTCATGAGGAGAGAGGACTTCTTGGAAAAGCCCCTGGGGTTGGGAAAGATTGAAGGGAAAAGGAAAAGAGGACGGCAGAGAATGAGATGGTTGGACGGTGTCATCGATGCAACCAATATGGATTTCACCAAATTCTGGGAGGCAGTGGAAGATAAGAAGGCCTGGCGAGCTCTGGTCCATGGGGTCACGAAGAGTCGGACACAACAGAACGACTGAACAACAACAACATAGTTTGATTTTCTTTCCCAGCTAATATAATCAGATGATTCAAATATCAGCATCCTACCTCAACATGATTTGGAAATCCACTGATTATTAATCCTATCCAGAGATTTCTGCAACTCTGGGGTTCTGCCCTCTCTTTGGAAGTTAACATTATGAGACAACTGTGTTTTGTATGCTATTGTATTCATGTCCTAGAATTTTGCCAGTGCCTCTCCAGGGAGCACTCTTCTTTTCTTTTTCAGAAAATTTGCCCTCTGTTTTTTATTTCAATAAGAGGGTCTGGGAAAATCAAAACAGTTGAGCCTTCGGGTAAGTCATGCTTCATTCAGTCTCAAATATGCACTCTTCTTGTATTATCAGCTTTTTAAAAAGAATAACATGCCAGGCAAGAACTAGACACTGGAGTTTTCAAAAAGAAAAAATCATTGTCAATTCCTTCAGTTGCTGATTTCAAAAGTCACAGCTTCTAACCCGTTTTCATTATTGAATGCCATCCAGACACAGCACAACTTGGATGCATTTTTAAATGGAAGAAAGAGGGGGGGAAGCTGGAAAGGCTGCTGTGTTCTGAGTTATCTTTTATGAGATTGCTCAGTGCCTTTGCTAACAATTACAGGCAGAAGGAGGTCATGCCTTCAAACAGCTTTTGAATGATTTGCTGGTAGAGCTCAAAGGAGTGAGACAAATAAGGGGGGGGCAGCAGAGACTTCAAACAAAGTGCAATCCTCTTGTATGTTGTTATTCTTATGTATTGTAATTGTTTGCATAGTCCATATTATTAATTAATTAACCACTGTTTCTTCATCATAGAGTCAACAGAAAATCAGTAACTCACTTAGAATCTCTACTGCAAATGCTTGAAATGTGAATGTTGAACATCATAGTTGATTTTGGCAGCCCAGAATGTCACGGTGAAGCATGAGAGTCACAAAATCTATCTGGATTTGCTATGTCTCAGACTTTCAAAACTTTTGACATTTGAGTGGGAGGGATTCGTTGACAATGTGTACTGCCCCTGCTAAGGTAACAGATTGTGATCTAGTAGTAGCTTATTTATTTGAGTGACTCCTGTGCTCTGTTCCTTTAGCAAATGGCAGTGATCATTTCATTTATGCAACTTTTAAAATTTAATTTGACTTAATTGCTGCAACAGTCCTGTTGTCATTTCTTCAAACAGTTGAGCAGCAATGTTGCCCCTACAATGCTTCCCTTTGATCGTGTGACATCATCACATAATGTTAAAGCGTGGTGTTGTTCTGGCTGTCCTGTTTGGAAAAGTCAAGGCAACCAAAGAGGACACCATCTTTCCCTCAACAATGATTTGCAAGAACTCTATATCTTTCCATTTCCCTTTCCTGCAAACAAAAGGAGCCAAACAGTATTCAAACAATTGAAGGTGCATAAAATACAAAAATTGATAACATAATGACAAAATAAAATAATCCTTATCAACAGTCAACAATTCAAAATGATTTGGATAGGCACTGGGCTGAAAACAGCAGAATTGCATTCAAGAGGGAAACATGCAAAGCACTGCTTAGGAAAAATAAACCAAACACACAGTTACAAGATGAGGAACACCTCAAGGATGGTTTAACAGTAGGCATATGCTATTGGTCTCCGACCCAAGCCCCTAAGGCAGGTATGTCCAAACTTTGGCCCTCCTGATGTTTTGGACCACAACTCTCAGAATTCCAAGCCTGTATTGCCAATGACTAAGGACTGTGGGAGTTGTGGTCCAAAACACCTGGAGGGCTGAAGTTTGGAAATGCCTGCCCTAAGGGATACTCGATAATGTTATAAAGGAGGCATCCAAGAAGGGAAGGCTATTCAATTCCATTACTCTCACATAGACTGGGTGAACTGTTGTTCAGCACATGATAAAGATATAAAGTTTCTAGATATGCTAAATGATTGTTCCCTGGAACATATGGTTGAAGACCCAACTAGAGGTACAAGAATCCTTATCTTGATCCTGGGTAATACACAGGATCTGCTGCAAAATATTAATGTAACTGATCCAATAGGGAACAGTGAACACAATACAATTACTTTTAACTTAATCATAGACTGCCAATCACTGATAAAATCTAACAGAGACCTTAATGTTTCAAAAAAGAAATTTCCCAAAGATGAGGAAACTACTAAAAAAGAAGCTGAAAGGGAAAATTGAGACAGTCCAAACACTCCAAGAGGCATGGAGGGTGTTCACAAAAACCATGAGAGAGACCCAATTGAAATGCATACCCAAAAGGAAAAGGGACACTGACAGGTCCAAGAGATCTCCAATGTGGCTTACAGAAGCTGTTCAGGAAGTGACCAAAAGCAAGAAAAGCTCATTTAGAAGATGGAAGGTTTGTCCAAATGAGGACAACAGGCAGAAACATACATTCTGGCAGAAAAAATGCAAGGCAACAATCAGGAAAGCAAAGCAAGACTTTGCAGAGCATATACCTAAAACACTCAAAGAAATAACAAGGAATTCTTTAAGTCCATTAGAAGTAAGAACCCAACTTGGAAGGCCATTGGAAGACAAGGGATTATTAAAGAGGAAACAGATTGCAGAGAGATCCAATGAATTCTTTGTTTCAGTATTCACTGAAGAAGACAGAGACCACATGCCCATAATATCGCCTATCTTTGTAGGAAGGGAAAATGAAAAATTAAGCCAGATAGAAATGACCAGGGAGGAGGTTCTTGCATGTCTTGTTAAACTAAATGCTTTCAAATCACCAGGACCAGATGGCAACCATCCACGAATTCTCAAGGAACTTAAAGATGAAATTGCTGATGTCCTAGCCAAAATAGATAATCTTTTCCCCCAAATCAGGCATTGTGCCTGATGACTGGAAGGTAGCGAATGTAACACCAATCTTCCAAAAAGGATCCAGAGGTGATCCAGGAAATTACTGACCAGTCAGTTTTACATGTATCCCAGGTAAAGAGATGGAAACATTCCTAAAAGATACCATTTATAGGCATATAGAAGAGAAGGTGCTTCTGAAGGACAGCCAACATGGCTTCTGCAAGGCCAAATCATGCCTCACTAATCTGTTGGATTTTTTTGAGAGGGTCAACAAGCATGTGGATAAGGGAGATATAGTTGACATTCTTTATCTGGACTTTCAGAAGGCTTTTGACAAGGTCCCACACCAAAGGCTCTTGAATAAACTTGCCAGCCATTGAATCAAGGGACAGGTCCTGTCCTGGATCAGCAACTGGCTAAGGGGCAGGATACAAAGGGTAGCACTAAATGGACACTTTTTCAAGTGGAGGGAGGTAAAGAGTGTGGCCCCCCAAGGTTCAATACTGGGACCCCTACTTTTCAACATCTTTATAAATGATCTAGAAGGAGGAGTAAATAGCAAGGTAGCCAAATTTGCCAACAACACTAAATTATACAGGGTAGTAAAAACTGAGAGAGATTGTGAGGAGCTCAAGAGGGATCTCTTGATACTGGGGGAGTGGGCAAGCCAGTGCCAAATGAGCTTCAAAATTAGCAAGTGCAGAGTGATGCATGTTGGTAAACTGATGGGGTCGGAAATCTCTGCAACAAACCAGAAAAGGAACCTTGGTGTACTGGTGAACAGCTCAGTGAAGGTGTCAACCCAGAGTGCTGCAGTAGTGACAAAAGCAAACTCAATGCTAGGGAATCATTAGTATAATAAATAAGTCAGCAAGTATCATTTTGCCTCTTTATAAAGAGGTGAGGCCCCATTGGGAGTATTGTGTACAGTTCTGGTCACCATACCTCCAGAAGGATATTATGGAAATGGAAAAAGTGCAGAGGAGGGCAACCTGAATGATTAGGGGACTGGAACACCTTCCTTACCATCTGAGGCTTCAGTGGCTGGGCCTCTTGAATTACGGCGCCTAAAAGGTGAGCGGATTGAAGTTTATAAAATCATACATGACGTGGACAAATTAGATAAGGAAAAACTGTTTTCCCTATTGCCCAACACTAGGACTAGGGGGCACTCCATGAAACTTTTGGGTGCTAGATCTCAAACAAATAAGAGAAAGTACTTTTCCACCCAGAGGATCACTGTTCTATGGAACTCCATGCCAGAAGAAGTGGTGACAGCTGTCAGCCTTGATAGCTTTCAAAAAGGATTGGACAACTTCATGGAGAACAAGGGTATCAATGGCTATCATTATGGATGCCTAAGAACAACCTCCGGGTTGGAGAGATAGGCAGGATATCTCGCAATACCATTTGCAGGGAATCTTAAGCAGTTGACGACATCTGCTTAGGAATACCCTGAAGCAAGTGGTGAGCCACTGTATGAGACAGAATGCTGGACTGGATGGGCTGTGGCCTGTTCCAGCAAGGCTGTTCTTATGTTCTTATGTTCTTAAGTCTTGGATTTTTAGATCACGAGCTCAATATGAGGGAGTAGTGCAATGTCGCTACAATAAAGGAAAATACTATTTTTGGCTGCCTTAATATAAATATAGTCTTTAAATCCTGTGAGTTACTAGTTCCCCACAATTCAGCACTAGTTGGGCCTCATCCTGAGTTCTCTGTCCATTTCTGGATACTGCACTTCAAGAAGGCTACTTACAAATTGGAACAAGTTAATGGGAGGGCGACAGGGATGATTAGGAGGCTGGAAACCAAGTTCTATGAGGAAAGACAGAATGAACTGGGTATGCTTATCCTAGATAAAAGAAGACAGGTGAGCTATGATAACACTTTCAAATACTTGAAAGGCTGTCATACAGAGGAGGGTCTGGATCTGTTTAAGATCAACCTAAGTGCAGGATATGCAACAGTGGGCTGAAGTTACAGGAAAGCCAGATTTCAGCTGAATATCTGGAAAAACATCCTGTTAGTGCAGTATGGCAATAGAACCAAGTACCTCAAGAGATGGGGAGTGGTCATTGCTGGATGCATTCAAGAGAACTTTGGACAACCACCTGGCAAGTATCCTTTGATTCCCCCCCCCCCCCCGCCAGCATTAATTGGGGCTTGGAGTTGATGACCTTCTAGGCCTCTTCCAATGTCACTATTTTATTATTCAGTTTGCAGAGACAGTCTCTGAATTTAAGTAAACTATACTGTATAAAGATTGTGGATGTCAATTATAGGATACAAGAATGAGGAGTGAGAAATAAAGGACTATCCACACTACAATATTATCTGTAATCTGTTTCCATGGGCCAGTGCAGATATTGTGCCATTGAAGATGCCTTTGGAAAAATGCGTATCTCCCTTTCTGCATGGCTATCTGATCTGATGTCCACACTAATTTCAGAGAATGGACTGGTACAATCTTGGAATTTCCATACTCTAGTAAAATATGAAATCAAGGGTGGAAATCCATGGGACATACTTCTGACCAGATGTATATTTATTTTCAATCCCAGATTCCTCAAACAATGGCTGAAATCATGTTCCATAAATTATACTACATAATGTTGATTATGTCTTCAGCCATAATTATTTTTTGGAAATAAGAAGTTTCTAATTCCCTCCCCAAAGATCACAAGGCTTCTGTGGAATCCATTTTTGTTCTTGGGAAGATGTTGGAATGGGGATACGTTTTTATTTTACACAATATACTGTCATGAGCAAAGCCATCTTGGAGTCACTCTTCAGGTATTCACAACCCTTAATGGCTTCCCAAAGACAATAAGGATTCTATGGCGCCTTTAAGTGATGGGGATCAGAAATCTGAATAATCACCTGCAAAATAATTTAACAACCTGTAGTAACTTCTGGAAGATGGGCAGTATATAAATAAATAAATAAATAAATAAATAAATAAATAAATAATTGGAAGAGGATTTTAACCAATAACACAGCATGTATTTTAAATATTCATGTTTGCTTTAAATAAACCAGGTTTGCATAGAATAGCACACAATGGCTTTATGTTTTTAACAATATAAAACTTTTTTCTATCCCACCTTGGGTCCTTTCAATGAGAAAGGTGGGATAGAAATATTTTTTTAAAAATCAAATAAATAACTAATTAAGATACCGAACATGTTGGAGGAAGAGTCAATTCTGTATCTGTCAAATAAATGTTTACCCTACCTCAATAAAAGTACGTGTTTCTTTCACATTTCACTGCTGCCCAGTGGAATAGCCTCCCACATCAAGATAATTTATGGAGGAACTGACTCCCTAAATCCCTACTGATTTAGTGGGCCTACTCTAGTTGTCACTTGTGACTGGATTTCACCCACTGAAGTTAATGACACTGAAGTTTAGTCATGACTGACTGAAGTGCCATTGATTTCAATATGTCTATGAGCATGACTCTGTCTGGATCCAACCTATTTTAAGAATAACAAGTAGATATAGTAGAAAATAGAGCATGTAACATGACAAGCTGGAATCCATTTATTTTCCCTTGTTGAAGATAATCACACATATCCGCTTTCAACCAATGCTTTGCTCCCCCAGCTGTGAACTGTGTGTTCACCCTTCAGCAGAGAAAGCTATTTATTTTATCCCACTTCCATCTTATGCATTCTGCCTGTGCATGTCTGTAGATAGCAGTGCCACAATATTGATAGGCATATAAAAGATTATGTATCTCTGCATTAATGATTTAGTGCTTCTGAGCTTGGCTGTCTGATCTAATATCATAATTATCCTCATCAGGCAAAACGGCTATGATGTAGATAGATTCATGGAGGAGGGTATGTCAAAATGAAACAAGCCAGGGACAGCCCTGGTTCAATCTAACTTTATTGCATTTAACATGCATTTGTTCTCTTGCCCTTGCTACACAATTACACAGGTTGCAGGTTGCAACTCAGTCACTTGCCAAGCCTATTTAAATCTGTTCAAAATGAGCGCTCTGACTTCCACCTATCCAAGATATTTCTCTCTATATTGTTTAATTACAGGGGCCTACAAAAGTTGCATGCACCATCCTGATACATACAAAGTAGGGATGGGCACCTTATGAAAAACAAAACTTGGTTTCATTGTTTCATAAGCTTATGAATCATTTTGTAACAAAACGAAATGTCAGGCAGCATTTTGTTATGAAACAAAACAAAATGCTGTGTTTTCCATTTTAAAATGGAACAATTTCATTACTCTGTAAAACTGCTCCCCTGGGTCCTAAGGGCTCCAAATTTGGTACCTCTAGGACCCAGGGGAGGCGTTTTATAGAGTAACAAATCATTTCATTACTGTTTCATTTTATTACAATTTTTTGTAAAGATTCATTTGAAAATGAAACAAAATGCAGGGGAAACAAAATGAAATACAATTTTTCCATTTTGTGCCCATCCCTAATTCAAAATTGTGTATTTATCCTCTGTGAGGCTCACCAAAGTGACTTTAGATAAATTTCAATGGTCTCTGTTCACTGTAGAGCCTGGATATGATGAAATACTGTACATAAACAAATATAAGTCTGGATGTTTTTGAGTCCCTTATTATTTTACTGTTACTGCTGCTGCTGCTGCTGCTGCTGCTGCTACTACTACTACTATTACTACTATACAGTACAAAACTCTAAAGTGAAGAAAGTCCTGCATCCATTAAGAGGATGGGCAGAGAATGTGGAAGTGATCTAGTCATTTAGGATCCAGGTTTTTCAAGTTGCCATCTTGAAGAAGTCACTTTTTCAATGTCTGAAAGCAGCTTTTGATGAAGAAGTAGTAGTGTCCTGTGGTAGACTTCAACATCTTACCTCTTTGAATTTAATGTGGAGATATGCCTGATTTAAAACACAACATAATTCTGCAGGTTTTATGCTATGCTTTGAAATAATGGGATGAGAAAAGCTGCACCTATTCCAACTCTGTGCTCATATACCATTCTTCCTGCAATGTCCTGGACAAAGTGTACCCAGTTCTGGCATCTCTCCCTCAAGCTCCCCTGAGACAATGAGGCAAATAGTTCTGCTAATTATTTATTAAGGACTGCTTCTGCTGTCAATAAATCATCCTAGCTATCTCCTAGAGGCCTTGGATTCTCAAGGTTCTTGCACCATATGGCTGTAAAGCATATTTTATTAACACTGGGTGGGAACTTTATTATTATTATTTTCAATCTTTCTTGCTGGCATTGTGTTCTGAATTATGCTTATAGTCTTGGCTTCATTTCCCCTTGTAAGCTTCTGAATTCTATATATGCTTTATCCCTAATTAACTTTTCATCAACCTTTCTTTCTTTCTTTCTTTTCCTCATCTGTATATTACAGAAGGATTACCTTTTATTATTATCCAAATTAATTTTTTGAGATTGTTGTTTTTCTTGTCTTAAACTTTGGTTTCTAAGGCGTAACTGAAACAAGAATGTGCAAATTATTTGTGCTGTGCAAATCTTCCTTGCATGTTTGGGGAATAATTCTTTCACAAAAGTTAAAGTAGAAAGATTAGTAATCTCTGATGAGAAGAGAGTAATTTGACTTTGACTTTTCCGTATGTTGATACTTAGTAACTCCCAGTTAGGCAGGGGTGTGTGTGTGTGTGTGTGTGTGTGTGTGTGTGTGTGTGTGTGTGTG